>OY992844.1:17692536-18057161 GCA_963921415.1 Pyrausta despicata | reverse complement strand
GGATTCGAATACCTTTGGAAATTATTATTTGTTTGATTTGGGTTATTATAGTTGATTCTGTTATCATACAAATACCGGACAGGTATTATTTCTTGACCGTCAACTTGTTTATTACAGCAACGGCAATGCGATTGCTCGTTCATGTGAAATAGAGGATGATTATTTCGATAAAAATTATTCGACTGCCCATGAGGAGCCCGAGACTGTTGGTTAGGGTTTCGATTGAAACGAGTCCTACAATAGGAAGCGATGTGACCTACCCGATTACATTTAGTACAGTAACGACGTTGCTGATCTCCTGATTTACTGGACTCAAAGAGCGAGAATCGCTCTTCTTCAAGTGCGATGTTAAAAGCGTCGTTTAGATCCCTAGGTTCCCTAGATCTTAAGACTTGAGAAATTTTCGGATTCACTCTTAATAAGAACGTGTGTAAAGCAAGTAGGTAAGTGCTATCGATCTATCCAGGTAAAAGACTCGGATCGGTGCTCGTCTTGTTTAATTGTGCTTAGTAACCGTTTCAAACATCCTTCTAAACGTGTCATGAATACGCTACCTTCTCTTGAGGATTTTGTTTACAATTTTATAGTTCCAACAGAAGGTGGTCTGGTGGTTGCTGTTACCATAACGAGATTTTAAAAATTTCTCAAGTTCCTTCCACGAGCTAATTACATTGTTGGAACATGTAGATTGTGCCTTGTCAATTAACTTGTTTTGTACATATGCAAATAAAATTCTTTCTTGGTTATCTGACGCTAATTGGAAAGCCCGATCGCATTTCTCGATCCAAGAGCTTAAATTTTCCCTATCCCAGTCGTAAGGTTCTATGAATCTCAATAAGGTATCGATTGACATCATTGGTACCGGGTTCGAATTTCCCGCTACGTCAAATGATGATGCAGAGTTAGTGAAAAACAGCAAAAAAAAAAAAACAAAAAAAAAATTTAAGTATTAAAAATTTTTAACTAAATTTGACAATTCAATCACTATAAGGGGTTGGTAAACTAACAGTATAATCTTCATTACGGTGAGTTTGCAGGTATCTTCTGAAAAAAAAATCGATGTTGATGTTGATAGTTCCGTTGACGTCTACCGTTGGAACTATGGAGCCTCACGTTGTTCACTCTTTTGTGCTTTTGCCGCCGTCGTCACCGTCGAGGACCAAAACCGTCGCGTGCGAACTGGAACGTGGTTACCTTCTGGATTTAAGGGATCCTACCTGCCAAGACCTGGACGTCTCCCTGCTAGTTTTCTCTTAACTGGTTTTCAAGATTTCTTGAAGAGCTGGTGCATTGGCATCCCACTTCTGACACCAATTTTTGTTATGTCCAGGGGTTTGGTGTCAATAAAACAGCTGGTTGATGATGAGATGGAAGTTTTATTTATAACTCACAACTCTGCTAATCTGGCTGAACACAACTGTACTGGGTGAGGCGTTATGTACCACGGCTTTAGGAGCGTCTTCGGAACCTTCAGAGCTTGATATTGTCGGTGTGCTGCGATGGAATTAAATGTGTCGTACTAGGCCTAGGTTATAGTATATAACACACAAGTACTCGCTTAATAGTACGGCTCTGCCTACTAATTTACTTGTATGCTTTTGCATCACGAATTGTACTTCAGTGTCATTGTGGTTATGAGTTCCCACCATAGCCAAAACATATTCCACTTTTTTAATAAAAAGGTTTAATGTTTTTGGATTGCCATCGAAAGTTGGCACTATGTCTAATAATTCTGACGTAACTGAACTATTAAATCGGTATCTAATTCCGCTGTAGGGTGGAGGAGGGGATGCGTCAGCATCACTGCGAGTTTCAAAACTACGATAATATTGTGGAAGTTCAGGTCGTTCCTGGTTAGATGGAGGTGACTCAGGTAAAGGTTGAGAATTGGGAAAGTCAGATGAATGTGCAGTACTTGCTGCAAGTCGTTCGGTAATTATTTGGTCTGCCGCACGTTCCACTTCCCGTCTGACTTGTCCCATTGCGTGCTGTGCTGCCTGACCCAATTGGTTTTGAGCTAACTGAGCTGCTTCCGATAAGAAATTCATGTCTTTATTTTATATATTTTTTTTATTTTATCAAAATTGTTGTTTTACCCAGTAATGTTATTTTAAAGTAAAGAGTACTTGGTTACACTTTTTCAGATTTACAGATATTTTCAGATATTACAATTTAACTTCGCAAAGCAAATTTTTAATTATTAATCTCAAATATTTTAATTTTATTTTAGATTTATTTACTCCAGAGCAATTTTGGTAAGGTTTGCTGGAACCACTTTTTATTTAAACAATTCACAGAGCAATAAGGTTTGCTGAAATCACAATTAATTTACACACAGCAATTTCGATTAGGTTTGCTAAAAACCACATTCATACAAAGCAATGTTTTTCAGGTTTGCTTAAACCAAATTCCTATTCACTCAACAATTTTATAAGTAAATAATTAATTAACTTGTCACGTGACCTAAATAATTCGCTCAATGCTTTATAATTTCGCAATTTTTGCACAATATATTTTTCAAATTTATCGGTTTTAAATATTTAATTTTACAATTACAAAAATAATAATGACCCTAGTTATTACAACGTGTACGGATCCTCCCGATCCTACTCCTTTTTCTTCGTCTTCTTTATGTTAAAAATCTTATAGCTTGATTGTTGGATCGTCCTCTCAATTCTTGAAAGAAATGAGCAAGATGTTGAAGAAAAATCATTTACTTGAGCGGCTTCAATTACGTATTGTACTGATCTGTGATCGCTGCAGAGGATTATCCCAGCGCTGCCACCAGTTATGTTTCTGATTGGAGTTGGATTTGCTGCCACCACTTGATTTTAGGAGGAAAATCAAGAAAACACGTAGACTGTTACTTAACACTGTTGTATATTACGAAATGTAACAAGACAAAGAAATACAGTAAAATATCCTTAAGATGTGTAACACTGGTTGATGTAAGGAGTAGAAATCTTGAAGTCGCAGCTTCAGGGTTTATATACCAATCCGTGCCAAACCGTGCCTTATCTGCTTTTGCAATGAGTGACAAATTCAGTGTAAGAAGGAAACCATAAATTATAATAGTTCAATGAAAATACGATCGTAAAAATATAATTCTAGGAATTTGCAATAACTAGCAATAATTTAGGATTTGTCAAACATTGTTGCAGATGACTAAGATCGCCCTACTTTTTGCAAAGTCGTGAGAAGAGGATATTACTTAACTACCTAATTATTTTTTTATCCTTCTTGACTGAAATGTTGTAGAAGTAGCCTTCCTGCCGTTGCTCGGTGCTGAACAGCGCGATGAGTTGACTTGTAACTTGGGTCTGAATAAAATACTTTATACTGGAACTCTGAGTTTATTTTAAAGTACAAGAACAACTTCAAAGGACGAACGAATACAGTAGAATGAATTCTGACGCATCGGGTTTCTTCGCCCCGCTAGGGGCGGTTCGGGTTCGAACCTAAGCTCCTTCCCCGGGCTTCTTCTCATGGGCCTACTGGCCCACGGTGTTAGGTGCCGCATGTGCGCGGCCGTCTTGCGACGACAGGTCTCTATCTTCGTCTTCTGCCAGAGCCGGCTGCACAGTCGCTGCGGGCTGCCCATCAGGTGAGACCCCGTTCGGGGAGGCCCGATGAGCAGGGCAAGCTGACTGCGGCTGACTCTGGCTGGGATAGGGAAGAGAGTTAGTTGGGTGAGGTTGGGATTGGTGAGTGGATAGGTGGGAGGGCGGATTTAGGGAGCAGACCTGTCGTGGGGTTGGCCTCTTGCTCGCCTGAGTTACCGTGGGCATGGGGGCTATATTTTGTAGCCCGGGGTGCGGCCCGTGGTCCGCTCTTTCGTACATCCTTCGGGATGTGCGGACCACGAATTCCTCCAGGGCCTCCATCTTGAGGTCCCTGTGGATTACAGCATTCTTTACATAGCGCCCGGCCCCCGTTATAATTCGGAGCGCTATGTTTTGCTGGGTTTGGAGCTTCGTACGGTGGGTTGCGCTGATCATTGCGTACCAGGCTGGGGCCGCGTATGTTAGCCTGGAGCGCACGTACGTCTTGTAAATGCCCACCTTTGTTCTGGTGGGCAGGCGGGACTGGAATACGGGGCGCAGTCTTGCGCGCGCCCCGCGGCTGGAGTTGACCAGGTGCTTGACCTGGTCTTTGAGAGTAAGGCGCTGGTCCAGGTGGCAGCCTAGGTACTTAGTACTCGGCTGCCACTTAATGTTCTGTCCGTTGAGGACCAGCTCGGGCAACTTTCTGCATTTGGGGCCCGTGTAGATGGCGGCGGTTTTACCCACGTTAACCGCTATCCGCCATCTCTCCAGCCAGTCCGGCAGTAGGTCGAGCTGCTTCTGCATCCTTTTCACCGCCGCCTTGACCCATGGGGCGGTGGTGAAAAATGCGCTGTCGTCCGCGAACAGCGCCAGCTCGACCTTGGGTTCCCACTCATGGAGCTGATCGTTGATGGTGGGAACGTCGTTGGTGTAGGCAGCGTACAGGGTCGGTGAAAGGCAGCTGCCTTGGGGGACCCCTGCATCGATGGGGCCCTCAGCGGACGTAGCGTCCTCCACGGCGACCTGGAAGGAGCGTCCTCGGAGGAAGGACGCTATCAGGTGGGCTAACGCTGGGGGCAGGGCGGTCGTGGAGAGCTTGTAGATGAGGCCGGGTGCCAAACCCGGTCGAAAGCTTTCTCCACATCTAAGAAGACCGCCACCGAGGCTTTCTTTTTGTTTAGGCCCTCGTCTAGGTGGTGGATCACGCGGGCCAGCTGGAGCGTGGTGGAATGCCCGCTGCGAAAGCCGAACTGCTCATCCCTCGGGATGAGGAAGGGGCGCAGTCGGCGCAGCAGGACTCGCTCAAACAGCTTGGCGGCGTGATCCAGCAGAGTAATGGGCCTGTAGCTCTCTGGGCGGCGGCGGTCTTTCCCCGGTTTGGGGATCATCACCACCCGCCCTTTCTTCCATGGCGTGGGGAAGTGGTTCGTCCTAAGGGCGGCGTTGAGGATGCGGGTCAACGCCGCTATTCCCCTCCTGGGCAGCTCCGCCAGGGCTGCGGGTGGAAGGCCGTCGGGGCCCGGCGCCTTCTTCCTATTGAGCCGGGCGGCAATCTTCTTCACCTCCGATGGGGAGATGAAGGTGTCGCCCGGGAGTGGAGGTGGGGTAGTGGCCATGAATTCCTCCACTCTCTGTACTACTTCTGCGTGGTGGTGGAGGGCTCTGGGGGCTGGCGGATGGGGCCTGAATTGGACGGTCAGGTGCTCCGCCAGGATTCGGGCTCTGTCCTGGGCCGCGAATCTTCTCTGACCGTCCGAGTCCAGGAGGGGACATGTGTGGGACTTCTCCCCGGTGAGGGCTTTGTTGAGGCGGTGCAGTGTGGGCAGGTGTTCTCCTGCCCTGTCGATAAGGTCGTCCCACTCACGACCTTGCCACGTTCTCACCGCCTCGGTCACCTTGGCCGTCATGGCGTTTAAGTCCGCCTTGACCCTAGGGCATCTTGATTCGCACCATAATTTCTTGAGGGCTTTCTTCTGTTGAAGTTGTGCCCTCAAGAAAAGCGGAAGCTGGGAGCGTTTCTGGGAGGGCGGCGGTACCTTCTCGGTATGAGCCGCCTTCGCTTCCCTCATCCGCTGGGTCAGGAGGGCCACTGCGGCGTCAATCTCCTCTGGCGTGGAGATTGGGCCCTCGATTGTCAGGTCCCTGAGGGCCAACTTGTAGGCTGGCCAATCTACGCGGGACCTGGGCGGACGCACTCTCACCGCCGCTAGAGAGGTGGGGACTGTGATCAGCAGGGGGAGGTGCTGGGTGTCTCCCTCGTACAGCACCTCCGTCGACAGGGGGACGCGCAGGCCCTTGTGGAGGACCACGTCGATCACGTCCGCCTGGTGACCTTCCTCGGTGGGGATGTGTGTCGGGGAGTCCGTGCCCACCACCTCGATGTCCCTGCCCTCGTAGCATGGCTAGCGCGACAACGATTTTAACCTACGTTTTTGTCGCACTGCCCGCGTTATTAATCGCTGCGAGCATGGATTTAGTCCATAGGTTTAAATTGTACAAACGATCTGTCATTTTATCGTAAGCCGCGATTTTTGTCTCAAGTGCGAGCATGGCTACAAAATGGCTGCCGTCTTTTGAAGATAAATTGTCGACTTTTGACAGCTCTATAGCTTAAATATATCGGTGATTTCAAAGGCCCAGATAAAAGGTAAGACGAACAAATTCTTCGATTTTATTTATTAAAATAGTAAAATAAGAGTCTTAACGATAAACACTTCGGCTTAAACAGACCCAAGAACTAATGGTAGGTATACCTACAACATTATCATAGAAGGCTTTTCATCATTTCATATAGTTTCGAAGAATGGTTTTGTAAACTTAATGTTTTAGCCAGTTCCTATTTAGTAGGTATATATCATTGGTTTATTAACAGATGTCGAGAGGCTACTTCCGTCAATATTTATCATTTTGGGACGAAAAACATGAAAGAAAAAGGCAAAGGACGGAGGTAAGGGACCTCGCCTATATATGGAGTCTCCCAAGGGAAGAATTTCTAGAAAATTATAAATTAAGCCCGGAATTAATTCATTATTTATGCGAAGAGCTGGAAGAAGACCTGGCTCCTCGCACAATAGAAGGGTTGCCGGTTTATTTAAAGGTAAGTAGTACTTAGTTTACTTAGGTAGGTACTGTCTTTTCAAATTGTAATCTACTTATATTAATATTATAAAGCTGAAGAGTTGTTTGTTTGAACGTGCATGTCTCAGGAACTACTGAAAAGATTTAAAAATTCTTTTACCAATTTATAGCTAAGATCTCCCTGAGTGCTATAGGCTATGTATGTACCACGGGCGAATCTGGGGCGGACCACTTGTATGTGATAAAAAAATTGTAATGCTATTTAAATAATAATTAGATACTACCTTGTGGAATTTTATTAAAGCATTTATTTCTACAATGTCTACTTAATTTCAGGTACTAACATCATTAAAAATATTGATAAATGGCCATTACCAGCGTGGTAATGGCCAAGACCAAAATATCTCAATAGGTCAAACGACTGTCAGCAAATATCTGCAACAGTTTGTTGCTGCAGTAAACACAAAGTAAGTACCTACTCAAATTTCAAATATTTAACTACTATCTGAATATTTTCAAAATAAATGAGGTTAGTCACATTCATTTCTACTTTTTCAGACTAAAACCAAAGTGGATAATATTCCCTGGCACAGAGGAAGACAGAAGGAATGTTGCAAGAGGGTTCCAAAGAAAATTTGGAGTGCCAAATGTTTTGGGTGCCGTAGACTGCACCCATGTTACCTTATTTCCACCTCCGGGGCTGGACAAAGTGCAGTACATAAATCATAATAGAGATATTTCTATTAATGTACAACTAGTAAGTTTGTTGAAATATCATTTATATTGTTAAACACTTTATCAAGAGGATGATTATCATATAAGATCTTAAATGCTTTTTACATTTACCAAAATCCCTATCTACTGATAAAAATAATTCTTAGTTGGATTAGGATGTAAACTTATGATTTATTTTCAGATATGTGATGCTGATTGCAATATTCTTAATGTAAATGCAGATTTTCCGGGCAGAGTCCATGACCAATTTATATTTAATACCTCCAAGGTTAAAGCCGAGCTTCGGAGGCTCTATAATAATAGAATTGGAGAGTATTATTTAATAGGTATGTATTGGTTTTCTATAATGAAAAATGTTCACTTTTGATTCAACAAGTTTATATTTAAAATATTACACAAAGCAATTACTACAAACAAAATCAGTCTTATTTAAAGATAATTAGAAAAAAATAGAAATAATCAGTCTTATAAAAAAAAAATATTACGGAAAAAACTCTATTTACTAGAATTATCAATATTTCTTGTCCGAGCCTGACGTAACCTGCAACGCAAACAAATTTTAATTAAAATTTTAGAATAATAAGAATTGTATGTTTACAGGAGACTCTGGTTATGCTCTGGAGCCATGGCTTATGACTCCGGTCAGGGGAGCCGAGGAGCATACTCCTGAAGCCCGGTACACTGAGTGGCACTGCAGAGCCAGGAATTGTATTGAGCGAACTAATGGTTACCTTAAAGGTACCTTCAGAATGCTGGGTCTGGACCGCAATTTTCATTATGCTCCAGAAAAAACTTCAGAGCTCATCTATGCCGCCTGCACCATATATAATATTATGAAGCATTTCAGGTTATTAATATTTCAATTTGATGTTCTTAACTACATCCTATAGATAAATATTTTCCTTTAGTAAGTACTTAATTGTTTCAGGTTGCCAATGACTGAAAGCAGTCCGAGTGAACCTGAGCAGCCACAGAATTTGGAAAATGAGCTGCCTATGCCTCCAATTAATCAAGGACAAGGCTTATTACAATTAGCAGCTCAAAAGCGCAACGAAATAATATTCAATAATTTTTCTTAATAAATATATTTTACTTACATTTGTCTATATTTCATACGGCTTTGCAGGAGCCTTGCCTGCATGGTGTTGAGTATATTCTGAAAAAAAAAAAATGTATTTGCAAAACTTAATACCAGCTTAGGGACTGCAAATATAATTTATTGTGTTTTAACTCCTGTGTATATTACATTATATTTATTTTTCACACCAACTCCAAAAATTGTGTCTCTCTCTTCAAACCTTGACATGGTAGAATCACCAGAATTAAGATTTTCAAAATAAATACACAAACTGATGAGATGTGATAATACTTACTTTTAAAATATTATTTGATTCTTGTTCGGCCGCCAAAAACTCATCAGCCCGCCCACTGAGCCCAGTTCTTCGTTGTTGTGGTCCTAACAACCCAGGCTGTGATGCAGGCTGCGATGCAGGTTGCATTGCAGGCTGCAACCTAGGCCGGGATGCAGGCTGCAACCCAGGCTGTGATGGAGGCTGCAACCCAGGCTGTGATGCAGGCTGCGATGCAGGTTGCATTGCAGGCTGCAACCTAGGCCGGGATGCAGGCTGCAACCCAGGCTGTGATGGAGGCTGCAATCCAGGCTGTGATGCAGGCTGCGACCCAGGCCTTAATGCAGGCTGCATTGCAGGCTGCAACCCAGACTGGCATGCTGGCCACGATGCAGGCTGGGGTTCTGGCCGCCATGTGGGATGCTGTACCTACAAAAAAAGTGACACTGTGTATTTAAAGAGATTTATATAAAGATTAAAATTCAAAATAGCTTTCTTTCATTCAATTATACTGATGTTATTATGTCTGCACTGATTTTGAATTATTTACTAGAATTTGTTGACATACTCACCTCAGCATACACATCATCCTCATTTATGGCCCCAGTATCAACAACTGTTGTGGTGGCAGGCCTTGGTCGGGATATAAAACTCTGAAAATATAGAAAGCAAAAACATTAGTTGCTTTGTCTGCACTAATCTACATCTACACTAATATTATAAATAGGTAAGATTTGTATTGGTGTGTGTTTGTAAAACTCGGGCCCAAATAACAAACTGATTAGTTTATTAATTACTTATCATAATACTTACACCAATAGCGGTTTCGCCAGGCTCCCCTATTCCAAATGCGCACTCTTTTCCTATAATATTCAGCACTTTGGTGCTCGTTTCTGAAAGGGCCGGGACAAAGCTTGTATTTCCAGTTGTTTCTCTGGCCTGCCGTATACTAGCGCCCTCGTTCCGGGACCTTTTTTTCAAATCTCGCCAAGTCTGCAAACATTTCACACCAGTATATTAAATTTATGCTGCTAAAAGTGATAACTGTTTCAAATATTTAAACTCAAAGCTTTTAGCTTGGCTTTAGTTAGCTGGTTTTGTAACAATGACTGTAGTAGGTAATTATTACTTACATGTTTCCACTGCTCAACAGATTTATCAGGACCATGTTCTGATAACATGGCCCTGACTTGTTCCCACTGTTGGCGCATCCTTTCAGGCCCTAATGGGCCTGTAAATTCGCCGTTGGCGAAGTCTCTGTGAGCCGCCATGTAGTCCACTAACATCTGCAGTTGCAGATTGTTACTTCGTAGCCTGCAAAACCGTTTATTTTACTATTGTTGATACTTTTTGCAATAAACACACTTAAATACCACTCGATACTCACTTTTTCTTATTTGGCAGCATTTTCAGATTCTTTTCTACTCTTGACACTCAGATTCTTTTCAAAGTATACCTACACTTTCGTATGAAAACACCGAAATACAAAACAAACAAATGGTGGATTGGCGAGAAAAACAGTGACATAGACAAACAAAGAGAATACAAATACTACGGATAGACAAAAATCATAGACAAATTAATAAAAAACGTCAAAAATTGAATGAAAAGAGTGAACAGTTATGGACAACACTATTTGCCGATTCAGTGTTACCACGTGTAAAAATCATATATGTCATATTATGGCAATGCCATTTTAAGACGTAGTTTAAAATTTAACCACGGGAGAAATTCTATCGCGCTGTCAACCCATGCTCGACGCATAGATAAAATTGCCGATGGTTTAAAATTTTAACGACCCGCGACTCTTATCTGTCGCGCAAGCCATGCTACGGGGGCTGGTGGTGGTGGCGTCTAGCAGGCGACGGCCGTCCGCCCGCGTGATGCGGGAGCCCCACTGCACATGTTTGCAGTTGAGGTCGCCTGCTAGGATTGTCGGTAGACCGTCGACAAATACTTCGTCGAGGTCGGACGGGTGGAATGCGGCAGTTGGTGGGCGGTAGGCGGCGAAGATACGGAGCTCGTGGGCTGGGGTGTGGACCCTGACCCCCAGGGAGCTCAGAGTCTTAAACTCCGTCCACGGTAGCTCCTCGTGGATCACGTCCCGCCTTACCGCTACTGCTGTGCCCCTGTAGGGCGCGTCCTGTGGGCTCACCTCATCCCTGCGGTAAATCTTGTAGTTCGGCAGGGAGAATTGCGTGGACGGCCGTAGGTGGGTCTCGCCCAGGAGGACGATGTGGGCGTCCTGCGACTGGGCGAGATGGCGCAGCTGCTGCTGTTTACCCCGGACCCCTCCGGGGTTCCAGTAGATTAAGCGCAGCGACTCATAACGAGCTGATTCAGATTCTGAGAGACGCAGCTCTCCTTATATACTAATTTGGTTATCTGTACCTTTTTACGAGGCGTAGCTAATCAAGATAATTAACTACTTTGTAACAAATATGTTGGAATATTTTCCTGTCACGTACTAGTGATTTCTAATCTTAAATATTAGTCATAAATTCTGGGTTTTCTGCCATTTGCGACATTTTAATATTTTCTTAGAACTTGTTATCATCCTAGTTAACAAAGGCTCGTGATTTCACATTCCTAGTTTTACGACCGATTTTATTACCAATTCAAAAGCCACCTGGATCTAAGATAATTTACATATTTTTATATATTAAAAATATGAAGTACATACCCGTTACATAACTCCTCCCCTCTTAAGAGAGAAATTACTTTAAATTTTTCTTAAATATTGAAAGTGATTTACGACAAATTGATGAAAGGGGGTTGGAGAAGGAAAATCAATAAAATGAAATTGTTCCCAAAACTGAATGAATTCAAAGTCAGAGCTAAAATTAACTTTTTAAAGTAATGGTTATAATCTTATGAAATAAGCTTAAAGTAAAAGTAATCTATACGTTTAATTATTAAGACATTCAAAAGTTTTTTTGTTTGTTTCCTTTTTGATCACTGCGTTTGCCTTATTTGATTGACCTTTCAACCAATCACATTTACACTTAGTGGTTATAGTGTCTCATATTCACTTCACTAAAATGTTCACCTTTTCACAAGTTTTTACTTCATTGTTGTCGTGAATACATATTCATTGGCATCGCGTCGTAACACTCTGTTTTTATTATACAAGAATGTTCTCGATTCGGTGCTCAAAAATATAGATTACTTTTTGGACTGTTTCATGATCTTTCACAGTAGTGTTGTAATCTCGTAGCATAATCGTAGTATTTCCGTAGCATTCCGCTCCGTGTAGACTCTTGTAGCAAATACTTTGTTACCATGTTCTTACATCATTCGGCTCTGATAAGGCTTATATCTGATTCGGTATATCTTAGCATATTATTGGCTAACACTATATCTTTCAATGCAGGGCCTTCTTTTTCTTGGCCTTTGTCTGAGCTCCTCTTGCTATACGATTTTCGTCTCGCGATGGAATGGATATTGGTGTTAAGGAAAAGGATAGATAATTGACATGTGCTAAAAATTTTTTTGTTACTATGGCTATTATTATAGTTAATGTTATATAAACTTTACTAAAGTTTTTATTCATAATGAACACAAAGTTATTTGTACGTTTCAGGTATAATTACTGCGAAACTAAGTTTCCTAAGTTTTAATGAAGATTACTACTAATAAGACTAATAAGTATAGGTAAGTAAGGGAGATTATAAATTAACTATCTTAACACTAAGGATCCTTTCTAATCTAATTGTTATAATTAAAGTTTTGCGGAAATTTAACCTTCCGAGGGTTGGTTTTGCGGAAATATTGCCTTCCGAGGGCTAGATTTGCAGAATTAACCTTCCTGCTTTGCGGGATTTCCCGAAGTTCAAGATGTAATACGTGTTAAGGGGGTACATTCTCATTAATTAAAATATCTCAAGGTCCAATGCATAGTGGTGCTTTAATTAATTTATATTTATTAAGTATTTTTATTAGGTCGCTTTATATTTCTAATTGGTACTTTAGTATTTCTATCTCTGATTACTACAGGAGTTACATTTCTGTTTGATTCAGCTAATACAACAGCTTTTTCGTAAAGAGGTTTATCTTTAGCTAACCGTTTATTAACCATTTTGGTATAAACGTTCTGATTTGGTCTAAATTCTTGACAAGTTGAAGCTGTTGGTTCTAGCCTTGCTCTATTCCTTTCTTTACTTTCCAAAGCTTTATTAGAAATATACTGATATAAAGATTTCGTGCGTTTCATGTGATCTCTTACAAGTTGTTGCATATATTGTTGGTGATGATTTATGTCGAAAATACTTCTTGAGTATGTGTGCCCTAGTAATACTTCATAAGGGGTAAAACCTGTTAATAAAATATGGATTGAATTATTATATGATATAAGTACATATGTCATTACGTCAACAATATTTAATGATTTCTGTCCTTGCTTTACTAATCGATAAATTTCAATAATAGTACTATGAAATCTTTCGATTAATCCCATTGAATTTGGATTATTGGGTGTTCCTATATGAAGATCAATTTTATGCAAGTTAAGCAGTTCTTTCATCAAGTGGTTATTAAATTCTGAACCTGGATCACAACTTATTTTTAACGGTACTCCATACAATGAAAAGTACTTAAGTAGTGCTTTTACAACTTCAGGTGTGGTCTTATTCTGAATAGAAATAGCTTGTCCCAATTTACTAAATACGTCAATTAGTGTTAGATATAAATTATTATCTATTTTGAAAAGATCTATGAATACTTCTTCCATAGGCTTATCTTGAGTCTGTGTTAATTCAATTAAAGGTTTAATAGGTCTTCTGTCATATTTCATTCGTTTACATAGGTCACAATTATTAATTACAGCAGTAATGATCTCCTTTTGTTTTGGCCAATAGTAATTTCTTTTAATTTTGGCTAGAGTTTCGTTAATACCGCGATGACTAGTTTTGCCTTCGTGATATTTAGTAACGATATCTCTTTGCTCTTGCTCGTTATCAACTACTGTTATTCGTTTTGTACATTCAATGATGTTAATTTGGTTTTTATCAAATAGTTGGAAAATAACTGAGCAAAATAAGTCTTTTAATTTAGAATTACTGAAAAAGATAAAATATTTTTTTCGTGGTTCAATGTTGTCTTTAAGGAATGATTTTATTAATTGTTGGCTAAGGGGAATGAAAATTTCCAAGATTTTCATTTTATTCTTTGAAGTGTCTTTAATTTTTACTTCGTCTCTATACCATTGATTGATAATTGCTTCATGCAATACGGGTAAATGGGTATTACCAAAATCATTATCGTCTTCTGGTTCTGTATCTATATCAGAAGCTGTCATTGTTCTTTCTGATATTTCATCGAATTCTAATGTTCTATGCTGATCGATATTAATGTAATCTGTTTGAGAGGATGTTGATGGTGTAATTGGATTATCGTCAGACAATTGTGTTATCAAAGTATTTAATTGAATTCGGGAAAGAGCATCAGCATTTGTATTCTGATTGCCTTTCTTATACACAACTTCAAAATCGTACTCTTGGAGTCGTAATCTCCATCTAGTTAATTTACTATTTGGTTCTTTAAGTGAATAAAGCCATGCTAAGGGTCTGTGGTCAGTAAAGACAGTGAATTTTCTTCCGTACAAGTATGGTCAAAAATGTCTCACGGCCCAAAGTACTGCAAGTAACTCTTTTTCTATTGTGCTGTATCTTGTTTTAGCAGAGTTAAGAGTTCTGCTTGCGTAAGCTATAGGCTTGTCATGACCAATGGAACCTTGCGATAAGACTGCACCTAATGCTATGTTTGATGCATCTGTTGTAAGTATAAATGGTTTTTCGAAGTCTGGATATTGTAATAACGGCGAATTTGTCAGTAGCGCTTTACATGTGTTAAATGATTCCTCGAATTCTTTTGTAATTTCGAACTTTTGACCTTTCTTAAGCAAGTTAGTCATTGGCTTAGTTATTTTTGCAAAGTCTTTTATGAATCTGCGGTAATAACCTACTAATCCTAAAAATGAACGGATATTTTTAATTTTCTTAGGTAGTGGATAATCTAAAACTGCTTTAATTTTGTTTTCGTTTGGCTTAAGACCTTCTTTTGTAATGACGTGTCCTAGATATAAGACTTCTTTTCTGAGAAATTCTGATTTCTCTATTTGTATTTTTAGGTTAGCTTTTCTAAGTACATCGAAGAATTTCTTTAGTTTATGAATGTGAGTTTCTAATGAAGAGGAAAATATGATTATATCATCCAAATAGATTAAATTGTGAATTGTGAAGTGAATTCCTTGTAATCGTCTTAGAATATTGTCCATTGCTCTTTGGAATGTGGCGGGTGCCGTTTTAAGTCCAAATGGCATTCGTAGAAACTCATAATGTCCGAATTGTGTGCTAAAAGCTGTCTTCGGTTGGTCTTTCTTGTTTACTTCTATCTGGTGGTATCCCGACGCTAAGTCTAATGTGGTGAAATAACAACTGTTCCCTAATTTATCAAACAAATCATTTATGTTTGGTAAAGGGTACTTGTCGTCTATGGTAACTTTGTGAGTTTCCTATAGTCGACTACCATTCTAAATTTTTGTTCACCACTAGCGTCTAACTTCTTAGGTACTAGATGTACTGGTGCACTCCATGGTGAAAAACTTGGTTTAATTACATTATTTTGCAAAAGCTTTTCTATTTGACTTTTTATTTCTTGAGTCTGAGCAGGTGGTTGCCGGTATGGCTTAATGAAAATGGGATCTTCGTTTTTAGTTCTTATGTGATGTTTGACTTCATGAGTGAAAGTTAAGGGTATATTTTCGTTGAAAAATAAGTCTCGATATTCAAAGCATAAATCATCAATAATTTTCTGTTCTTCTTCGTTCATGTGCTCTAATCTTAATTTATTTAAATTTTCGATTAATGAATCATCATATTGATTTGAAGTATAATTGACATGGCATTGTTCGTCATCTAATATTTGTACATTAAAAGGTTTTGTTACATTTATTTCTATTTGGTTATCACTTAAGTTTTGTATAATAGTATGAGCGAAACCATTGTTACAGGTGACTAATGCGCTTGGCATACGCACACCTTCGCAGAATTGTACAAAGTCTAATACTGCTTCACCACTTTGTAAAGATGTTGGTATCTTAACTCGTTTTTCCGTTCTCGGTTCTACTGATAAGCGAACAAGGGGCTGACTCATGGTCGTAAATTTCTCAGTTTCCGAGTAGCTTATCGAAATCTGCATTTTAGAAGTGATTAAAGCCTGTTTATTTATGTCAACAACTGCGTCTAATTTTTTTAGTCAGTAAGACCCAAGCCATTCTCGTGAGCAGTGCGAGGAACATGCCGCCACCACTCAAGCTCCGAGATGAGCCTGTCTCATGGTCCACCACGGTGTAATACCTGGGAGTGACCATTGACCGGAAGCTGACGATGACACCGCACGTCAAGGCTCTCGTAAACACCACGAGGGTAGCGAGAGCCAAGCTGAGACCCATTTTGTCGTCCAACCTCCCCACGAGAGCGAAGCTGGGCGTCTATAAGGCCTACGTTAGAACCCGCCTGACCTACGCTGCACCAGCGTGGTTTGCGCTCACCAGCCGGAGCCGTATAGAAGCCCAGCAGTCGCTGACACTGAGGACTATCGTTGCTGCCCCCCGCTACGTCAGAAATGACGTTTTGCGCAGGGACCTCAAGACTGAGACCGTGGAGGACTTCGTCCGACACCTTGCGAAGCGAATGCTCCGAAAAGCGGACGGATCCCGGCACCCGCACCTGAGGAGCATCGCCCCGTACCACTCGCGTCCCCCAGACCACGGCTCAGCTCGATACCGAGCGTTCCCACGCGACCTCGTCTCCAGCAGCGACGAATCCTCCACCACCGGACCTGACACCCACCAACCCAACATCACCACTACCCATGACACTGGCTCGCAGCTGCAAAGCTCGCCAGTGTCACCACCACCACAGCAGTGAGACTACTCCTGCACACCAACCCAACGACCTGTCCGTCTTCACGGACAGCGACATGAAACCACCGAAAGGGGCCGTTGCCCCGAACGGTTCGCCCCCGACCCCTACGGGGTCAGGTGCGAAGACTCGAGAGTTTTTTAATTTTTTTAGTAAGTCAATGCCTATAAGTCCATCGTAAATGTCACTTACATTATATATAAAGAATTTATGAGAAAAATTTGCATTGAATATTTTAAAGATTGGAATATCAATGACTCCATAATGCTTACTTATGCCATGCGTGCTAATGATGTCAAAACGTTTATTTTTAATCTTGTTCTTAAAATATTCTTGCGCCTTTTGGTAATTAATAAAAGAACGCGTACTGCCAGTATCTATAAGGAAATCTGCATTAATTTCAGGGATGTGTATATATGGAAGTAAATGGGGTGTTTCATTTACTTTCTCTGGATTGGTGTCGAGGCGGTTACTTGAAAATTTGTACTGTTTGTTTGACCGGATCCACTTGGCTCATTACATAAGATGCGATGAGAAGTACTTGGCTCATTACGTAAGATGCGCTGAGAAGTACTTGGTTCATTATGGTAGTTGACATTTTGCGAGGTTTGAGGTCTGTTTTGTCTAGGTCTAAAAGCGTTAATTACTTGTTCTCTAGATAACGGACCATGTGTGAGTGAATGATATCCACGGGGTATTTCCGTAGAGGTTGGTTTAGTGGCTGCTACCTGTGGTTACCTGTGGTGGATACCTGTGGTTTTTGGCTGTAATAAATTAGGCTTTGATTGAGGTAGATGAGGTTGTATTTTTTTCTTTGCGTCATTTCGCATTTTATATTGTTCATGGAAGTTGGAAGTCTCTTCCATTACGATTTCGAGAGCCTTTTCGAGCGTTTTAGGTTTATTCAATCTTACAATACGAAGTAAATCTTGAGGGAGATTATAAAGAAAAACGTTTAAAGATGAGTTATTATATATATGTATTCATTTTAGCGTTAACAGTTAGTCTATTACAGAAATCTAAATAGCTCTCATTCGGTTTAATCGTTAAGCCTTCTAATTCCAAGATCAAACATTCTTCCGACCTTTGATCTCCAAAGTGCTGGATGAATATTTCTTTTAATTTTTCAAAGTCGCTCGTTACATAATCGTTTTCACTAACCAAAACTGCGGCCTTACCGGTTAATTCGCTCGTTATGAGATGCATAATATACGTTCTTTTCTCGTCATCGTTGCCATAAGTTTGAAAGAGGAAGTTACAATTTTTAAGGAAAAGATTAAGTAATTTAGTATTTCCATCGTATTTAGAATCAAATCTGCGGGAATTTTCTTATTAGTTACAGAGTTAATATCGTTTTCCTCTGGTTCTTGCAATCGTCTCTCTGTGACCCCAGATACCAAGTAAGGTGTGTTATTTGGGTCATCATCACCACTAGGTGATTCATTCCGGACGTAGAGGAAGCCAGGCGGTTGATACGACACTTGACCTTGTGGTATATTACGGTACTGTTCAGAGGGAGAGTAAGATGGTGGTTGATCATGGTAACGTGGTGGAGGAATGTCTTCACCATGTTCTGATGGTCCATCCATGTTTAACCTGTCAGCCACTCTATCTGCTAAATTGCTAGTAGCCTAATCTAATTCTTGCCTAGCTATTTCGTAAGCTTGACCTGCTATATTGCGAGCTGAAGAAGATACTTCTTCAGTAACACGGTTTATAGCTCCACTAGCTATTTGGGATAAGAAACTCATAATGGATTGATAAGTTAAAGTAGACTTTCGGTAGACTGGAAATTAAATTAAAATCTAGTCGTTCGACCCGTAAAAATAATAAATTATTAAAGCTTGAATAAATTATTTTGACGTTATACACTTGATAATATATTGTTTGCCTTAACCTTGGACTACAAATTGCAGATCAATTACGAACTTTTATCTTAATCAAAATATTTAAAGAATTATTGCTTGAATAAATGAGCGTATATGTCCCCTTTAACATATATTTTACAAAGGATAATATTCACCTTGTAATAATATGCGAATAATGTACGCGTACAGTTCTTGGACTGCTTTCACTATATAATTCAATTGATTTAATATAGCGCGCAATAAAAGTTTAGTGTTGCAAGGATCAACACGACCTTGTGGGTTACCCTGCGGGAAATCTGAACCACTTTCGTTCATTAATACAATTGATTAAATCGCTTCAATTGATTAAGTTGATTGCAATCATATAATATACATTCGCGTGGCAAACTATATTCGCTGTAAGTTTCCACAAAATTAAAATAAAAAGTGCACAAAAATAAAATAGTCACAATAAAATAAAACAAAATAAAATAATCACTTATGCTAAAATGAAGCAAATGCTAAAATATGAAAAATAGATTAGACATGTCTAGGATGGGATTTGTTAAGGAAAGAAATCGATAGTTTTTCTGCTCTGAATATGGGTCCTCCCGATTCTGCTGCGTTCGTTAGGCCTGCTGTTCGTTTAAGCGTTCTGCGGTTTTTGAGGGGCTTGGTTTGAATCCGCACAGTGTTTCTTAGAAAAGAAAATGACTTCTTAGCATGTACAGTTACAGTCGACGAAGTGATTAAAGTTGGTCACTTACTTGATGTCTCAGTGTACAACCTGAGTTAGTCGTTGCAGAATCCTACCGACTGCGCCAATTATATTTTTCAGCCTTCTTTTGACTGATATGTTGTAGAAGTCCTTCCTGCCGTCGCTCGGTGTTGAACAGAACGATTAGTTGACTTGTAACTGGGGGTTTTGACTTTGAATAAAAATACTTTATACTGGAACTCTGAGTTTATTTTAAAGGTTACAAGAACAACTTCAAGGGATGAACGAATACAGTAGAATGAATTCGGAGGGACGCAGCTCTCCTTATATACTAGTTTGGTTATCTGTACTTTTTTACGAGGCGTAACTAATTAAGATAATTAACTACTTTGTAACAAATATGTTGGAATATTTTCCTGTCACGTGATTTCTTATCTAAAAATTAGTCATAAATTCTGAGTTTCTGCCATTTATGACATCTTATTTATTTTTTATTTATTTATTTAAAAACTTTATTGCACAAGAAATGTACAAAGGGTGGACTTAATGCTAAAAGCATTTTCTGCCAGTCAACCTCAAGGTCATGCAGAAAGAAGGCAATGGGTGCAGTGAAAAATAAATTATATGACATCTTAATATTTCTTAGAACTTGTTACCATCCTGGTTAACAAAGGCTCGCAATTTCACATTCCTAGTTTTACGACCGATTTTATTACCATCGCAAAAGGATAATTAGAGAAAAATCAATTTACATAAATTAATATATTAAAAATATGAGTACATACACGTTACATAACTAGATATTGTAAAGAAAACGACTGAAATGTTATAAATTTTACATAAAATTAAAGCGGTTGGAATGACAAAGTCTTAAATTCTATTATAAAGGGTGTCTCAGCGCCGATTTTAAACTTTAAATATTTATATTAAAAAAACAAATAATATTTTTTATAATTTAATTGCAGTAAATTATAATGTATTAGTGCGGATTTTATGTACGGAATATTACACCGTCAAGATGTCTTCCATCACGGCGAATGCACTCTTCAAAGCGGACTAGCGAATTTGCAGATACACGCTGCAGAACATCAACTGATATGGCTCTCACTTCTGTTGTTATTTTTGTCTTCAGCTGCTCCAAATTAGTAAGAGGGGTATCAAAAACTCTTGCTTTGAGATAACCCCATAAAAAAAAGTCAGCTGGGGATAAGTCGGGAGACCTGGGTGGCCACAATATGTCTCCAAAACGGCTTATGATTTTTCCCGGAAATAACGCTTTTAGTGTGTCCATGGAGACCCTAGCTGTGTGGGCTGTGGCCCCATCTTGCTGAAACCATACATCTGACATGTCAACATCATCTTCTTGTAGCTGCGGTACAAAAAAGTTATTAATCATGTCAATATACCGCTCGCTCGTCACTGTAACCGTTGCACCTCGGTCATCCTCGAAGAAAAATGGCCCGATGATTTTCTTTGGTGATATTGCACACCATACAGTAACTTTGGGGCTGTGCAATGCTTTCTGGTGCTTTTGTTTTGGATTGCTTGATGACCAGTAACGGCAATTTTGACGATTGACGTACCCTTCGAGGTGAAAGTGTGACTCATCACTAAAATAAACATTGTCCATCCCATTTTCCTCTGAAAAAATCTCTAACATCTTCTGACAGTAAATTTTTCGTTTGTTGTAGTCTTCTGGTTTGATTTTTTGGACTATTTGGATCTTAAAAGGATGTAATTTTAAGTCTAAGGTCAAAATTCGATGAACACTTGAACGGTGAAGGTTCAAAGAGGCAGCATGTTTTCTAACAGATCGTCGTGGATGCTCCGCGACCGCAGCGGCGACGCGGTAGATGTTTTCAATCGATCTCTTAGGTCTATTTCGAGGGCGAATCGAATGATTCAGTAAACATCCTGTCGCTCTGAACTTTTCTACCCACGACTTAATTAACTGAATACTCGGAGCGTCACTTAAACGGTGGATTTCAAAGCGATTACAAAACTTGCGTTGTGCTTCACTCAACGAAAACTCGTTGCAAAAATACGCCTCTACTGCGTACGCGCGGTGCGCGCCAGACCACTGCGACATAGCGAATAAAAAATCCGCACTCCTTACCTACCGAACGCTACCACTCCCCTCCCGCTAGCCCCGCGGGTTCCCAAGAAATTCTTGTTTAAAGTTTAAAATCGGCGCTGAGACACCCTTTATTTAATTTGTATATGACAAAATTGGAATGACAAAGTCAGATTTGGTATAAAACTAGGTTATGTTTACGTACTCGACTCACAATGGCACAACTACCCGAACGACTTTGTTTTGTCAAATATGTACTCTCACATTAGGCATAAGGCATAAGGTACACAAAATGTGACAATGTCATTCCAAAATATTGAACAAAAAAGGGCATATTTACCTTAATGACCTTTACGCTCCAGTACACAACCTCTACTCACGCGGGCGATGCCGCAACTGACCAATGAGATTTTGTCGCGTCAATATCATTAAAAAAAACGAACGATTGGTACAAAGGCACTACTAACCTTTGACGTAAATAAACTGAATCTAGTAAATGTCTTTGTTCCTATCTGTAGAAATTAGTTTTTTAAGGCACTTTGGCACATTTAACTCATTTTCGGTAATTTTAGCACCCTTGTCTTACCGAAGGTGCGATATGGTAATTTAGCTCTAACTACACTTATTTCCGGGTTGAAGTTAAGGCTTTTATACGAAAATTTGTTTTATCATTATCATAAGAAGTTGATGGCATATCCATATTAACCTGTCCTACTTCTAATTCGTCATATATGACATATGACACTGTGGCGGTATGAATTCCGGCCGCTACCACTGGTTTCCGGAATTAGGAGAATCGGTGGCCTTGGATTACTTATGTTGTGCATATCCGCTGTCGATCCGAAGTTACTGCGACGAGAGGTGTTTGATCTCAGATAATGATTTTGGTTATTCTGATTCATTTGAGGAAAACCCGATTATGTTGTATGGAGGCTCTATTAAATTGGTTCTAGTATATCGGCGCCCTATGCTCATAATTTGGATTTCGTGGGTTTAGTTTATTCGTTCGAGGTGGATTTGGTTGTACGTAACGATTCTTGTTGAATTTAAATGATGGTTTAAAATTTTTCTTTTCTCTTTTTTTTCATTTTTGTGTCGTAAATTTTATTGTTCGTTAAAGTTTTATTCTTCTAACACGATTTCAAGAGCTTCCTCTAAAGTTTGAGGAGCTTAACTTTTGCTTACTATGCGGACTAAATCCTCCGGTAGATTGAATAGAAAAATATTTAAAACCATATTGTCGTAGATTTTAATTTTGTTAACATTAAAGAATGTCGAGTCAGGAATTTATCCTTTCGGTAGCAAATTACTGCAAAACGCTCTGAATGCGGTGGCAAAAATCTAAGTCTTTCTCCTTGGGTCTCAATTGCATAGGTTCTAGTTTTATTGCAATGCACCCTTCGGATCTCGGATCTCCAAAGTGTTGGTTGAATAACGCTTTTTATTCTTCAAAATGCTTAACATCTTGTCTTTCTCTAATGAGAATAGCGGCTCTGCCCGCTGACGACTGGTATTACTACGTGTATGTTATATGGTTCCTGGGCTTTTACGCCCTCAAATTGCGTTACTACAAATTCGCATTTTCCTAAGAAAAGATTGAGGTGTCGGTAATTACCGTTGGATGTTGGAATAATCTTAACAAGCTGGGTAGGAAAAGTCACTATGTATTTCGGCCATTGCGTATGAGTTCGCTTTTTGCTTTACAATAAAAAAATTGTGGTAAATTCGAATTTCAAAAATATTCGGGTATAATTTTACCACTTACAATTTTTCAAATTATAAGGGATATACCCTTCAGACAATTCTTATTTTTCTTTAGACAATTTTGTCAAATTCTGGCTTTCTTGGCTAAACTCAAAAATAATTATAGGTTTAATTTTAGCCACAAAAATACATTTTATAATTTAAGATTTTTATCACTTGACGTAAATTTGCAATCTATGTTTTCCCATTTATCTACGCTGGTGTTCTAATTGCAATAACATATGCATTTAAAAACTATACAATTCAGACAAATTCTTTAATAAAGTGTCTGTTGCTCCCCTCTACAAGTGGATGTGGAGTGTCTATGCATTAAAATATTTTAAATGTAACAAAATCAATGTTAAATGATTTAAATCTAGTTAACGATGGACAATAAATATTTATCCAACCGATTCTACTATTGGGGAGAGAGATTAAATTTTCACGATACAGTTATTCAATAAACAATATGCATTGTGTTTGAATTTTTACACTATAATTAGAAGAGGTAAGGTGAGGGGGGCAAAGTGCGTCATACTTTTTGCATAGTGACTTTGGTGCAATATAACTTATTAGAGATGCGCAAAATGTATCAATCTAAAGAAAAGAGTGATATATGTATATCATTGCGAGCTCATGATATAATATATCTTCGGCTCTTTTCACTCAGTGATACGGGATACGAATCATCAATCATTAATGATTCGTATCCCGTGACGAGTTGATTTATTTGCTTGCTGAGCTAGGTTTATAGACTGTTGAGTGAGAGAAATAGTAAGCTAGCTTGTGGTGTCCAGATGTGAATAATTAAGTTACCGTAGTCAAAAAGTGAAACTTATTGATATTTCACATATTATCATTTCAATTGACTGTTGACTATACTCAACGCAAAGACAGTTGGCGCCAGCATGTTTATTAAATATTTGTTTAGTTTTATAATTTATAATAAATTTTAAAGTAAAATAGGAAGTCTTAAGTGATGCGCGAAGTCTTAAAAAGATAAATAATATTATATAATTTGCCTCCGTCTGCCAGGAGTCTTTGCGTTTACTATAGTATCAGACAAAATCATAGCCAACGATTTTCCTTCATACTTGGCATGCTTAGGACTGTCAACCTAATGTTGTATGTATGTATGTTTAGGTTAGCGTATTTAAAAACCATGAGCTATATAGTTGTTTCTGGCTAGAGTTGGATTTGCTACCACCACTTGATTTTAGAAGGAAAATCAAGAAAACACGTAGACTGTTACTTGAACACTGTTGTATATTATGCAATTTTAACAAGACAAAGAAATACAGTAAAATATCCTTAAGATGTAACACTGGTTGATGTAAGGAGTAGAATGATTTTGAAGTCGCAGCTTCAGGGTTTATATACAAATCTGGTGACCGTGCCTTATCTGCTTTTGCACCACGTGTGACAAATTCAATGTAAGAAGGAAACCATAAATTATAATAGTTCATTGAAAACATGATCGTAAAAATATAATCCTAGGAATTTGCAACAAAGGGCAATAATTTAGGATTTGTCAAACATTGTTGCAGATGACTAAGGTCGCCCTACTTTTGAAAAGTCTTGAGAAAAACATATTACTTAACTCCTCCCTCCTTAAGAGTGAAATTGCAGGTTAACGAAAATTTTACTCAATTAACAATGATCAATAACTGTTAGTCTACATAAAAATATTAGAATTCATTAGTAACAGTTAATAAATTCACTGGTCTTTTATTCACTTTCCCTGGTAGTCTTTAAATCGTCATAAATTTTCACTTTCACTTTCACATACTGGACGCGCACGATGACGTCTGGACCATTTTTATTGCTTTGTAGTGCTTCGTAGTATCCATTCATAAGTTCCGTAGGTTTTTTTTTATAGAAGGGTAGGCAAGTATTATTCCACAACATTTGATTTCTCATACTCTTAAATCTTGTAGAAAGTAATACTCAATTTACTCATCTATTCTCGATTTTCTTGCTGTTAGGGAAGTTTTTTTTAGACATTGTGTGTGCTTTACAAAGTAAGAGGTAGTAATGGTTTTTCGGTGACTAAATGTACAAGTTAAAATTCCCCTTTCTATCGTTACTTCTAGGGATAATACAAGTTTAAGTTTTGTTAGAATATATATATTTGACACAAGATTATATAATTTCAAAATATAATTAATTAAAAGCATAATATATCCCTGTAAACTAATAAGGCTTGATAACTAATGGTTATTATATACAATACGGTTTTAACCCCTTATTGCATGAATTATGAAGGAGGCAGAAAAAAAAATTTTTTTTACTGGATATGTCTTTTATTATACCTAATCTAATAACTTGACATGAGAAAAAAAAATTAGTAATAATAATTAAGAAAATAGCCAACGAAGCCATATATGGCTTCGTATGCATTATAGTAAAACGATATGATGCCATATATGGCTTCGTATGCATTAACAATTAAACTTTATGAAATTCCAGAAAACAGTTGCGTTTGTCATTAAAACATAAAAAAACATTACATTTTCCACATTTTGTGAAAGAACGATATTTTAAACAATTTTGACATATTTGTCGTGTTGACTTTATCCATTCTGGGTAATGGGCCACGTTATCTGTTCGAACAGAATTCAAAGGTAACTCTTGGTGTCTAGCTGGAGCTTTTCGTGCCTTTTTGGAAGGCAATGGTGACTCAGGCAAACCAGTGTCATTGTTGCCTTGGCTTGAAGTCTCAGGCAAGTTGAGACTCCTGAGGCAAGATGGACGTCCGCGTTTTTTTGCCACCGCGCTTGATGGACTTCCGACTTCGCTAGTGGGAGTAACGGCTCCACTTGAGGTCGGTGTTCCAAGGAGACTAGCTGTACGACCACGATTTTTGGGCACTGCACTTGCTGGACTACCGACATCGCTAGTTGGAGTAATGGCTCGACTTGAGGTTGGTGTTCCAAGAAGGCTAGCTGGACGACCACGTTTTTTGGCCACCATAACCTTTCCAGCTTTGCGCATATGCTCCGACACTGCAAGTTTGAAATCAAACAGCGGCAGGTATTCAAGTCCATGAATTCGGCGCCATAACAACCAGGCATTAACTAATGTCATATCAATCATGTGGAAGAAGATTCTTTTGTACCAATTCCGAGATCGCAGTTGAATTCTGTAATAACCGAGCATGGAGTCGAGTAAATCGACGCCACCCATGTGTTGGTTATAAACATCAACTGCTTGGGGCGACGTTATATCCTTGTACTGTTTTTCTTTTCGAACATACCGCTGCTTTGTTGTTGTCGGTTCACTGCCTACGTAAGCCGAGAGCATATTTACGATTTTATTATCAAACCAGGACACTAAACTCAGCTTCACGCCGTCTATTTCAGCTGTCTTCTCTTCCATACTTCCTCGTCCCTTCTTTTTTAGTTCCTTTTCAGTAGGCATATTCGAGTTCGGCACGCGGTTAAGCCTGACAGTTCCCAGTGGCAGTATACCATTTTTAAACAAATAAACTTGCAGGTTAGGGCTATTGAACCAGTTATCGAAAGAGAGTTTATGGTTTTGATGCTTTGGTACTGTGGAAGCAAGTCTGGTCACAACATTCGAACTCACCCCAAGATCAGGTGCATCTGACGGAAAAGTATTACTTTGGTCTCCAGCAAATATGTCAAAGTCGTAGCTGAATCCTGACACACCACTTAAAACCTGATTTTTATATCCCCATTTATGAGGTTTTGCTGGATTGTATTGCTTTATTTCATGACGACATTTGGTGGGAATAATTTGCTCATCTACGGCTAAGTACTCCTCTTTTGGAACCAGCAGCAAACGTTCACGAATCTTATCCAACAATGGTCTAACTTTGAAGAGTTTGTCGTAACCATCTGTGCCACGGGGCTTAAAGTTTTCGTTATTATTGAAATGCAAATTCTTCTTAATCGCATCAAATCTGTTACAGGTCATTGTTTCATAAACTTGCTGCTGGCCTACATGTTTTGACCAATACAGTCTCGTTGACGGTAACTTTACACAAGACATGAAAATTACCATGCCAATGAATTGCTCAATCTCTTCTTTGGTTATGTTTGCTGGTTTATTAGCGTTGTTCTGAATAGATTTTAGGTTGGACTGCTCAACAATCATATCAATCAACTCATCCGTGAACAAGAAATTGAAAATTTCTTGAGGTGAATCCAACTTTATGATTTCTGCAGGCAGATCGGAGTTCCCTAAAAATTTGAAGTTTTCTGCATCATAAGCTTCCATTTTCTGTTTTTTCCAAATTACCGGGACTTTTTTGTTTTTTTTGCCCTTAGCTGTGGATGAGGATGGAGCATGCAAGCTTTGTGTGGTGATTTCATCATCATCGGAACTATCCGATTCAGATATGACAATTTTTTTTTACGGGTACGGCGTGAGGGGACGGATGCAGGTTCATATTCAGGATCAGAGTCAGAAACTAGATCATCATCACTCTGACAGCCGTCACCAGGAATGGGATTCACATGCTTCGATGTACCATAAAAGCGTGAGGGATTCATTGCTGCAAAGAAAAGAAAGCAAGCTTTGAATGCATATAAAGCCATATATGACAGACAGTGAATATGTCTTGAACGCATACTAAGCCAAATATGGCAATTCAAAAATTGCTAAAACTACATGCACAAAAACACTGAAATCCGAGTTATATTATGTTTATGAATGTACAATGAATTCATTTTAAAAATCCAGCATTTTTTACTTACCAAATTATTGCTTTTTTTCCAATTATTAAATCAGCACTAAATAAATTCACTTCACCGGTCGGAGTTGCTGAACATAACCTCTAATAACTTGACAGATAGACCTTACCATAGACAACAAAAAATGCGTTCCGTTACACGAAGAATTCTGTAATATTTTTTCTTAGTTGGATTATAAAAAATAAAAAAAATTATATGTTGAAAAAAATAAACAAAACCAGAAACCATATATGGCGTTGTATGCGGTAAGGGGTTAATTACTAAGTGATTTCCAATAATTAATGGTTTTTAACGACTAACATAAACATTAAGGGGGTTAAATTATTAAGGGTTTTTTAATGACTAAAGGTTTTTTAACGACTAACTTTAAAGCTAAGTGGGCCCCTAAATTTAACACATAATTAAAATTTATATATTTTATTCATTTATCCGAAAATGTGTAACTTTAATTTCTTTTAAGAAAATTAATTATATTTGTAACCTTACTGGGTCTCTTCACGTTCCTTACAGGAACAGTAGTTTCGCGTTCTTGTACAGTTACTGACAAGACATTTCTTTCCGGATTTGATATAGCAACTGCCTTTTGAAAACGTGGTTTATCTTTAGATAATCTTTTATTAACCATCTTAGTGTATACTGTGTCTTCCGGTTGTATTTGCGTACTAGATGACGCCACCGTTTATAATCTTTGTCGCGTTGTCTCTTTAGATTGAATCATTTTATCCGAGATATATTTATATAGAATTTTTGTCATCTTACTATGATCTCTGATTAATTGTTGCATATAATTTTTACTAAAATCACAATCAAAAACGCTTCTAGAATCAGTGTGTCCAAATACTACTTCGAAAGGAGTAAATCCCGTCATAGAATGAATTGTACTATTGTAAGCTATTAATGCATATGTCATATTATCAGAAATATCACTAAATCTATTTTCTAGTTTAATTATTCTGTATATTTCAATTATAGTACTATGGAATCTTTCAATTAATCCCATAGAATTAGGATTATTAGGGGTTCCTATATGTAAATCTATATTATGCAAATTTAATAATTCTTTCATCAAGTTATTATTGAATTCGGATCCTGGATCGCAACTGGTTTTAAAGGGTGTACCATATAATGAGAAGTATTTTAAAAGAGCTTTTATGACTTGAGGTGTAGATCTGTTTATAATTTTGATCGCTTGTCCTAATTTACTAAACGCATCTATTATAGTAAGATACATTAATCCTTCAATTTTAAAAAGATCTATAAATACATATTTCTTCAAAGGGTTTCGACTGAGTTTGTGTAAGTTCAATTAAAGGTTTTAAGGGTGATCTATCATATTTAGTTCTTTTACAAAGATCACGTCATGCATTTATTATTGCGGAGACAGTTTCTTTCATTCCTGGCCAATAATAATTACGTTTTAATCTTGTAAGGGTTTCCTTAATACCACGATGGCATGTTTTTCCTTCGTGAGTTTTTAAAGTTATTTCCTTTCGACTATTTTCGTCGTCTATGACAGAAATTCGTTTTGTACATTCTATTATTTGGATGGAATTACTATCAAAAAGATCCGATATTATTTCGCAAAATAATATTTTTAAATCCTTTGTTGCGAAATAGATAAAATATTTAATATTCACATTTATTGTATCCTTAAGAAATTTTTTAATTAAAATTGGGTTCAATGAGATAAATATTTCTGTTATTTTTCTTTTATTCTTTGATAAATCATTTATTTTGATTTCATCCCTATACCAATGATTCACAATAATTTGATTAGGATTACAAAAGTATCAATCGCTTCGGTTAGGACTGGAATACTATTAATATCATCATCATTGAAGTCATCAGCGTTATCTAGAGTTGTAACTTCTGATGCTGTCATTGTATGTTCAGACATATTTTCATATATGTGATCGTTAAGTTGTGAAGTAGAGGGTGATTCATCAACAGTTAAAGTATTTAATTGAATTCTAGATAATGCATCTGCATTTAAATTTTGATTTCCCTTTTTATAAATAACATCGAAGTTGTATTCTTGGAGTCTCAATCTCCAGCGAGTAAGTTTACTATTTGGTTCTTTCAAAGAATAGAGCCATGCAAGGGGTCTATGGTTTGTATAGACTGAGAATTTAGTACCATATAAATATGGTCTGAAGTGCTTAATGGCCCATAAAACGGCTAGTAATTCTTTTTCTGTAGTACTATATTTTTTGTACTGTTTTAAACTTTCCTGTTGCATTTTTACAATAAACACAGTTTTTTCACGGGTTTTACGCAACACAAACACTTTTAAAAGGTAAAACTCGACGCGCCCGAGTAGACGACGCCGCCAGCCTCCAGTTCGCCCGGGACCATGATCTGTGCAACCAGATCGAAACGTCGGGAAGGTAAATACTAAGTTTTACCTTTTAAAAGTGTTTGTGTTGCGTAAAACCCGTGAAAAAACTGTGTTTATTGTAAAAATGCAACAGGAAAGTTTAAAACAGTACATAGCAAACCGATACGGGTCGGAATGTGTAACAAAATTAAAACACCTAGAATTTCTCCGAAATAAAAAAGTGCGCCTTGAAACATCATTGACATTTTTAAAAAATTGTCGTGATTTGAACTTGATACCTACGTGTGTGCGTTTGAAACCGCGTATCGGGATAGCATTTTCGGATCGAATTCTACATAGCGCGAGTGTGCGTCTGCTGAAACAACTTATTAAAAATACGTACAGTCAGTTAGATAAGGTACAGAGTGAGCTTTATAATTTACATCAAGAATGCAGTGTGATATGGTCCCGTGAGGATTTCGACAAATGTGATCGGGTTACGTACTTACAAGCTTACCGTATCTATGTTTTGTGTAAAAACGGTCATGATCACAAATTGGAAAAACTACGTACCCGCCAACATCGTGCTGGTCTTTCACAGAATACGGTCGATGCTAACGGTCAAGTACAGTCAACCACATCAAATACCCACACGGTTATTAATCTGTCAAATACAGCTTTGGACGGGCCTACACAAAGTGTGTTAGCAAAGGGTTTGAATTTTGCTTTAACCCCTAAGAAGATACCGTATGAAAATATAATCTGTGGTGTGGAGGAGACTATAATTCGCAATAAAATTCCACCGACGGATGCTGACGTTCTGAGGCAGGATGTAGCTGTGATTTTGCGAAAGTCTAGGCTGCCAAGGAGTAATGTAACTACAGAAGAGCGCCAATCACTTAAAGATCTACGGCGGAATAAGGATATACTGGTTCTGAAAGCCGACAAAGGCAACGCTACTGTAGTTATGAATACTGAGGATTATGATGGTAAAATTAGGAATCTGCTTGCAGACACAACAGTGTACAAGCCAGTGTCATACAACCCTACTGCCAGAGTAACACGACGCATTCGCGCCCTCATCCAGGAGCACCGAGAATTATTTACGGAAGACGTGTATACTCGCCTACATAAGGCGAAGAACGTACAGCCTCCTAAGTTATATGGTTTGCCTAAAATACATAAAAGTAACGTTCCACTTAGGCCAATTGTGAGTCAAATAGATTCACCAACATACGATTTGGCAAAACATGTTGCTGGAGTGTTGCAGCCATTAGTAGGGAAAACATCGTCATATGTAAAGGACTCGAGGCATTTCATTGAGCTCATCAAGAATATCTCAATGGAACCTGGTGACATAATGGTTAGTTTCGATGTGGAATCTCTATTCACAAATGTGCCGTTGAAGGATTGCCTGGAAGTAATCAGGGACAAATTGATTGATAATGAACAACCCGGTGAATACATTGTTCTTCTACAAAATTGTTTGGACGGCAACTATCTCTTGTATCAGGGCCAATATTACCTCCAGATTGATGGCGTAGCTATGGGGAGTCCGGTAGCACCAGTAATTGCTAACATCTGGATGGAGCATTTTGAAGACATAGCAGTAGCAAGCGGTCCTGGTATTGTGAAGTTCTGGAAGAGATACGTTGATGATATTTTTTGCATCATAAACGGAAACCAAGCGGAAGTGGAACAATATCTACAACACCTTAACTCTGTTCATCCTAAGGTAAGATTTACATATGAAATGGAGCAGAACAGGTCCTTGGCTTTCCTGGACGTTCAAGTGACAGTGAGACCAGATGGAACCTTGGCTCACTCTGTTTACCGAAAACCGACTCACACGGACAGGTATCTGCACGCCTCTTCTCATCACCACCCTCGTCATCTTCAAGCTGTTGTTTCTTCCCTGGTTGATAGGGCATACGACTTATGTGACCCTGAACATGTGAAAGGTGAACTGAACCATGTAAAGGAGGTACTAAGAAAGAATGGCTACAGTACAAAAAGAGGACAAATGGAGAGGAGACAGAAGAAATTAAAACAACCAATGGTGAGCCGGGAACCAGCTTTTCTTCCGTACGTGAAAGGGATAACGGACAAGATTGGAACAGTTCTGCACAAATACTCCATTAAGACTGTATATAGTCCGCTATCAAAAGTTACTAAGGAGATTCGCTCACCAAAGGACGTGATACCTTTGCAGACGCCGGGTGTATATAAAATCGATTGCAGCTGTGGTAGTTCTTATATAGGGCAAACGAAACGTTCAATAGCCGAGAGGGTAAAAGAACATATCGCAGCTGTAAAGAATCGACAGACGTGCAAATCCGCAATAGCCGAACATCTACTAAATTCCAACGTTAATCACTGGATGGAACTTCATGACCCAAAAATCCTCTCAGCTGATCGTCATTATCATACCAGATTAGTACGTGAAGCTATTGAAATAAAAAAGCACAAAAATTTCAATCGTGATGATGGATTCAACTTGTCATCTGCATGGAATCCGGTGATTACAAAATTTAAACCGCGTTTTAGGCCGTCTCAAAGAAACCCGGACATTGTTAGTGTAGTTTGTCGGACTGACTGTACTGCAGATATAAATATCCAACAAATGCGGGTGGAAGAAGAAAACTCGACGCGCCCGAGTAGACGACGCCGCCAGCCTCCAGTTCGCCCGGGACCATGATCTGTGCAACCAGATCGAAACGTCGGGAAGGTAAATACTAAGTTTTACCTTTTAAAAGTGTTTGTGTTGCGTAAAACCCGTGAAAAAACTGTGTTTATTGTAAAAATGCAACAGGAAAGTTTAAAACAGTACATAGCAAACCGATACGGGTCGGAATGTGTAACAAAATTAAAACACCTAGAATTTCTCCGAAATAAAAAAGTGCGCCTTGAAACATCATTGACATTTTTAAAAAATTGTCGTGATTTGAACTTGATACCTACGTGTGTGCGTTTGAAACCGCGTATCGGGATAGCATTTTCGGATCGAATTCTACATAGCGCGAGTGTGCGTCTGCTGAAACAACTTATTAAAAATACGTACAGTCAGTTAGATAAGGTACAGAGTGAGCTTTATAATTTACATCAAGAATGCAGTGTGATATGGTCCCGTGAGGATTTCGACAAATGTGATCGGGTTACGTACTTACAAGCTTACCGTATCTATGTTTTGTGTAAAAACGGTCATGATCACAAATTGGAAAAACAACGTACCCGCCAACATCGTGCTGGTCTTTCACAGAATACGGTCGATGCTAACGGTCAAGTACAGTCAACCACATCAAATACCCACACGGTTATTAATCTGTCAAATACAGCTTTGGACGGGCCTACACAAAGTGTGTTAGCAAAGGGTTTGAATTTTGCTTTAACCCCTAAGAAGATACCGTATGAAAATATAATCTGTGGTGTGGAGGAGACTATAATTCGCAATAAAATTCCACCGACGGATGCTGACGTTCTGAGGCAGGATGTAGCTGTGATTTTGCGAAAGTCTAGGCTGCCAAGGAGTAATGTAACTACAGAAGAGCGCCAATCACTTAAAGATCTACGGCGGAATAAGGATATACTGGTTCTGAAAGCCGACAAAGGCAACGCTACTGTAGTTATGAATACTGAGGATTATGATGGTAAAATTAGGAATCTGCTTGCAGACACAACAGTGTACAAGCCAGTGTCATACAACCCTACTGCCAGAGTAACACGACGCATTCGCGCCCTCATCCAGGAGCACCGAGAATTATTTACGGAAGACGTGTATACTCGCCTACATAAGGCGAAGAACGTACAGCCTCCTAAGTTATATGGTTTGCCTAAAATACATAAAAGTAACGTTCCACTTAGGCCAATTGTGAGTCAAATAGATTCACCAACATACGATTTGGCAAAACATGTTGCTGGAGTGTTGCAGCCATTAGTAGGGAAAACATCGTCATATGTAAAGGACTCGAGGCATTTCATTGAGCTCATCAAGAATATCTCAATGGAACCTGGTGACATAATGGTTAGTTTCGATGTGGAATCTCTATTCACAAATGTGCCGTTGAAGGATTGCCTGGAAGTAATCAGGGACAAATTGATTGATAATGAACAACCCGGTGAATACATTGTTCTTCTACAAAATTGTTTGGACGGCAACTATCTCTTGTATCAGGGCCAATATTACCTCCAGATTGATGGCGTAGCTATGGGGAGTCCGGTAGCACCAGTAATTGCTAACATCTGGATGGAGCATTTTGAAGACATAGCAGTAGCAAGCGGTCCTGGTATTGTGAAGTTCTGGAAGAGATACGTTGATGATATTTTTTGCATCATAAACGGAAACCAAGCGGAAGTGGAACAATATCTACAACACCTTAACTCTGTTCATCCTAAGGTAAGATTTACATATGAAATGGAGCAGAACAGGTCCTTGGCTTTCCTGGACGTTCAAGTGACAGTGAGACCAGATGGAACCTTGGCTCACTCTGTTTACCGAAAACCGACTCACACGGACAGGTATCTGCACGCCTCTTCTCATCACCACCCTCGTCATCTTCAAGCTGTTGTTTCTTCCCTGGTTGATAGGGCATACGACTTATGTGACCCTGAACATGTGAAAGGTGAACTGAACCATGTAAAGGAGGTACTAAGAAAGAATGGCTACAGTACAAAAAGAGGACAAATGGAGAGGAGACAGAAGAAATTAAAACAACCAATGGTGAGCCGGGAACCAGCTTTTCTTCCGTACGTGAAAGGGATAACGGACAAGATTGGAACAGTTCTGCACAAATACTCCATTAAGACTGTATATAGTCCGCTATCAAAAGTTACTAAGGAGATTCGCTCACCAAAGGACGTGATACCTTTGCAGACGCCGGGTGTATATAAAATCGATTGCAGCTGTGGTAGTTCTTATATAGGGCAAACGAAACGTTCAATAGCCGAGAGGGTAAAAGAACATATCGCAGCTGTAAAGAATCGACAGACGTGCAAATCCGCAATAGCCGAACATCTACTAAATTCCAACGTTAATCACTGGATGGAACTTCATGACCCAAAAATCCTCTCAGCTGATCGTCATTATCATACCAGATTAGTACGTGAAGCTATTGAAATAAAAAAGCACAAAAATTTCAATCGTGATGATGGATTCAACTTGTCATCTGCATGGAATCCGGTGATTACAAAATTTAAACCGCGTTTTAGGCCGTCTCAAAGAAACCCGGACATTGTTAGTGTAGTTTGTCGGACTGACTGTACTGCAGATATAAATATCCAACAAATGCGGGTGGAAGAAGAAAACTCGACGCGCCCGAGTAGACGACGCCGCCAGCCTCCAGTTCGCCCGGGACCATGATCTGTGCAACCAGATCGAAACGTCGGGAAGGTAAATACTAAGTTTTACCTTTTAAAAGTGTTTGTGTTGCGTAAAACCCGTGAAAAAACTGTGTTTATTGTAAAAATGCAACAGGAAAGTTTAAAACAGTACATAGCAAACCGATACGGGTCGGAATGTGTAACAAAATTAAAACACCTAGAATTTCTCCGAAATAAAAAAGTGCGCCTTGAAACATCATTGACATTTTTAAAAAATTGTCGTGATTTGAACTTGATACCTACGTGTGTGCGTTTGAAACCGCGTATCGGGATAGCATTTTCGGATCGAATTCTACATAGCGCGAGTGTGCGTCTGCTGAAACAACTTATTAAAAATACGTACAGTCAGTTAGATAAGGTACAGAGTGAGCTTTATAATTTACATCAAGAATGCAGTGTGATATGGTCCCGTGAGGATTTCGACAAATGTGATCGGGTTACGTACTTACAAGCTTACCGTATCTATGTTTTGTGTAAAAACGGTCATGATCACAAATTGGAAAAACTACGTACCCGCCAACATCGTGCTGGTCTTTCACAGAATACGGTCGATGCTAACGGTCAAGTACAGTCAACCACATCAAATACCCACACGGTTATTAATCTGTCAAATACAGCTTTGGACGGGCCTACACAAAGTGTGTTAGCAAAGGGTTTGAATTTTGCTTTAACCCCTAAGAAGATACCGTATGAAAATATAATCTGTGGTGTGGAGGAGACTATAATTCGCAATAAAATTCCACCGACGGATGCTGACGTTCTGAGGCAGGATGTAGCTGTGATTTTGCGAAAGTCTAGGCTGCCAAGGAGTAATGTAACTACAGAAGAGCGCCAATCACTTAAAGATCTACGGCGGAATAAGGATATACTGGTTCTGAAAGCCGACAAAGGCAACGCTACTGTAGTTATGAATACTGAGGATTATGATGGTAAAATTAGGAATCTGCTTGCAGACACAACAGTGTACAAGCCAGTGTCATACAACCCTACTGCCAGAGTAACACGACGCATTCGCGCCCTCATCCAGGAGCACCGAGAATTATTTACGGAAGACGTGTATACTCGCCTACATAAGGCGAAGAACGTACAGCCTCCTAAGTTATATGGTTTGCCTAAAATACATAAAAGTAACGTTCCACTTAGGCCAATTGTGAGTCAAATAGATTCACCAACATACGATTTGGCAAAACATGTTGCTGGAGTGTTGCAGCCATTAGTAGGGAAAACATCGTCATATGTAAAGGACTCGAGGCATTTCATTGAGCTCATCAAGAATATCTCAATGGAACCTGGTGACATAATGGTTAGTTTCGATGTGGAATCTCTATTCACAAATGTGCCGTTGAAGGATTGCCTGGAAGTAATCAGGGACAAATTGATTGATAATGAACAACCCGGTGAATACATTGTTCTTCTACAAAATTGTTTGGACGGCAACTATCTCTTGTATCAGGGCCAATATTACCTCCAGATTGATGGCGTAGCTATGGGGAGTCCGGTAGCACCAGTAATTGCTAACATCTGGATGGAGCATTTTGAAGACATAGCAGTAGCAAGCGGTCCTGGTATTGTGAAGTTCTGGAAGAGATACGTTGATGATATTTTTTGCATCATAAACGGAAACCAAGCGGAAGTGGAACAATATCTACAACACCTTAACTCTGTTCATCCTAAGGTAAGATTTACATATGAAATGGAGCAGAACAGGTCCTTGGCTTTCCTGGACGTTCAAGTGACAGTGAGACCAGATGGAACCTTGGCTCACTCTGTTTACCGAAAACCGACTCACACGGACAGGTATCTGCACGCCTCTTCTCATCACCACCCTCGTCATCTTCAAGCTGTTGTTTCTTCCCTGGTTGATAGGGCATACGACTTATGTGACCCTGAACATGTGAAAGGTGAACTGAACCATGTAAAGGAGGTACTAAGAAAGAATGGCTACAGTACAAAAAGAGGACAAATGGAGAGGAGACAGAAGAAATTAAAACAACCAATGGTGAGCCGGGAACCAGCTTTTCTTCCGTACGTGAAAGGGATAACGGACAAGATTGGAACAGTTCTGCACAAATACTCCATTAAGACTGTATATAGTCCGCTATCAAAAGTTACTAAGGAGATTCGCTCACCAAAGGACGTGATACCTTTGCAGACGCCGGGTGTATATAAAATCGATTGCAGCTGTGGTAGTTCTTATATAGGGCAAACGAAACGTTCAATAGCCGAGAGGGTAAAAGAACATATCGCAGCTGTAAAGAATCGACAGACGTGCAAATCCGCAATAGCCGAACATCTACTAAATTCCAACGTTAATCACTGGATGGAACTTCATGACCCAAAAATCCTCTCAGCTGATCGTCATTATCATACCAGATTAGTACGTGAAGCTATTGAAATAAAAAAGCACAAAAATTTCAATCGTGATGATGGATTCAACTTGTCATCTGCATGGAATCCGGTGATTACAAAATTTAAACCGCGTTTTAGGCCGTCTCAAAGAAACCCGGACATTGTTAGTGTAGTTTGTCGGACTGACTGTACTGCAGATATAAATATCCAACAAATGCGGGTGGAAGAAGAAAACTCGACGCGCCCGAGTAGACGACGCCGCCAGCCTCCAGTTCGCCCGGGACCATGATCTGTGCAACCAGATCGAAACGTCGGGAAGGTAAATACTAAGTTTTACCTTTTAAAAGTGTTTGTGTTGCGTAAAACCCGTGAAAAAACTGTGTTTATTGTAAAAATGCAACAGGAAAGTTTAAAACAGTACATAGCAAACCGATACGGGTCGGAATGTGTAACAAAATTAAAACACCTAGAATTTCTCCGAAATAAAAAAGTGCGCCTTGAAACATCATTGACATTTTTAAAAAATTGTCGTGATTTGAACTTGATACCTACGTGTGTGCGTTTGAAACCGCGTATCGGGATAGCATTTTCGGATCGAATTCTACATAGCGCGAGTGTGCGTCTGCTGAAACAACTTATTAAAAATACGTACAGTCAGTTAGATAAGGTACAGAGTGAGCTTTATAATTTACATCAAGAATGCAGTGTGATATGGTCCCGTGAGGATTTCGACAAATGTGATCGGGTTACGTACTTACAAGCTTACCGTATCTATGTTTTGTGTAAAAACGGTCATGATCACAAATTGGAAAAACTACGTACCCGCCAACATCGTGCTGGTCTTTCACAGAATACGGTCGATGCTAACGGTCAAGTACAGTCAACCACATCAAATACCCACACGGTTATTAATCTGTCAAATACAGCTTTGGACGGGCCTACACAAAGTGTGTTAGCAAAGGGTTTGAATTTTGCTTTAACCCCTAAGAAGATACCGTATGAAAATATAATCTGTGGTGTGGAGGAGACTATAATTCGCAATAAAATTCCACCGACGGATGCTGACGTTCTGAGGCAGGATGTAGCTGTGATTTTGCGAAAGTCTAGGCTGCCAAGGAGTAATGTAACTACAGAAGAGCGCCAATCACTTAAAGATCTACGGCGGAATAAGGATATACTGGTTCTGAAAGCCGACAAAGGCAACGCTACTGTAGTTATGAATACTGAGGATTATGATGGTAAAATTAGGAATCTGCTTGCAGACACAACAGTGTACAAGCCAGTGTCATACAACCCTACTGCCAGAGTAACACGACGCATTCGCGCCCTCATCCAGGAGCACCGAGAATTATTTACGGAAGACGTGTATACTCGCCTACATAAGGCGAAGAACGTACAGCCTCCTAAGTTATATGGTTTGCCTAAAATACATAAAAGTAACGTTCCACTTAGGCCAATTGTGAGTCAAATAGATTCACCAACATACGATTTGGCAAAACATGTTGCTGGAGTGTTGCAGCCATTAGTAGGGAAAACATCGTCATATGTAAAGGACTCGAGGCATTTCATTGAGCTCATCAAGAATATCTCAATGGAACCTGGTGACATAATGGTTAGTTTCGATGTGGAATCTCTATTCACAAATGTGCCGTTGAAGGATTGCCTGGAAGTAATCAGGGACAAATTGATTGATAATGAACAACCCGGTGAATACATTGTTCTTCTACAAAATTGTTTGGACGGCAACTATCTCTTGTATCAGGGCCAATATTACCTCCAGATTGATGGCGTAGCTATGGGGAGTCCGGTAGCACCAGTAATTGCTAACATCTGGATGGAGCATTTTGAAGACATAGCAGTAGCAAGCGGTCCTGGTATTGTGAAGTTCTGGAAGAGATACGTTGATGATATTTTTTGCATCATAAACGGAAACCAAGCGGAAGTGGAACAATATCTACAACACCTTAACTCTGTTCATCCTAAGGTAAGATTTACATATGAAATGGAGCAGAACAGGTCCTTGGCTTTCCTGGACGTTCAAGTGACAGTGAGACCAGATGGAACCTTGGCTCACTCTGTTTACCGAAAACCGACTCACACGGACAGGTATCTGCACGCCTCTTCTCATCACCACCCTCGTCATCTTCAAGCTGTTGTTTCTTCCCTGGTTGATAGGGCATACGACTTATGTGACCCTGAACATGTGAAAGGTGAACTGAACCATGTAAAGGAGGTACTAAGAAAGAATGGCTACAGTACAAAAAGAGGACAAATGGAGAGGAGACAGAAGAAATTAAAACAACCAATGGTGAGCCGGGAACCAGCTTTTCTTCCGTACGTGAAAGGGATAACGGACAAGATTGGAACAGTTCTGCACAAATACTCCATTAAGACTGTATATAGTCCGCTATCAAAAGTTACTAAGGAGATTCGCTCACCAAAGGACGTGATACCTTTGCAGACGCCGGGTGTATATAAAATCGATTGCAGCTGTGGTAGTTCTTATATAGGGCAAACGAAACGTTCAATAGCCGAGAGGGTAAAAGAACATATCGCAGCTGTAAAGAATCGACAGACGTGCAAATCCGCAATAGCCGAACATCTACTAAATTCCAACGTTAATCACTGGATGGAACTTCATGACCCAAAAATCCTCTCAGCTGATCGTCATTATCATACCAGATTAGTACGTGAAGCTATTGAAATAAAAAAGCACAAAAATTTCAATCGTGATGATGGATTCAACTTGTCATCTGCATGGAATCCGGTGATTACAAAATTTAAACCGCGTTTTAGGCCGTCTCAAAGAAACCCGGACATTGTTAGTGTAGTTTGTCGGACTGACTGTACTGCAGATATAAATATCCAACAAATGCGGGTGGAAGAAGAAAACTCGACGCGCCCGAGTAGACGACGCCGCCAGCCTCCAGTTCGCCCGGGACCATGATCTGTGCAACCAGATCGAAACGTCGGGAAGGTAAATACTAAGTTTTACCTTTTAAAAGTGTTTGTGTTGCGTAAAACCCGTGAAAAAACTGTGTTTATTGTAAAAATGCAACAGGAAAGTTTAAAACAGTACATAGCAAACCGATACGGGTCGGAATGTGTAACAAAATTAAAACACCTAGAATTTCTCCGAAATAAAAAAGTGCGCCTTGAAACATCATTGACATTTTTAAAAAATTGTCGTGATTTGAACTTGATACCTACGTGTGTGCGTTTGAAACCGCGTATCGGGATAGCATTTTCGGATCGAATTCTACATAGCGCGAGTGTGCGTCTGCTGAAACAACTTATTAAAAATACGTACAGTCAGTTAGATAAGGTACAGAGTGAGCTTTATAATTTACATCAAGAATGCAGTGTGATATGGTCCCGTGAGGATTTCGACAAATGTGATCGGGTTACGTACTTACAAGCTTACCGTATCTATGTTTTGTGTAAAAACGGTCATGATCACAAATTGGAAAAACTACGTACCCGCCAACATCGTGCTGGTCTTTCACAGAATACGGTCGATGCTAACGGTCAAGTACAGTCAACCACATCAAATACCCACACGGTTATTAATCTGTCAAATACAGCTTTGGACGGGCCTACACAAAGTGTGTTAGCAAAGGGTTTGAATTTTGCTTTAACCCCTAAGAAGATACCGTATGAAAATATAATCTGTGGTGTGGAGGAGACTATAATTCGCAATAAAATTCCACCGACGGATGCTGACGTTCTGAGGCAGGATGTAGCTGTGATTTTGCGAAAGTCTAGGCTGCCAAGGAGTAATGTAACTACAGAAGAGCGCCAATCACTTAAAGATCTACGGCGGAATAAGGATATACTGGTTCTGAAAGCCGACAAAGGCAACGCTACTGTAGTTATGAATACTGAGGATTATGATGGTAAAATTAGGAATCTGCTTGCAGACACAACAGTGTACAAGCCAGTGTCATACAACCCTACTGCCAGAGTAACACGACGCATTCGCGCCCTCATCCAGGAGCACCGAGAATTATTTACGGAAGACGTGTATACTCGCCTACATAAGGCGAAGAACGTACAGCCTCCTAAGTTATATGGTTTGCCTAAAATACATAAAAGTAACGTTCCACTTAGGCCAATTGTGAGTCAAATAGATTCACCAACATACGATTTGGCAAAACATGTTGCTGGAGTGTTGCAGCCATTAGTAGGGAAAACATCGTCATATGTAAAGGACTCGAGGCATTTCATTGAGCTCATCAAGAATATCTCAATGGAACCTGGTGACATAATGGTTAGTTTCGATGTGGAATCTCTATTCACAAATGTGCCGTTGAAGGATTGCCTGGAAGTAATCAGGGACAAATTGATTGATAATGAACAACCCGGTGAATACATTGTTCTTCTACAAAATTGTTTGGACGGCAACTATCTCTTGTATCAGGGCCAATATTACCTCCAGATTGATGGCGTAGCTATGGGGAGTCCGGTAGCACCAGTAATTGCTAACATCTGGATGGAGCATTTTGAAGACATAGCAGTAGCAAGCGGTCCTGGTATTGTGAAGTTCTGGAAGAGATACGTTGATGATATTTTTTGCATCATAAACGGAAACCAAGCGGAAGTGGAACAATATCTACAACACCTTAACTCTGTTCATCCTAAGGTAAGATTTACATATGAAATGGAGCAGAACAGGTCCTTGGCTTTCCTGGACGTTCAAGTGACAGTGAGACCAGATGGAACCTTGGCTCACTCTGTTTACCGAAAACCGACTCACACGGACAGGTATCTGCACGCCTCTTCTCATCACCACCCTCGTCATCTTCAAGCTGTTGTTTCTTCCCTGGTTGATAGGGCATACGACTTATGTGACCCTGAACATGTGAAAGGTGAACTGAACCATGTAAAGGAGGTACTAAGAAAGAATGGCTACAGTACAAAAAGAGGACAAATGGAGAGGAGACAGAAGAAATTAAAACAACCAATGGTGAGCCGGGAACCAGCTTTTCTTCCGTACGTGAAAGGGATAACGGACAAGATTGGAACAGTTCTGCACAAATACTCCATTAAGACTGTATATAGTCCGCTATCAAAAGTTACTAAGGAGATTCGCTCACCAAAGGACGTGATACCTTTGCAGACGCCGGGTGTATATAAAATCGATTGCAGCTGTGGTAGTTCTTATATAGGGCAAACGAAACGTTCAATAGCCGAGAGGGTAAAAGAACATATCGCAGCTGTAAAGAATCGACAGACGTGCAAATCCGCAATAGCCGAACATCTACTAAATTCCAACGTTAATCACTGGATGGAACTTCATGACCCAAAAATCCTCTCAGCTGATCGTCATTATCATACCAGATTAGTACGTGAAGCTATTGAAATAAAAAAGCACAAAAATTTCAATCGTGATGATGGATTCAACTTGTCATCTGCATGGAATCCGGTGATTACAAAATTTAAACCGCGTTTTAGGCCGTCTCAAAGAAACCCGGACATTGTTAGTGTAGTTTGTCGGACTGACTGTACTGCAGATATAAATATCCAACAAATGCGGGTGGAAGAAGAAAACTCGACGCGCCCGAGTAGACGACGCCGCCAGCCTCCAGTTCGCCCGGGACCATGATCTGTGCAACCAGATCGAAACGTCGGGAAGGTAAATACTAAGTTTTACCTTTTAAAAGTGTTTGTGTTGCGTAAAACCCGTGAAAAAACTGTGTTTACTATATTTTTGTTCAGTATTACTCAAAGTTCTGCTTGCGTAAGCAACAGGTTTATCGTTACCAATATTTCCTTGGGAAAGAACTGCACCGAGTGCGACATTGGATGCGTCTGTTGTTAAAATAAATGGTTTACTAAAGTCAGGATATTTTAAGAGTGGGGCATTTGTTAAGAGGTTTTTACATAGTTCAAATGGTTGGGTAAATTCATTTGTAATTTCAAATTTAACATTCTTCTTTAGTAATTCTTTAGTAGGTTTAGTAATTTTGGAGAAGTCTTTTATGAAACGTCTATAGTATCCTACTAATCCTAACAAAGATTTAATTTCTTTTGCATTTTTAGGGATAGGATAATCTAAGACTGCTTGAATTTTTTCATTATTTGGTCTTATGCCCGTTTTCACTAACCTTAGGAGTCGCCTAAATCTGATGCCCAAATTATTAGGAATCGCCTAGGGAAAAAATTCGTTTCACAAACCACTAACACGACGTTAAGCAACGCCTAAAGTTAGGACATGGATTAGGCGTTACTTTACCGCTAAGCATCGCCTATTATTGACAGCACAGATTAGTAAGAAAGAATATGCCATTGACAGTTTTGAGTAGAAATATTTGTTAGCTTGATAGTCGGTACTGTAATTGCATTTATCTTTTAATTACAATGAGTTTGCTAGAATTTTTCGATTTTTTGGACATTGTTGACGAATTAGGAGCACCAATAAATACAAGACCTCGAATAATTAGGCCTAGAGTAAATAATTTTTTAAATTTTGATGACCACGATTTTTTCAAAAGGTATAGGATGACGAAAAGCACAGTGTTAACTATTTTATATCAAATAGATGAAGAGTTGGAGTTTAACAGTGACCGGTAAGTTATACTATACCACAATGCATACCTACATAACCTTTATTCACTTACCATGTAAGTACCTATTTATTTTAGGTTAGAAAATCTTTAAAATGAGTGTATTATCTATTATTGGTTTATTGTAAAATTAATTTTTACGGTTCCCAAGCTCAGTCTGGATTACGAACAGCTATAATATTAAAGTTTATAATAATCGCAAAACAAACTTTTTTTGATGTTCAAACCAGAATTAAACTTGTTTTTTTTCAGGAATGAAGGTGTAATTCCGATTCAACAATTGTTAATAACACTCCGATTTTATGCAACTGGTACTCATCTTATGGCAATTGCTGATGCTCATGGAGTCAGCGTACCCACTGTTAGCAGAGTAGTGAAGAAAGTGACTAATGCAATAGTGAAGCTGCGGCCAAGATACATTAAAATGCCAACAGAAGCAGAAATTGAAGCTTGTCAGAGAAAATTTTACAATATTGCAAATTTTCCATTTGTAATAGGTTCAATAGATTGCACACATGTAAAAATTCAATCGCAAGGTGAGTGGTTTCTTATAAATTTCAGCAAAATCACTGTCTACGGTGTGTAAATTACCTACAGGCATATATTTACCTAAACCTATGGAACATGTTTACAAGCGTTCCATAGCAAAATTGATTAAAAATAATTTTAATACAAAATAACTGAGTGCACTAAGTACCTACAAACATCTAAGTAAATTTTTGTTTGATGTAAATGATCTGTCATACCATATAACCTGTTTATTGAAAATCAGTGTGGACACTATACATTGATGCCCCATTGTGCTTTATTTCTTACAAATAATGAATTACAGGATTGGTAACAATGGCTGGATAAAATAGGTTTAAAGCCTGTAGGTTAATAATATGCTATATCAACTAATTCAAAATTATTGTTTACATTTTCAGGTGGGGAAGACGCGGAAATATTTAGAAATAGAAAAGGATTTTTTTCTGTTAATGTCCAAACTGTGTCCGATGCTGATTTAAGAGTGAGAAACGTAGTCAGTCGTTGGCCTGGGTCTACTCATGACTCCGCTATATTTATAAACAGCCAACTTTATCAAGATTTTGAAATGGGCGTTTATGGGAATGCATGTCTATTGGGTGACAGTGGATATCCCCTAAAGGTAATAAATGCATACCCACTATTTTTATAAAATAATCAATTCTAAAAATTAAAAGAATGTGTAGTTATTTGTAAGTATCCTTTATTGGGAATGGGTATTTTCATTAGTCAACACTATTTTTATTATTTCTGGGTCCACTGATTGTCCATCTGTAACAAAACAAAAAATATTTATTTACAGAGATATCTCTTGACACCTTACTTACATGCAAACACAGAGGCTCAAGAACGGTATAATTATAGTCAAATACGGACAAGAACTACAGTAGAGAGGCAATATGGAGTAATAAAAAGAAGATTCCCTGCCCTTACACTTGGTTTAAGAATAAATTTGCAAACGGCTGTAAATGTCATTGTTGCCTGTTGCATATTGCATAACATATGCATTGATGCCCAAGAAGAATTACCACCTGATGAATACAACAACGAAGACATAAATCAACTGATCGTAAATGGTGAAATTGATCACAATTATGCAAATAATAACAATAATATAAATGAAGGCAGGAGAACAATAATTACTCGTAATTTCTTTGCTTGATAAAAAAATAAATTCCTTGAATTTACCTGTTATTTTGTCTAATATTTCTTGATATATCCTCATTTTCAAATTGAACATAGTTTTTTCATTTTGTAATCTTGTTTGATGCAGCTCAATCATGTGCTCCCTCTGCAGAGTTATCAATGAACATTTTTCTTTTTCACTTTTGAGTCGCTCGGCTGCTAAGGAATTGTTCATTTTCATTTTTGCTGTTTTTTGCACTGACCGTTCATTGGAATTAGTTTCAATTGGTCTGTTTCTCTTTAAATTTCTTTTTGGAGTCTCAATTGGTGCACCTGGTATCTCAATTTCTTCAATTATTTGTGGTAGCTGAAATTTTACATTGAAAGATAAATATTGTTTAATCTGTAGTAACAACAATAAACCCTGACAAGTGTATTGTTAAGTAAGTATATTAAGTAATCAATGAATTATACATCAAAAGTTAGCTCAGAGGATTAGTAAGCTGAAGTGGCATTAGCTGGTGATATCGCACGAAGGACCAATAACTAATGGGGTAAACAAGGTCTTGAGTGGAGACTGCTCTAGGCAAGCATAGTGTATTTGGACGTTCTCTGGCCAGGTGGAGTGACAACTTGGGAAATGGGGTAGGTGGGAGAGATTGTATGAGAAAGACTGAAGATCAAACTGTGTGGCGTTTACTTGGAGAGGACTATGTCCAGCAGGGCTATTGTAGGCTGATGATAATGATATTGATGAAACAGCAAAAACAACACACCTCAAAGTGAGCTTCAGTTTCAGCTGAACTTCCATCTAAAATATCAACTGAACTTCCATTCATAAAATCATCCTCAGGCGATAGACTTTCCTTAAAATGCGTTTTTGTGAATGTTTGGGTGGTTTCTGTAACAATAAAAAATGAATTGAATCTTTATGGATAACAAAACCTTTTACTAAATAAAATTATGGCACCAGTAGCATGGTTTTACCTGTTTTAGTATCACTGTCCTCCACAAATTCAATGCCTGTACTTGCACGGCCAGTGATCTCTACAACTAAATCCAAAACAGGATCATCCATCTTTTTCGACGGCCCACCTCCAGTGCCATGGATTTGGTTAAATCTCTGAGAGCGAAAAGTTTTAGCTTCGGTTTTCATTTTCTGCCAGAGTTTCTTGAGATTATCAGTAGTTCTGAAAAAAAAATAACAAATTATAAATAATATTAATCAATATCACCTTTATTATAATATAATGAACGTAAAAACAAATTTACCTCATGAGATGCCCGGTAGCATTTAGATCGTTGGTTATTTTGACCCACGCTTCTTCTTTAAGGCGATTTGTTTGCAAATCGTGGGACGTAACCTTTGAAATTATCGCATTTCCCTTTGCTTGCAGTAAGCGTAAAAACCTCATTTTCTCTTCTTCGCTGAAATTTTGGGCTCGTTTACGAATTACACTCATTTTCGATAAATAAACACACAAGATTTCAACAGTCGGACAGAAACGTCAATGTCAAATGTCAATCATTTGCCCAGTTTAGCCAACTGAAGCAAGCGAAACCGTAGACAATTATCACTTTCGTAGGCAAATGCTTAGTAAGGCATTACCTGATGGTAACGGTTTGGTGAAACTGGGTGAAACAGCTAGGCAACCCCTATACTTAAGAGTTACCTAATTAGGCAATGCCTCTGTTTGAAGTTAGTGAAAACGGGCATTAGTCCCTCTTTTGTAATAGTATGACCTAAGTATAATACTTCCTTTCGTAAAAATTCAGATTTATCTAATTGAATTTTTAGGTTGGCTGTTTGTAGAGTATCGAATACTAAATTTAATTATTCCAGGTGTTCTTTCAAAGATGTTGAAAATATTAAAATGTCATCTAAATATATGAGACAATGAATTTCTTGTAAACCTCGTAATATGCTATCCATTGCTCTTTGAAAAGTTGCTGGGGCTGTTTTTAGTCCAAATGGCATTCTCATAAATTCATAATGTCCAAATTGTGTGCTGAATGCAGTTTTAGGTTGATCGGGTTCATCAACTTCTATTTGATGATAGCCTGATGCTACGTCAAGAGTAGTGAAATAAGTGCTATTTCCAAGCTTATCAAAAAGATCGTTAATGTTTGGAAGTGGATATTTATCATCCAAAGTTATATCATTTAATTTGCGATAGTCGACAACCATTCGATATTTTGGTTCGAGGCTTGCATCTAATTTCTTTGGGACAATATGGACTGGGGCACTCCATGGTGAAAAACTAGGTTTAATAACGTTATCTTTTAATAATTTTTCAACCTGCCTTTTGATATCTTCTGCTTGGGAAGGTGGTTGACGATAAGGTTTGATATATATCGGATTATCATCTTTTGTATGGATTTTATGTTTAACTTCATGACTGAATGATAATGGTATATCATCATGGTGAAATAGATCTTTATATTCATAACAAATTTTACATATTAATTCCTTTCTTCTGAATTCATATGATCAGTCCTTAATTATTGTAAATTTTCTTCTAGGAGTTGATCATAATTCGAAGGTAAGTAATTAGTGTAACACGGTTCTTGAAATTTAGTAACTTTAAATGGTTTCTTTATTTCGATACTAATGTATTTATCACTAATATTTTGAATGATTGTATAAGCAAAGCCCTTTATACACTGTACTAATGCACTTGGCATACGCACGCTCTCGTAAAATTCTACAAAGTCTACAATGCCTTGTCCGTTGACTAAGTCCGTCGGAATTTTAATGACTTGTTCCATTCTTGGTTCTAACGTGACTGTAACAATAGAGCTTGCAGTACCATTTTCCAAAGAATGATAACTTATCGGGATTTTTACAGTTGGTGTTACTAAACACTTATTTTCTGTGTCAATGACCGCATGCAACTTCCTTAAAAGTCTATACCAAAAAGTCCGTCATAATATTGGTCTATGTCGTAAATGTAAAATGTATGATATAAGTTGACCTTGAACAATTTAAATAACGGTATTTTTACGACTTCGTTATGTCTCACAGCGTGTGTGCTAATTACGTCAAATAACTCATATTCTTTAAATATTTTATAATATTTGTCGCATACCTTGTTGCCCAAGAATGACCTTGTACTTCCTGTGTCTAATAAAATTCTTGCGTTAATTTCTGGCACGAATATGTATGGCAATGAGTTTAAATTACTTCTGTCTATGATTGGGGATTCATCTCGGAGGCTGTTACTTGAAAATTTTCTCCAGGATTCTCAGAAGTGTTTGGTGAATTTTCCACAACTGGCTGATTATGGTAATTTATATGGTTTTGCCTCGATGTCGACGCTTGAAAGGGATTTTGGGTGAATCTGCGATTCATCCATTGTTGCCTAGGTTGGTTAGAAGTAGAGGGTTGGGGTTGTCTTGGGAATTGAGACTGACCCTGTGGTTGGTTTTGAAAATGACCTTGAGGTCTGAAATTGGTGTTAAAGTTTGGAGTAGGCCTTTCATTTAGGCGAAAGTTTTGACCGTGAAATGGTCGAGGTTTATAACTTTTATTATGAGACGGCGGCGTTCTCTTTGTATTAGAGTTAGATTCGTTTCGCAGCATATACTGCTTTTGAAAGTTAACTTCTTCAGTCACTATTTGTAATGCTTCCTCTAAGTTTTTAGGTTCTTTCAGTCTGACGAGTCGTAAGAGATGCTGGGGTAAGTTATATTGAAAAACTTGTAATGCCGTATGATTATATATGGACATTTTAGTATCTCTTGTTGAGGCATTATTTTTTGCTATAATTTTTGCAAAAAGCTTACTTTTGACAGACTGAATCCTATTAAAGAAATCCAGATACGATTCGTTATTTCTTATTTTGAGTTGTTCCAATTCTAACACTAAGCATCCCTCGGACTTTTGATCTCCGAAATGCTGAATAAGTATTTCCTTTAAGGTTTGCCATGGGGCACTAGCATAATCGTACTCGCTTATTAGTACGGCTGCTCTGCCTACTAATTTACTTGTAAGCTTTTGCATCACGAATTGTACTTCAGTGTCATTGTGGTTTTGAGTTCCCACCATAGCCAAAGCATATTCCACTTTTTTAATAAAAAGGTTTAATGTTTTTGGATTGCCATCGAAAGTTGGCACTATGTCCAGTAATTCTGATGCAACTGAACTATTAAATCGGTATCTAATTCCGCTGTAGGGTGGAGGAGGGGATGCGTCAGTATCACTGCGAGTTTCAAAACTACGATAATATTGTGGAAGTTCAGGTCGTTCCTGTTCAGATGGAGGTGACTCAGGTAAAGGTTGAGCATTGGGAAAGTCAGGTGAATGTGCAGTACCTGCTGCAAGTCGTTCGGCAATTATTTGGTCTGCCGCACGTTCGACTTCCCGTCTAACTTGTCCCATTGCGTGCTGTGCTGCCTGACCCAATTGGTTTGAGCTAACTGAGCTGCTTCCGATAAGAAATTCATGTCTTTGTTTATATTTTTTTTTATCAAAATTTATTGTTTTACCCAGTAATGTTATTTTAAAGTAAAGAGTACTTGGTTACACTTTTTCAGATTTACAGATATTTTCAGATATTACAATTTAACTTCGCAAAGCAAATTTTTAAATATTTTAACATTATTTTTAGATTTATTTTACACCAGAGCAATTTTGGTAAGGTTTGCTGAAACCACCTTTTGTTTAAACAATTCACAGAGTAATAAGGTTTGCTGAAATCACAATTATTTTACACACAGCAATTTTGGTTAGGTTTGCTAAAAACCACATTCATTCAAAGCAATGTTTTTCAGGTTAAACCAAATTCTTATTCACTCAACAATTTTATAACTCAATAATTAATTAACTAGTCACGTGACCTAAATAATTCGCTCAATGCTTTATAATTTCGCAATTTTTGCACAATATATTTTTCAAATTTATCGGTACCGAAGTTTTAAATATTTAATTTTACAATTACAAAAATAATAATGACCCTAGAGCACACATGTCTATCTAAGGTTTAATTTGTTAAGGAAGGACAACGTTATTACAACGTGTACGGATCGTCCCGATCCTACTCCTTATTCTTCGTCTTCTTTATGTTAATAATCTTATAGCTTGATTATTGGATCGTCCTCTCAATTCTTGAAAGAAATGCAACGAGCAAGATGTTGAAGAAAAATCACTTACTTGAGCGGCTTCAATTACGTACTGTACTGATCTGTGATCGCTGCAGAGGATTATCCCACCGCTGCCACCAGTTATGTTTCTTGCTAGAGTTGGATTTGCTGCCACCACTTGATTTTAGAAGGAAAATCAAGAAAACACGTAGACTGTTACTTGAACACTGTTGTATATTATGCAATTTAACAAGACAAAGAAATACAGTAAAATATCCTTAAGATGTAACACTGGTTGATGTAAGGAGTAGAATGATTTTGAAGTCGCAGCTTCAGGGTTTATATACCAATCTGGTGACCGTGCCTTATCTGCTTTTGCACAACGTGCGACAAATTCAATGTAAGAAGGAAACCATAAATTATAATAGTTCATTGAAAACATGATCGTAAAAATATAATCCTAGGAATTTGCAACAAAGAGCAATAATTTAGGATTTGTCAAACATTGTTGCAGATGACTAAGGTCTACTTTTGAAAATTCTTGAGAAAAACATATTACTTAACTATATACATTGATAAGAATTCACATTATTTACATGTTTTTATTCAATTACATCTTTTTATTTTAATTTGCAATATGTACATTATTTTTCGCCTTTTAATAAATAAGCATTCGCGCCAATAAATAATAATTGTTCCAACTTTTTCGATGTAAGTCTGGACCTGCGTTCAGTTAAAGTATAACCAGCTTTTGAAAATATTTGCTCACAAGGAACAGAAGTAGCCAGGAGGTGAAGTCGTTTCAGCATGTAGCGGAATAGATGTGGATACACTTCTTTTCTTTGGTGCTACCATGTTAATGGATTGCCTTGGCGCGACAGCATTGGCTCTTGGATATATCTATCCACTTCTACTATGCCGGCGGCAATCGAATTTTGAGGACGCAGTGCTGCAACTTCTCTGTCAAATTCGTCCCAGATTGAGGGCGTTGTGTTTCCTGCAGGATGGATGGATGCTTCAAATTGATTTTGAGATGAGGTACTTGGTTGAGGAATGGTTTCTTGGTCCTGCGATATCCGCCCGACTCTTTGTTTTAAAACATTCAAAGCTGTTTCAAAGTGACTCTCATATTTGAATCCCCTCCGTTTGAACCTGTCGAGTATGGTGGCCTCTGCGTACATGTCATTGGATTCTAGGTGTGCGAATCGCCTGTCTAATTGTTGGTCTAGGATTGTTAAAAGGCTTTGTATCTGAGGCAGAAGAGGAGTGTTGGGCGCATCTCTTAATAAGCCTTTCACAAAATTTGACATTATTTTGTATAAGGGACTCACTTTTGAAAGAGTTACACTTTTTGCAGCGGATATTTCGACTGTAATATCATACAGTATTTTTAAGATCGGTATTGCTCGTTCAATAATTTCCCAGTCTTCAGTGCTTAGGGACAGATCATTTCGAAGAAGGGCCAACGTAGCAATCACAGCGTCTTTTATACTGACTATCCTTGTCAGCATGTTGTATGTCGAATTCCAGCGTGTTGCTACGTCTTGCTTTAACTTCAAGTCCGGAACATTCATTTGTTTTTGAATATCTTTAAGCTTGGCCTGTGCGTGTGAGCTGCGCTTAAAGTATTCGACAATTAGCTTTACTTTAACAAGGGTCGAACTTATATGGCCAAGTGAAGCTTGTACTGCCCTGTTAATGCTGAGTGCTAAGCAGGCTATGTGGCGCCAGTTTCCTGCCTGTGGTAGCGTAAGTGTGTGACGTCACGGGATTAATTAAATCACGAAACAGAATGTTACAGATATTGTTTATTTCACAAACGTCACAGGAAGTCTTACAACGCAACAAAAATATAGAAGGAGTAGGACGAACGGTTTTACATACAAGAAAACATAAAACATTAACGAATTGCGTTATAATATTAGCCGCGCGCGATCAGCTGTTGTCAAGAACCGATTATCACTCAAGCATAGATCTGACAATCGCGCGCGCGCACATTCCACAGCTCACGGGCGCTCGGAACTCCTCGGCAGAAGTCGCCGGCGCTCGGCCGTACTCCGGCCGGTTCCGTCCCGAGCGTGTTGTTCGGACTCTTTCGTGTGGCTGAGGGTCAGGAGAACTTTCTTGTCCTCCGGAATCTGGAGTTTCACACATGGCGGGACAACTCAAGTTATTGTCAGGGATGGAATAAGCGGGCTTAATACGGTAAATTGACACCGTGACTGGTTTGCCGTTTAAAAGAATTTTGAAAATTTTGTCACCACGTTGCAGTACAGTACAGTAAACGCGAACCGTGGTGGAGCTCGGCGAGGGTTGTGATGGTGACACGGACTTTTAAATAAAAATGTCAATCTGACTGATTTATGGGATTTAATTAAAATAAAGATACAACTTCTTGAAACCAAAAATTAAAATATCTTAACTAGACGTAGGCTACTGACAGAATGAATCTGGACTCTGCGAGTCTTCGCACCTGACCCCGTAGGGGTCTGGGGCGAAACCGTACGGGGCTATGGCCCCTTTCGGTGGGTTCTACCGCCGCCCGTGAAAACGGGCGGGTCGTTGGGTTGGCAGGAGCGAACTCAACTGCTGTGGTGGTGGCGCTGGCGAGCTTTGCAGCTACCAGCCAGCGTCATGGGTCGTGATGGGTTGGCAGGAGAGATCTCGACTGCCGTGGTAACGGCGCTAGCGAGCTTTGCAGCTACAAGCAAGCGTCGTTGGTGGTGATGGGTTGGTGGTGTCATATCCGGTGTTTCGCTGGGGGTAATTCCGGCGGGTTTCTTCCAGGAGAGTGATGTCTGTCTCCTGCTCTTTAAGGACCGCCTTAAGGAGTTCTTGAGTTTCTGAAACGCCCGTCGGCGTTCCAGGACATCACTCTTAGGAGGGGACTACACATCACTGTATAGATCAGCCAGCCCTCTAAGGATTATCGGCACGGGGTTAAGCCCGGCCTGTATGGCTTCTAATACTGCATGAAGTACTTTCACGCAGTCTGTGATGGTATCCTTCTGCTGCTCTCTCGGTTGCACTGTCCGTCTAACTGCCCCATCCAGCTTTGCCTTCGCCCCTGCGGGGGCGGCGGCTAAGGCTGGTGCCGGCGCAGTGACGGATGGCTGTTCCTCCTCCTTCTCTACCCCGCGCCGTCGTCGGCGCCGTCGGGTGCTCCTGCCTGTGGTTGCAGGGGGATTTGCCGCGGCCATGAGGGAGGACTGTGCGTTCTCCTCGTCCGGCACGGTGTTCTGTGCTGGTTTCGTGGTGGTGGTGCGCGCGACAGTGCTGGCCCTCCTGTTCTTGAGTGCGCAGTGCGCGGTGGCGCGCCGGAGCGCGGTGCGGACGCGCTGATGATCGTGCGCGGCGCAGGCGCAGTGCGCGTTGTGGTCGCGCTGGTTGCGGCCGTGGCCGCATATGTGCGTGGCGGCGTGGTACGTGCTGCGGGCACGGGAGGCTTCTCGGGCGCGGGTGAGCTGGTTGTCACCACAGGCGCTTGACGAGGTGGGGCGAATGCTGCTGCTGGGAGTGCGGTGGACACACCACCGTCACGGCAGTCTTTATCCATTAGCCGGATAATTGTATCCACCGACGGGAACGGATGCGGTTTGAGACGGTGGAAGATCCGCGGCCTGGTACGGCGGCGGACCCCACCCGGGGGTTGCGCTGGCATCCTATCGAGACGCCAGCCGGAGCACAAAAAAAAATTTCCGTGAGGGTAGAAAACATTAAAGTCGTTCGGCGCGCCGACGGGTGGGTGCACGTGCGACGTTGTCGCGCGCTCGAACGAGACTCCTGTTTAATGTTTTTCCTTTAATGAATCTGGAAACGAGATGGGGTCCTTTTATACTAGGCTTCCCTTATCTTTTGCACAACGCATAATATTTTATGGGGTCGTAAAATCGTACACGACACATTGTCAAAGACTAGGCAAATTTATGGTTTTTCGCAACTGATTATGACAATGTCGTAATCTATAATTTACAACCTTGTAAAATGAGAGCATGACTAATTGATTAGATGTGATGACGTGCGTGACGAAGTTTAGGATAAGGAGCCGATATCATGACTCCTCCCCTCATAAAATTAATTTATCTAAAGATGATTTCAAGTAAAGATATAAATTCAAATTTAACTTCGTTCCAGATTATTCTGTAATTTTTACTTAATTAATACTCGTAAATGTACACATAGGCACATCTTATTACTACAACGATACAATTTAAAGTTTATAATATAGTTTTACTACCTCAAGGCAACAATTTAAACTTAAAACCATAACCATACAATTATTTAATCATAACCATCAAAAGTACAATTATTTAAGTATATACTAAGATTACATTTCAGATAAATGAATACAAAAGTAACTCTTCATTAATAATTATTCATAAAATTTGTTAACATAAATTATTACAGGTTTCTTTTATACATGAATCATTGTAATTTAAATTTTTAAATCAAAACGATTACAAACTTAATAATCATTACATATTTTTGATATTATCGTGCCATATGAGGATACCAAATGCAATTTTTTTTTATCAATTTAATGGATGCAACAACAGCAAGTAATATTTTTTTAATTCAATACAAATTATAAGTGAGTAAGTAAGTGAGTGAATAGTATCAAGAGGATTTCTTTACCGGTCTTCTGAAATTTTTCAACGGTACTTTAGTAACCCTATTTTTAATTTGGATAGGAATTACGTTACTTGTTGAGGGTCCTACTACAACTGCTTCTTCATATCTTGGTTTATCCTTTCCTTTTCTTTGGTTGACTAGCTTCGTGAATATTTTATCCCCAGTGTTAAAATCAAAATTTTCCCCTTCGGTTTGCCTATTTTATTTGGATTTACGCAATTTATTTTCTAAATACTTGTAGAGATATGCAGTTTTCTTTGCATGTTCCTTAATTAATTGTTGCATAAAACTCTTTTCAAAGGCGACGTTAAAAGTTCTGTTAGAATTTGTATGACCAAAAACTACTTCAAATGGTGTTAAATTTTTGACACTATGAATTGTGTTGTTATAACACATTATCGAATACATCATAGTTGAGCATGGATCTAAAGTGCTCTGATCGTGTTTAGCTAATCTGTAAATTTCTATAATAGTGGAATGGAATCTCTCTACAATACCCATAGAATTAGGATTGTTAGGAGTTCCTATATGTAATTCAACTTTATAAAAACTTAAAGTTTCCTTCATAAGGGCGTTGTTAAATTCTGATCCAGGGTCACAGCTAATTTTATTCGGTGTGCCATAGAATGAAAAATAACTAATTAAAGCTTTTACTACTTCCGGTGTAGACCTGTTAGCAATGGGTATGGCTTGTCCTAATTTAGAAAATGCATCTACTAGTGTTAAGTATAAAAAGTTATACGTTAGAAGGAAAGCCTTCAATGGAGAATAAATCAATGAAAATTTCTTCAAATGGTCGTGATTGAGTTTGTGTAAGCTGTAACATTGGCTTTATTGGATGCCTATCGTATTTCATTTTTTTACAAGTGTCGCATTTATTAATTACTGTCGAAACTAGTTGTTCCATGTTAGGCCAATAGTAATTTCTTTTCATTCGCGCTAGTGTTTCTCTTATGCCTCGGTGACATGATTTTCCTTCATGGTAAGATTGAACTATACATACATGTTCTTCTTCATCTTCTACATAGATTGCGCGTTCCGTACATTCGATTAATTTGACAGGATTACTTTGAAAGAGTTCCGATGCTACTGAATTGAAAATTTCTCTTTGAGTTTTATTATCGAAATAAATGTAATTTGTTTTTCCTTCCACTAAATTATATTTTAAAAATCTTTAATGTTTTGAACATTATCGGCTGGTAACCTAACTTCTAAAATATTTGTTTATCGCGGGATCTATTAGTTACTTGAATTTCATTTTTATACCAATTTATGACTATAATTTGGATTGGTTTGGTATCAATGGCGTTACTAGTTATAGGAATTGAGATCCCACCATGTCAGTAATAAAACAATCATCCTCGTCAGATATTTCGAATAGTCCCTGTATGTCAGGTGATTCAGATGCTGTCATTGTTTCTTCGTGGTCTGTTCTCGTTTGATTTTCGCCCGAATCTAAAGTTGCTTTATTTGATACAGTTGATAAGTTATCATTACAATTATTATCTTGATTTTTAGGTGCTTCCTCGTCGGGAGAAAGTGTATTAATTATGTTCTTAACTCCTAAAAAATTTTTGGAAAAATATTAACTTCAATTCTAGATTAAGCGTCGGCGTTGGAATTTTGCTTTCCGCTTCTATAGACTACTTCAAAGTCGTACTCTTGGAGTCGGAGTCTCCAGCGAGTTAACGTGCTATTAGGCTCTGAAAGTGAATACAGCCAGGTTAATGGTCTGTGATCAGTATAAATTTGAAATTTTTGCCATATAAATAAGGTCTAAAATGTTTTACAGCCCATAGAATAGCCAGTAATTCTTTTTCAACTGTACTATATTTTGATTCAGTTCCATTCAAAGTTCGACTAGCATATGCTACAGGTTTATCGCTTCCGATTGTTCCTTGAGATAAAACTGCTCCAATTGCATAGTTAGAAGCATCCGTTGTTAAGATGAACGGTTTGTTAAAATCAGGATATTGTAAAAGTGGGGCATATGTTAACAAAGTTTTACAAGTTTCAAATGATTTTAAATAATCTTCATTTAATTCTATTTTTGCATTTTCTTTAAACAATTAGTCAAAGGTTTCGTTATTTTGGCAAAATCTTTTATAAATTTCCTATAGTATCCAATCAAACCTAAAAATGATTTTATTTCTTTTGTGGTCCTTGGGACGGGGTACTTTAAAATTGCTTCAATTTTATCTTCGTTAGGTTTTAATCTTTTTGGTGTAATAGTATGACCAAGATATAACGCTTCTTTCTTTAAGAATTCAGATTTATCCAGCTGAACTTTGAGATTAGATTTTCGCAATGTGTCAAAAATAGTTTTTAATTTCAAAATGTGTTGGTCTAATGTTTTTGAAAATACAATTATGTCATCTAAATAAATTAAGCAATGGGTTCCTTGAAGTCCTCTAAGAATATTATCCATAGCACGCTGAAAAGTAGCTGGTGCCGTTTTTAAAAAAGGCATTCTTCAAAATTCATAATGGCCATCGTTAGTGCTGAAGGCAGTTTTCTGTCTATCCGGTTCATTGACCTCAATTTGGTGATAACCACTTGCTAAATCAAGGGTTGAAAATGAAAAATACATGCTATCCCCTAATTTATCGAAAATATCCGTTATGTTTGGAAGTGGGTATCGGTCTCCACACGTAATTTCATTAAGTTTTATATAGTCGACTACCATTCTAAATTTTTGTTCACCCGATGCGTCTGCCTTTTTAGGTACCAGATGCACTGGTGCATTCCACGGAGAGTGGCTATTTTGAATGATATTTTCTTGCAATAATTTCTCTACTTGAATTACACTCCTATAAATCAAGTAAAATTATACGTTCGCAGGCTTGTCTACCTCATTAACCAAAAATCAAAAATTATTAATCATTCGCAGGCTTGTCTACCTGAATTATTTTCAAACTTAATAATTATTCGCAGGCTTGTCTACCTGATTAATACAATATTACGACTCAACAATTTCAACAATTAACACTCACAGGCTTGTCTACCCGTTTAATAATTTTTTCAATTAATAATCATTAAATATTTACAGACTTGTCTACCTGATTTCAATTACACAATTTATTCATAAAAATTCGCAAGTCGTAAAAATATAATGTATTCAAATCGTATTTTGTTCTTAATCCTTATATGAGACACTTATTATACGCAATGGACGTTATTATGAGGTAATGCTTCGCACACATGCAATGAATACACAAATTCGTTGTACAAGTCTACTAATCTTCTAATAAGTCCTCGCACAAGAGTGATTGCTCCTCTCAATATACTGCGGTTATAAATACAGTCCGAACCTCCTGGATGGATTTAACGTGGTTGGGATAAAAAAAATAAAAATTCAATAAAATTCAATTAAAAATGGTTGAGATGGATATAACGTGGTTGGGATGGATTTGAATTCATAAATATTAAGGAAAAGCCAATTAATTGAATTGACCTCACCGATTCAGCAGTGCCTAGTCGTAGTGGTGCCGTTGCCTGAAGAAGATGTCTCGCCGCTACTGGTTGGTCTTGATCGCTTCAGTTATCCGCCGGTGGCGCTCAAGAATTCCTTACTTGAAGCAGTGCGTCACGACGGGGCGATTTTGAAGCAGGGATGTTAAGGATATCCACATCCGTAACCGAAACTATCGGATATCCGAAATAAAAAAATATCCATATCCGTAACCGAAACTGAAATAATTGTTCCGGATAATTTCGGATAGGGGCGGAGTCTAACTAAATGAGACGTGAGACAAGTTACGACAAGTTGTTTTGATCGGCTGAGCGACACGCGCCGCGCGCGCGCGTCCTTTGTATTAAATTGTTCTCTGCTGCTACAAGTCATAACTAGTCAGCAATCAAATTACGAATAGGTACTTTATTGGATAAACCGAAAAATAAGTGTTATGTAAGTTAGGGTATGAATGTAGTATCATGTGTATTAATTAATCTGTACAAAATGCGTCCCAAAACTAGTCTAATATGGTCATTTTTTGATCAAATTAATGTGGATTCTGCAAAATGTAAACAGTGTGGTAAAAACTTTTCACGAAAAGGAGGTGGCACTACATCGTTGAAACTTCATCTTAAATCACAACACGGTAGTAAATACGACGAACTTATTCTGCTAGAAAAAAATAACCAACAAAAACCACTAACATCCAAACCGTTGACACCTTTGCAAGAGTGTAAAAAACAGTTGTCACTAACAGATAACTTATAGATAACTAAATGTGCCTGGGACCAAAGTAATTCCAAACAAAACGAAATTGATAAATTAGTGGCTGAGATGATTGTGTTACAAAACTTGCCATTTAATGTTGTAGAAGGTGTAGGGTTTCAAAGATTAATGCAGGCAGCATTACCACGTTATAACCTAAGAGGTCGGCAGTATTTTACTAATTTACTGTGTACTGACATCTACAATAAAATGAAGTTGAAGATTCTGGAATTACTGAAGCAATTTGAAAAGCTATCATTTACTACAGATGTGTGGTCTGAGCCCAGCGCAAATGTCTCATTTCTTAGCTTAACTGCTCATGGGATCACAGATAACTATGAAAAAGTTTCTGTAATACTCAAGTGTGAACAATTAGAGGGTCAACACACAGGTGAAATTATAGCAAATAATTTAATTAATATATTGCAAGAATGGGGCTTAAGCACTGAGTCAGTTTATTGTATTTTACGTGACAGAGGATCTAATATGATAAAAGCTATGAATATGGCAAATTTAACTGATGCAAACTGTACTATTCATCAGCTACAGTTACGTGTTCGGTTGGCAATGGAAACCGAAGAATTTCTCTCGCCAGTGATTACAAAGTGTAAAAAAATTGCGACTCACTTCAATCACACTCCCTAATTGCTCAAAATGAATTAAAACAGATTCAAACAGAAAGACTGAACCAAACAGGACTAGGTATAATTCAGGAATGTTCTACAAGGTGAGAGATTTTTTTATTACACCTATCTTTTACCAAAACTTTATATAAGGTGTTGTTTTGTTTCACATGTTAAATTTTTTTTACAGATGGAATTCGACTTATTACATGATGGAAAGAATATTGGAATTAAAAGACTCCTTGATACTGTATTCTGGCATGCATACTATACCAATTCTTACTGCTGATGAATGGCTTGACTTGGAAAAGTGTATTACAGTATTGAAGCCGTTTGAAGAAATTACAAAGGAGTTGAGTAGTGCTAATGCAACAATAGCATCGGTGATTCCATTTATCTATACTCTTAAAACCACATTAGAAAAAAACAAGTATGAAGAAAATACATCTGAAAACTTTAGATTAATGATTGCAAAAATGATCAATGATATCAGTGTCAGATTTCAGGACATTGAAAATAATAAAATATACACAATAGCTACTTATTTAGATCCACGGTACAAGCTCAAGTTTTTTACAGAAATTACTAAGGAACAAGTGCAATCAGAGATTCTAGGGATCCTTGGGTGTACAAAACCTTCTCATGATGAAGGTCCTTCTTCACCTAAGAGATCACGGCTTGAGCAGCCATCAGCTAGCTCAAGCAAAGATTCAGACATTCAGTCTTGTCTAGCTGAAATATCAAGCACAAGTGACGAGGAGGAGCAAAATATAGATGGTGATGATACTGTGCATAATCAACTCATTCTTAAAAAAACATTACTAAATGATTACAATAGAGAGAAGAGGTTGACAGTCAATGAAAATCCACGTTTGTGGTGGAAAATGCATACCAAGTACAATAGCTTAAGTACTTCAGTAAGACAGTATCTCTCTCCGCCTCAAGTGAGCAGCTTTTCAGTGCTGCTGGGTTAATTTACGATCCCTTAAGAAATCGACTTACTGGGGATAAGGCTGCGAAGTTACTATTTGTTAAGTATAATTTACCTTTGCTCAGTTTTGATTATTAAAACCATGATTTAGACTAAATGAAAGTTAAGTAAATAACTAAATATACCTAAAAATAATAAGACAAACGTTATACATACTTAAATTAATAAAAAAAAAGTAAATAAATATGTGCAATGTGATTACCAAATATTCTTTCTTTAATACGAATTTAATACTTAATTAAGTCAATATAATAATTACTTATAACATTTTTATTTAAGTAGGTACTCAGAAAACAAACCAATTGGTTGTTGTATGAGATGTGTAAGTAATTATTACTTATAGGCAGATTGAAGTGCCTGCCAAATGATGACCTATTTATAATTAAAACCATTTGATTATCTATTTGTATGTTTCTTTTGAAATTCCTTAGAAATCCAATATCCGTAACCGAAACTATACGAAACTACCGGATAATTTGGAATAATTTCTTATCCGTATCCGAAACCAGAACCGATATAAAAAAAGTCCACTATCCGTATCCATATCCATATCCGAAATTCCATATCCATAACATCCCTATTTTGAAGAATTCCAGCTTGATTGCGATTACGAATTTATTTGGAGCGGATTGCTGACAGCTTAATTCGTTGAAACGAAAATTTAGCGCTTTACTTGGATTTTGACTTTCGAGGGCCAAATGCTTGAGCAATCCTACCGACTGCGCCAGTAAACGCGAACCGTGGTGGAGCTCGGCGAGGGTTGTGATGGCGACACGGACTTTTAAATAAAAATGTCAATCTGACTGATTTATGGGATTTAATTAAAATAAAGATACAACTTCTTGAAACCAAAAATTAAAATATCTTAACTAGACGTAGGCTACTGACAGAATGAATCTGGAAACGAGATGGGGTCCTTTTATACTAGGCTTCCCTTATCTTTTGCACAACATAATATTTTATGGGGTCGTAAAATCGTACACGACACATTGTCAAGGACTAGGCAAATTTATGGTTTTTCGCAACTGATTATGACAATGTCGTAATCTATAATTTACAACCTTGTAAAATGAGAGCATGACTAATTGATTAGATGTGATGACGTGCGTGACGAAGTTTAGGATAAGGAGCCGATATCATTACTAGGTACTTAGTACTAGGCCTAGGTTTTAGTATATAACACCTCCCCTTTTAAAGTAAACAATAAGGAACGAATTTGTTTACAAAGTACAATTACTAAAAGAATATAACTAGAAGAACAAAACAATAATAATAGGAAAAACTTTCGTAACTTACTTTTCATTACAGCTATGTAAGTGTTGAAAATTACAATTATATGGGATTACGATTATATTACAATTACAACTATATGAAACTACAATTACAATTATATGAAACTACAATTACAATGATATGAAACAACAATTACAATTATATTATAATAAAATGATTTTATTGATTAAAGAGAAACGAAATTACAATCAGCGAAGAAAAAAAATCCAATTATATGGAATTAAAATTAGTTGATTTTAATCATAAGTATAGATTTATGTGGTATTAATATATGACTTACAATAAGGTGAGATTACAAGTAAAAGATTACAATTAAATGGGTTAAAAGTAAATGATTTATTACTATGTAAATTTCGGGTACTACAGTAGGTTTTATTGAGTTTATCAATAGCAATATATTTAGGTGTAAAAACTAATTAACTATCTAGATTATAACTGTACTTGGCTCTTTCCAACGGTGGAGATTTTTTGCCTAAGTGGTTGTCATTTCGATATCATATTCGAAATCTATGCTTTCCCTGATAGACATTCTGACCGAAGGCTCAACTGTTTTCTTTGTATTACATTGATTGTATATCTGAATACAGCTGTTGCCATTGTTGGGATCATTACCACTATCAAAACAGTTGAAGCATTTAAATAGCTTGGTAAGCTTGCAAAATTTAAATAAAAGGAACGATAGCACTATGAAACTTGGAAAGTATACCAACCAAGACATGATCTCTAGGGATAAACTTAAAAGTTTTTTCAGCATCTAAGTTAATTTGATTTTCAATAGATTTCAATTTTACAGATGCTAGGTTTAGATCATCTAGTCAAATCAAATCAAATCAAATTCATTTATTCGTCATCATAGGTAAATAAGCATAGGTAAAAAATTGAATATAGGAACTCCTATGAATGGCATACGGAATACATTTCTATTAAAGATAAAACACAATTGTGAAAAGTCAAACCATTATTTACATGTCAAAAAAAACCTTAGAGTCATTATTAATACATATAATTCGAATTCATTAATTAGGTATAATTTATGATTCACTGTCACAAAAATACTCGTCTACATTATAATAACATTTTTCCACTAGTTGGTTTTTTACTATTAATTTTAGTTTATTTAATTTACATTTATTTATTTGTTCTGGAAGCTTATTGTAATAGACCACATATAGCTCTAATACATCGTTTTTGGGCCTTGAATAGTATTTATCTACGGACATATCATTAGTGCTCTAAAATGCGTTCAGAAACCGTAAGAAATGACCAGCATTACTACAACCAATTTTACTATGAGAACTTTCTTATCTGTGGCAGTAGGTAAAATCTGTACAGTAATGTTATAACATTATCAATTTCTGTAAGGTTATGACTTTTATCTACGGACATATCATTAGTGCTCTAAAATGCGTTCAGAAACCGTAGGAAATGACCAGCATTACTACAACCAATTTTACTATGAGAACTTTCTTATCTGTGGCAGTAGGTAAAATCTGTACTGTAATGTTATAACAGTATCAATTTCTGTAAGGTTATGACTTTAAATTTGGAACAGCTGTCAAAACTAAAGTAGGTCTCTATTCTAGTATCCATTGATATTAAAGCAGTTATCGATATGAAACGTCAAATTCAGTATGTTTTTTAATCCAAATCGCACGACATATGATCACGAGTGACATGAGGATAGGGACTTCATTCGTTTGTCTATAATATAAAAAAAAATCGTCGCGACGGAGGATTGAATTACCCGCCATTACTGTTGTCATTCATTTGTTTGTTGGTTTTTCGCTGTGACGAAAATATTGTGAAAAGTTAAAACAAATTGCATTTTAGTGATAAATATGAGTAGTAGTGACTCCGAGAACGATATGAACACTCCACCGGATATCGTAATTTGCTTGTGTATTTGTTCTAATTTATTTTTAATGCATTATTTAAACATCTATAGTCTATAGATTTTAAGGGTATCACTAGTAGCAATGCAGGTCATTTCCCTACGACCTCTGAACCCATCTTAGAGTACTTATGATATGTGTGTAGATAAAGTAGTGTATGCAACTGTACATAATTAGGCCTTAAAAAACTCGTGTGATGCTATTATGAAACTCGCTGACGCTCGTTTCATTAAACCACACTCGTGTTTTAAGGCCCCTCATTATGTATCAGTTGCATAAACTACTATTCTCTGTATGAAGAGTTGCCCCAAAATATTACACCATACCGAAGAGTCGATGCTACAAAATCAAGATAGACTAAGATAGTCTATAAAGCGCATACGAAAATTTGTATATCTTTTGACATACTTCAATAGAATGCGACTCACATGACATATTACTGTTAATGTAAATACCAAGAAATTTGGTCTCATTTGTTTTTTCTATTTTAAATCCCTCGTACTCAATTCTCAAAAACTGCCCAACCATGGAATGAATAATAGCGCTAAGACCACCAGTAGCGTGTTTGCTAACTTCTTTAAGTATGTCACGTGTGCTCACAACGCGATCCAGCCTCATTCTCCTAGTAAGCTCCCTGACCTGGCGCATCTCTACGAGAATCAAAGAAATCTGTATCATCATATCAGACTCAAGCGAAAGTTGCTTCGGTGAATCAAAAGTGGCTGTAAAACTTTGTGGGAGATGAAGGAAAAATAATAAAACGCTTTTAAGTGAAATAGTGACTCGCATGGGAGGACCAAGTATTGTTGTACTAGAACCATTGAGTTCAGTGATTGACTGCGTTGGTAATCGTAAGCCATGTTCATAGTACGCTCTCAGATGCCAATTCAGTCTGATTAAATACGTAGCGTATCGCTCCTGATAAGCAGAAAAAAGCATATGAAGATTTTCCCTTTCAAGTGTAGTAATTCTGCTACTTATAGCTAACAAAAATGTCCACATTGGTGGCAATACAGCTCTCAATTGATCAGGCGGGATGGCAGCTTCAGGAGGAATAAAGACGTTAGATCTTCCGTATATAGGATGGATAGCGATGGAGCGATACAAGCGTTCATCATACCTTGCCTCAGATATCAAGTCATGATTGATCCAACCTCCACCTACATTTATAGCTGTGTTAAGGTTGTTAGTCTCAGGAATCAATCGATTTCTAAATGAGAGAGCGATTGCCTGGGCTTGGTTATCAGTACACTCGAACGCATGGCAATTAGATATAATGCTTTCGTCGATAACTCGAGCATCAGCCTCAGACATATTAGTGAAAGTCCTCGAGCAGTTGAATATTGTTACGCCGGTGGGCTAGTGCTAAAACATTGATCGTGTTTTTCCGTGCCTTGGAGGTGTTTTCAGCAGGCTGAAATACCATTTCAGGCCGTTTCAGAGAGTGCTCTAACACATACTAGTTTATCGAAATTTCACCCAAGTTGCCGTTGTTTTCAGGCGCCTGAAACATGTTTTCAGTCCGTTTCAGGCCACCCTCTATCAGATGACGCCATAACCTGTAAACCCGTTTTCAGGCGTTTTCAGGACCCCTTATGGGCCTTCGAAGCCCACTTCAGTATATGACGTAATTTTCAGTAGGAGTGAAAGAGATAGCACGATTAGAGAGAGGCAGCTATACTAAGAACATTCCAGAAAGGTGTGACAGAGACAGCACAAGACAAGGATAGCACTATGATGCCGAACATTCGAGAAAGGTCTAGGCTAGGCAAGACGGCATTTGGAAGGATCCCGAACAGTCTCGTACTGGGTAGTAGGTACCTACCGAATATTCGGGAGTCCTTGACGGCCGGTATATAAGGAGCCCGGGAATGCGACCGAGTTGGAGTTTAATTTGGGAAAGCGACGAGTAAACATCGAAGCGAAAACTGCGACAAGAAGATTTTGGAGTGCGATATAAGTGTTTGTGTACTAAGTGTTGTAACGTAAAGTGTGTACAATAAATCCTACTCTACTTCATCGGTTTAGAAGTGCATTTCAATCTAGATCCCACACCCCTAGAACGTAACATTTGGTGTCAGAAGTGGGATTGAAAATGCCGATTACTCCGCGAGAAGAAGAGAAGGAGGGGATGCAGACCCGAAGCCGCACCGCTGCTGGAGACTCTGCGGGCACCGCCGGAACGTCAGACACAGCGGTACCAGCTTCAAGGACGCCGGAGATAGACGTTAACGCCATTCTGATCCTCCTGAAAGAACAGGCTAGAAGGCAGGAGGAACAAGCCAAAATCCTGCAACAAGAGCTACGGGTTCAGCAGGAGGAACAAGCCAAAATCCTGCAACAAGAGCTACGGGTTCAGCAGGAGGAACAGACCAGAAGGCAGGAGGAACAAGCCAAAATCCTGCAACAAGAGCTACGGGTTCGGCAGGAGGAACAGGCTAGATGGCACGAGGAACAAGCCAAAATTTTGCAGCAAGAGCTACGGGACCTGAAAGAAGTCCTCCGTGAGGTACACGAAGTAGCTGCAGAATGGAAAAAGGAGATGGCTGAGGTGCAAGACAAAATTGTGGGCGTTGAAATTAAAGTTGAAAACCACGAGAAGCGCCTCAATGAACTGAACGAAAAAGTGGAGGACCAGGAGAATCGCCTCCAGAAGTTGGAGATCAAAGTGGCCAACGGCACCACCAGTGTATCAGGTGCACCAGCCACAGGAGGAGAAAAGTTAAAGGTACCTCCATTCGATGGTACCTCTTCGTGGGCCGCATACAAGCTCCAATTCGAGATGGTTGCCGAAGCGAATGGCTGGAGCAAGGACTATGCTAAAACGGCACTGAGATTGGCGCTGCGGGACGAAGCTCTCACTGTTCTGGAAGCGTTAGGAAAGGAGAAGACATACGACCGTCTTCTTGAAGCTTTAGAGGCACGCTTCGGTGACAGCCATCTAGAGCACGTTTACAGAGCTCAGCTGAAGAATAGGACTCAGGGGCATAATGAGTCGTTACAAAAGTGGGCACTTGAGATAGAGAAGCTCGTCCGGAAGGCGTACCAAGGTTCCGCAGCGACTTTCATCGATGGAACGCTAGTACAGGCATTCATAGATGGGATTCGGGACTTTGAAGTGAGGGCTGCTGTACGGCTGAGACACCATGGGACCTTGAAGGATGCGCTCGCCCATGCCCTGGAGGTGGAAGCTGTACGCCAAGACTCAACAAAATCCTTTAGGGTGCGCGAAGTTGCGGCCAGGGAGACGATTGCTCCACCTCGAGAAACTGGGCCTCGATGCTACAACTGCGGGGAAAAAGGACACTTACAATCAAGCTGCCCAAAAAGATCTTGGAGGCAACGGGACTCGGACCGAACGGTGAAGACCAGTGAAGTGTGTTTGAAGGTAGGTGATGAGGATGTGTCAAGAGAAAGACATGTGTATAGCTTGAATGTCGAATATTTATTAAATCAATTAAAATCTTGTACATAATTGCAAAACACAATAAAAACATATTTGCTTACTTTACATAAACTTGATACTATGTCGCAGACACTTATTAAAATATTTATGTTACGGTACAACTTACAAATCACTATACTTTACCTCCGCCGAAAAGTTCACCACACATTCATACATTCTGTCTTGCCGGGAAAAACGTTTTAGCAGCGCTAATCTCATCGAAAGAAGTGGGAGCGACACCAAATAGTGATTCATATACGAATGAATTTTCACCAGATGTGTACAATATGCTTTGCCTTCTGTAACCTGATATAGAACGTGTGCTTATTGAGAATTTAAATTTACTGGACGCGCTAACGGTTCTGCCAGGCTTAAGCGTAAGAACAAGAACGGCAGCACCCTCAGCTTCGCTAACACTGAATGTTCTGTCAAAAAGTCTACTACGCGGCACCATAAACGTGGTGATGGGCACATAATCATCGCTAGAATCAACGCGTTGATGCTGAGTTAACCGCTGTATTGTACGTGACGAATTCGCTATATTCTCCTCAAGTAGTCTTCTAACGGATATCCTATTGCCAGACATGTTCGTAATCAACGAAATCACTATACTTCACCAGATACGACCGGAAGTCTAACCAGACGAGGTTTGAGGAAGGATCATTCGTGTGGCTACATAACCCTATGCGTCGAAAAGGAAAGTCACCGAAATTGTCGCCGAGTTGGGAAGGGCCGTACAAAGTAGTCACAAGGATCAACGACGTCACTTATCGGATACAGCGCAACGCACGTAGCCCCTGTAAGATTGTTCATGTTGATCGGTTGGCCAAGTACCATGGAACGAATGATGCTCGGGACGAGCATGTCTAAGGAGGGGGTAGTGTTACGCCGGTGGGCTAGTGCTAAAACTTTGATCGTGTTTTTCCGTGCCTTGGAGGTGTTTTCAGCAGGCTGAAATACCATTTCAGGCCGTTTCAGAGAGTGCTCTAACACATACTAGTTTATCGAAATTTCACCCAAGTTGCCGTTGTTTTCAGGCGCCTGAAACATGTTTTCAGTCCGTTTCAGGCCACCCTCTATCAGATGACGCCATAACCTGTAAACCCGTTTTCAGGCGTTTTCAGGACCCCTTATGGGCCTTTGAAGCCCACTTCAGTATATGACGTAATTTTCAGTAGGAGTGAAAGAGATAGCAGCCGAAAAGTTCACCACACACCCCCCGCATTTCGGGAGAAAAAAGAAACATACATATATATTTTTCTTAATACATTGTTCTAAGTGTAAAACATTTTAGTATTATTTTTAAAAAATAAAATAAAAATAAAAATAATTTATTTCAGGCATTGCCCATAATGAGTGTTAGTAACAATTAAATCTTATAAAACTATGTTAGTACATTGGAAATCGATATTGAAATAAATTAATAATATAATAATAAATTAAAAATTAAACTAATTTATCCTAGTGTCTTTGGCTAGGTGGTAGCGTGTCCAGTGCTGCATGATGGCACTGTCCACGTCCAGCCTCGCCGCGACACTTTGCAGGAGACTGTTGGAGCTGCCACGTACCCTGTGGATCAAGGACGCTATGCGGTTTCGCACAATAGCAGCAAAACTATCAATACCTGCTTCCGCCAGCATCCTCGAAGCACTACAATAACGTCGCAGCCCCATCAGCATCCTGAATGCATTATTGTATTGAGTGCGCAGGGCTCTGTACGCTGTTTGAGTATAGCTTGTCCACAGGCTGCACGTGTATAAAGAGTTACAATAGGCTTTAAAAAGTGTAATTTTAACCTGTTTAGTACAACGCGCAAACCTGCGAGCAAGCATGTTCGCCCTATCGCACAATGCCCTGCGCTCTCGCTCCACGTCCAGGTCATCTTTGAGCGACTCGGTAACCCAGTGTCCCAGGTATTTAAAACTGTGCACTTGCGTCAGAGGAGTGCCATTGAGCCTAACAGCTGGAATTTTGTAGGACTTGTTTTTAGCTTTAAAAAGTAGCAGTTCACTCTTAGCAGTGTTGTACCTAAGACCGTGGGCCACCGCATATCGCTCACAGATGTTAAGCAGCCTTTTGAGAGCTCTGATCGAGGGGCACAGCAGAACCATATCGTCTGCGTAACTTATGTTGTTGACGAAGGTGCCGTCCACAGAGCAGCCTACACCGGCACTGCTGAGCTCAACGATCAGTTTGTTCATATAAAGGTTGAAAAGCGTTGGGGAGGTAATTCCACCCTGTCTCACCCCACTTTCCAACCTGTACACGCCCGAAAACTCTCCCCCCCATTTTACAAAGTTTTGCTGGCTCGAGTACCAGTATTTCAGAATTGACCTATAGACGCGAGGCAGGTCAGTGTCATCTGCAAGCTTTTTCCACAGGACCTCATATTGTACCAGATCAAAAGCTTTTGACAAGTCCAAAAACACTGCATAGACAGGCGTCTCCCTTGCAGTATAATACTGAACAGTCTGCTTCAGGCATAGTACAGCGGCTTCGGTGGAGAGCCCAGGTCGGAAACCGAACTGGGCATCATGAAGCTTCACGCTCGAGTCCAGCTGTTGCTGAAGCAGCCTATCCAGAATCTTCGCCACAATGGTCGCCAAAGAAATTGGTCTGTAATTGGACTTGTCACTAGCACAACAGGTTTTATTTTTTACGATTGGCACAACTATAGTCTTCAACATATTGTCTGGTAAGTAGCCGTGATTAAGGCAAAGAGAGAAGAACAAGGCCAGAACACGCGGCAGATGCACACCAGCATGGAGGAGGTGCTCCACACTCAGATGATCATGTCCAGGTGATTTACCTCTGGTAATTTTTCTCAATATAGACCGAATGACCTTTGCCCCAATCACAACTGACTTATTCTCAGTACAGCAACTAGTATCACTCTCTATATGTGTAAACCCCTCAGCCGGTTTGACCCTAAAATGATTCTTAAACATTTCAGCTATTTTAGAGGAATCCGTTAAACCCTCTACACTCACTGGAGCACTTGGCCTTGGACTCAGTCTTTTTGTGTGCTTCCAGAAACTCGAGAACTTTTTATTTACGTGTTCCGCGCCTAAGATGTCCATTTTTATCTGTTGCTCATTATTTTGGCACCACTTTAATTTCGATTTAAATAAATTTCTAGAAGCACACATCTTATCATAGACAAACCCCTCTCGCGGCCTATTGTACAACACCCAGTAATGAAACCACAGCCGTGCTTCACTGTGCGCAGCTTTGACATGCTTATTCCAGCCACAAACATATTTCTTCTAACAATAAGACTTTCGCCTGCTACTATAAACCGAAGCTTCGGATAAAATACTAAGGGCCTCGTTCACCATCTCTGAGTAAAGTTCTAATTAGCTACTTCCTAATTAACACTAATCAACAAGTAAAAGTAAGAAGTAAATTTTCTCAATTTCACATAGGAAAATAAAGTTCCGATTAGCTACTCAACGGTTAAAAGATTGACTTGTTATAATCATTCATTCACGGCCTATGGGTCACTCAATTTTGACAGTTAAGTAATGCGACGTTAAAATAAGAGTTGCCAATAACGTCAAACTCTTGTCAGTGTCATTTTTTCGTGGTGTTAAATTTTGTTGTTTGTTTGTGTTTGCTAATTTGTAATTTATAAAAAGATTATCATGGATAAAGGTAAAAGAGAAAGGAGTGCCAACTTTAGCTCTGATGAAAGAGACTTGTTGGTGTCCCTTGTGCAAAAGTACCGCGATATTGTAGAAAATAAGCTCAGTGACGGTGCTACCTGGAAAAAAAAAGAGATGGCTTGGGAGCAAATTGAAAAGGACTTCAATGCACAATCTGGAGGAACATTAAGATCGAGTAAAACTTTGCGGATCAAATACGAAGGCTTAAAACGAACTGTCCGTAAAAAGTCTGCTGCTATTCGATCGGAGTTGTACCGTACTGGTGGTGGACCAAATACAGCTACTCCTTTAGATAGTACAGAGGTACACATAAAATCCATGATTAGCCTGAGCACTGACGGACTAGAAAGCATTTGTGACTCAGATGTTTTACCTCTAGTCCAAAATGAAGGTAAGAATAATTGTAAACATGTAATTAATTTTTCAAATCACATCCTTCATTTTTAATGAAATGACTGGTTTTTTACAGATGATTCTCTTAAACTGTCAATGGAGGAATATATAGTTTTACCAACAACTTCTGAGCAGCTTGAGCTTGTGACAGAAACGGATGGTAGGTATTCATTTTAGTTTGAAATTCACTACATCAGTTACAGAATTTTTTACCAAATTGTTTTGTTGTTTTACAGATGAACCTCTGCCTAGAAAGTCACATAATTCAAAATATGAAACTACTGTAACTACGACATGTCCTGTTAAAAATATCAATATTGGTAGGTACTTATTACTTGTGTATAAGATAAAACAAATATAATGTGCATAATATATATTATTATTTTTTTTACAGAAGAATCAGAGAATATTCCATGTTCAACTCCACCATCACATCTAAAATGGGATGTAACCAGTCGCAGAAATTTGAAAACTAAGAGGCACCCTGCTCTAATTGGTAAAAAACAATGTAGCATGTTGATAATGTAAAGAAACTTAAACAGTTGCATGCCATGGTAACTAACCACCTTCAACTCTAAAAATTGCATTTAAATTGTGAAAAATGCATTGATAAACAATAAATAATTTTCGCTTTTATGTACAAGAATTCTTATACCTGTAGTGCAGATTTAATTTGATGTGTGTGATGTATTGGTCAAACCTTTGCACAAAAGTATTCAGTATCTTATTTGTGTTCTTACAGCAACCCCAAACGTGTCAAATAAGTCATTTGACAAATTAACAGAAGCAAAATTAGAGCTGATACAGCTTCAAAAGCAGCTTCTTGAAGCTGAAATAATCGAAAAAAAAAAGGAATGGGAGTTTAATGAAAAAGAGCGCCAATGGAAAGAAGAAGAGTACAAATTAAAATTAGATAAGCTAAGGAAAGAAATAAATGAATGACTTTAGAAAAATCTTTTATTTTTATTATTCATGGTATATAACAATGCCTCCATTAATTGTTCAGTAATGGTAAGAAATACTCTTGCACTAGTTTGTTTCTCATGTTATTCAAAGTTGGTTGAGAAGTCTGTGTAATATTATCTTCATGATATTCTTGTGAATTATCATGTGAATCATTTTCTCCAAAAGTTGGTTCATTTGTGTCAATGGCAATATTATGTAAAACAAAACAAGATACTATTATTGCTTGAACTCTATTTAAATTTAATGTTATTTGACGCCTTAGGACAGGAAATCTATTTTTGCAAACTCCAAAACATCTTTCAATTGTATTTATAGTTCTGATATGCGACTCATTATATAAATTTTCTGCTGGTGATGATGGATTAAGGAAAGGTGTTAAAAGGTAATTCTTCAGTTCATATCCACTATCACCTAGAAGAAAGCTATTTCCAAATTGCCCACTTTCAAACTTTTGTTTTAATGCTGAGTTATTAAAAATTGTTTGGTCATGAACAGAACCTGGCCACCTAGCAACAATATTCATACATCTCAAGTGGCTGTCGCAGGCTACTTGTACATTAATTGAAATACAGATTTTCTATCTCTATAGTTTTCTGCCAAGTTGCCTCCTGTAAAAAATAAAATAAAGCAATAATAAATCATTCCTTTGGGTTCATGAATAACTTATAAACTACACACTGTTGTTAATTACAGCCATACTGTTGTATGGAAATGTATGAAAGTATTATTAAGAGATTTACCTGGCGATTTTATTGCAACATGAGTGCAATCAATTGCAGCTATTACTCGAGGGAATCTTGCGATTCGATAAAAATCTTCCTTCAGGGACCTTATTTCGTCAGGGAATTTGATAACATTTGGGCATAACATTGCAATTGCTGCAGTAACCTTCTTTACAATTCTACTTGCTGTAGGTGGACTAACACCACAGAAATCTCCAGCACTTCTCAGAAAGGATCCAGTAGCTAGATATCTTAATGTTAATAACAGACATATTTTTGATGAAACTGCTTGATTCCTGAAATCCAAGCGAAAGTAGGTTTAAAACATATTATGTAACTTTCTACATTTTAAATTGTTTTATAGGTTATCTAAATTTTTTCACTTACCTTAGGGTTTTGGTTACTATTCTATGTTTTATTAAATTATGTACATAGTTCACTGCACTTTTAGATAAACGAAATCTTGCGAAGAATTCTTGATCGTCAAGTTTCAAAAAATAGTCTACACGGACAATATAAACACGGAATCTAGGAATTCTTCGTATATAATGTTGTTCTTCTTCTAACTCATCGATTTGGTGCTCTAATAAATCAAATAAATCCATATTTGTCTTCTTTTATCGTAATAGATATTTGAATTTGTACAAAATTTATAGAGAAGCTAAAACATTGACATAGGTAATCGTCACAGATATCTACTAATAATCGTCAATTAAAGTGTTACTCGTCAGTCGAAGCTACAAGTAAGTTACTTGCTACTTTAATCGTTGATTAGGGTTACTCAAAGCTGGTGAAATTCGAAAAATTGTTAATTGGGACTTTAAACTCCGAGTAGCTTACTAGACACTTTACTCAGAGATGGTGAACGAGGCCCTTACTATTTGATCATACATGTTAGATATTACTAGGTTGTGGCTAGAGTTGTTACATATTGTGTCAGCACATTCAGTAAATACAGGGGGAAAGTCTATCTGTTTCAGTCTATCATTACAATATCTTGTATATTCTAAGATTTGAGAATCATCCCGTTCTCCCCATAAAATATGATTTATTTCGTTACCTATAGAGACATGTTTTGTATTTTTATGTGTTACAAATTCTTTATCATTTTTCAAAATTATTACATTTGGTGAAATGTCCTTGATTACAACATATGGACCACTATAAACGTTATCGAGCTTATTTCCTACTTGATTCTCACTAAAGTTACACATTTCAAATAAGTTTAAACTGTGAATTTCCAAATAAGAAAAATCTATAACTCTTTCTTCATCTGTTGTATTTAAAATACGTACCGCGACATGACCATTGCTAGGTCTAGAAATTATTCCCGCTACGAATACTCCTGGATGAGAAGGTATTTCGTTGGCTAACACTACACAATCACTACAGTAGTTAGTAGGTATGTACTTAATAACCTCGCATCGTGGCGGAATTGAATGTACATACTTGTTGTTACCGACTATTTCGGTCGTGATTGAACACCCTTTATTTGATAAGGTTAGAGTGCAATCTTGATAACAAAAAAAGTGATATGCCATGTCTAACAAAAGAACACTACCCCGAAATGTCCCACAGGCAGGGGCACGACGGCGCGTTAGTATACCAGGAAAATACAACGTTACGCCGTGTAAAATAAACACCGTATTTCAAAAGAGTGGATATATGGGAACATAAATCTGTATACCATCAATATCAGCGCCGATCGAGAATAGAGAGTCATGGAATAAATAAGAGATGATAAGATCAGCCCTCAAATCATGTGGGATAGGGGAACGAAGCCATTGAGCAAACATCTCATAATTCCGTAGCAGATCAGCATTATCAGGGAAATCAAAGTATATACCTTCCATCAAATAAAGACCTCGTATAAAAGCATTTTCAGCTGCACCCACACCGAAGTGCGCACTCATGTATCCCTTGAGCATTGACATATATGCCCGAACTATACTATTCGAAGTAACTCTGAATCCCAAATTTGACTTTACTAACCGCATGAAAGTGGTAATTATCGAAATAGAGCCGAATTGTGATGACCATGGGAGTAAATCTCCTGAAGGGGTGTATACTATAATCACATGAGAAGAGATCCATGCGGAGGACCTCGCAAATAGATCAGCGGTGTTAAAATCGAAGTAAGCCTCGCGTGATGAATTTCTGCACTGTGCGCAAACTACAGCCTTATAAGCTTCATCCAAACTCAGAGTAACATCATGGAAGTATATGCTTTTTCCAACAAGTCCGCATAATATGCATTCATAGAAGCGCATAGCAAATAGTATGCACTTCTTGGTGATGATGTCAGCCAATATAAATGTCTTGATAATCATGGCGGGTACTGTATAGCGCTTATAATTAACAGCTCTGTAATACAAGCAATAGAAAAAGGAAAGGGTGTGTGTGTTAACGCCATCGATAACTTCAATTTCCTCAGAGAAAATTTCGGAAAGATAAGACTCCGTGACATTTGGATGGAAGAATATTTGGCGTGCCTTCCTTTCACCCTCATTACTAATGCGCCTAATACACTCAATTACATTCTGTCTTGCCGGGAAAAACGTTTTAGCAGCGCTAATCTCATCGAAAGAAGTGGGAGCGACACCAAATAGTGATTCATATACGAATGAATTTTCACCAGATGTGTACAATATGCTTTGCCTTCTGTAACCTGATATAGAACGTGTGCTTATTGAGAATTTAAATTTACTGGACGCGCTAACGGTTCTGCCAGGCTTAAGCGTAAGAACAAGAACGGCAGCATCCTCAGCTTCGCTAACACTGAATGTTCTGTCAAAAAGTCTACTACGCGGCACCATAAACGTGGTGATGGGCACATAATCATCGCTAGAATCAACGCGTTGATGCTGAGTTAACCGCTGTATTGTACGTGACGAATTCGCTATATTCTCCTCAAGTAGTCTTCTAACGGATATCCTATTGCCAGACATGTTCGTAATCAACGAAATCACTATACTTCACCAGATACGACCGGAAGTCTAACCAGACGAGGTTTGAGGAAGGATCATTCGTGTGGCTACATAACCCTATGCGTCGAAAAGGAAAGTCACCGAAATTGTCGCCGAGTTGGGAAGGGCCGTACAAAGTAGTCACAAGGATCAACGACGTCACTTATCGGATACAGCGCAACGCACGTAGCCCCTGTAAGATTGTTCATGTTGATCGGTTGGCCAAGTACCATGGAACGAATGATGCTCGGGACGAGCATGTCTAAGGAGGGGGTAGTGTTACGCCGGTGGGCTAGTGCTAAAACTTTGATCGTGTTTTTCCGTGCCTTGGAGGTGTTTTCAGCAGGCTGAAATACCATTTCAGGCCGTTTCAGAGAGTGCTCTAACACATACTAGTTTATCGAAATTTCACCCAAGTTGCCGTTGTTTTCAGGCGCCTGAAACATGTTTTCAGTCCGTTTCAGGCCACCCTCTATCAGATGACGCCATAACCTGTAAACCCGTTTTCAGGCGTTTTCAGGACCCCTTATGGGCCTTTGAAGCCCACTTCAGTATATGACGTAATTTTCAGTAGGAGTGAAAGAGATAGCAGCCGAAAAGTTCACCACACACCCCCCGCATTTCGGGAGAAAAAAGAAACATACATATATATATATTTTTCTTAATACATTGTTCTAAGTGTAAAACATTTTAGTATTATTTTTATGTGTTACAAATTCCTTATCATTTTTCAAAATTATTACATTTGGTGAAATGTCCTTGATTACAACATATGGACCACTATAAACGTTATCGAGCTTATTTCCTACTTGATTCTCACTAAAGTTACACATTTCAAATAAGTTTAAACTGTGAATTTCCAAATAAGAAAAATCTATAACTCTTTCTTCATCTGTTGTATTTAAAATACGTACCGCGACATGACCATTGCTAGGTCTAGAAATTATTCCCGCTACGAATACTCCTGGATGAGAAGGTATTTCGTTGGCTAACACTACACAATCACTACAGTAGTTAGTAGGTATGTACTTAATAACCTCGCATCGTGGCGGAATTGAATGTACATACTTGTTGTTACCGACTATTTCGGTCGTGATTGAACACCCTTTATTTGATAAGGTTAGAGTGCAATCTTGATAACAAAAAAAGTGATATGCCATGTCTAACAAAAGAACACTACCCCGAAATGTCCCACAGGCAGGGGCACGACGGCGCGTTAGTATACCAGGAAAATACAACGTTACGCCGTGTAAAATAAACACCGTATTTCAAAAGAGTGGATATATGGGAACATAAATCTGTATACCATCAATATCAGCGCCGATCGAGAATAGAGAGTCATGGAATAAATAAGAGATGATAAGATCAGCCCTCAAATCATGTGGGATAGGGGAACGAAGCCATTGAGCAAACATCTCATAATTCCGTAACAGATCAGCATTATCAGGGAAATCAAAGTATATACCTTCCATCAAATAAAGACCTCGTATAAAAGCATTTTCAGCTGCACCCACACCGAAGTGCGCACTCATGTATCCCTTGAGCATTGACATATATGCCCGAACTATACTATTCGAAGTAACTCTGAATCCCAAATTTGACTTTACTAACCGCATGAAAGTGGTAATTATCGAAATAGAGCCGAATTGTGATGACCATGGGAGTAAATCTCCTGAAGGGGTGTATACTATAATCACATGAGAAGAGATCCATGCGGAGGACCTCGCAAATAGATCAGCGGTGTTAAAATCGAAGTAAGCCTCGTGTGATGAATTTCTGCACTGTGCGCAAACTACAGCCTTATAAGCTTCATCCAAACTCAGAGTAACATCATGGAAGTATATGCTTTTTCCAACAAGTCCGCATAATATGCATTCATAGAAGCGCATAGCAAATAGTATGCACTTCTTGGTGATGATGTCAGCCAATATAAATGTCTTGATAATCATGGCGGGTACTGTATAGCGCTTATAATTAACAGCTCTGTAATACAAGCAATAGAAAAAGGAAAGGGTGTGTGTGTTAACGCCATCGATAACTTCAATTTCCTCAGAGAAAATTTCGGAAAGATAAGACTCCGTGACATTTGGATGGAAGAATATTTGGCGTGCCTTCCTTTCACCCTCATTACTAATGCGCCTAATACACTCAATTACATTCTGTCTTGCCGGGAAAAACGTTTTAGCAGCGCTAATCTCATCGAAAGAAGTGGGAGCGACACCAAATAGTGATTCATATACGAATGAATTTTCACCAGATGTGTACAATATGCTTTGCCTTCTGTAACCTGATATAGAACGTGTGCTTATTGAGAATTTAAATTTACTGGACGCGCTAACGGTTCTGCCAGGCTTAAGCGTAAGAACAAGAACGGCAGCATCCTCAGCTTCGCTAACACTGAATGTTCTGTCAAAAAGTCTACTACGCGGCACCATAAACGTGGTGATGGGCACATAATCATCGCTAGAATCAACGCGTTGATGCTGAGTTAACCGCTGTATTGTACGTGACGAATTCGCTATATTCTCCTCAAGTAGTCTTCTAACGGATATCCTATTGCCAGACATGTTCGTAATCAACGAAATCACTATACTTCACCAGATACGACCGGAAGTCTAACCAGACAAGGTTTGAGGAAGGATCATTCGTGTGGCTACATAACCCTATGCGTCGAAAAGGAAAGTCACCGAAATTGTCGCCGAGTTGGGGAGGGCCGTACAAAGTAGTCACAAGGATCAACGACGTCACTTATCGGATACAGCGCAACGCACGTAGCCCCTGTAAGATTGTTCATGTTGATCGGTTGGCCAAGTACCATGGAACGAATGATGCTCGGGACGAGCATGTCTAAGGAGGGGGTAGTGTTACGCCGGTGGGCTAGTGCTAAAACTTTGATCGTGTTTTTCCGTGCCTTGGAGGTGTTTTCAGCAGGCTGAAATACCATTTCAGGCCGTTTCAGAGAGTGCTCTAACACATACTAGTTTATCGAAATTTCACCCAAGTTGCCGTTGTTTTCAGGCGCCTGAAACATGTTTTCAGTCCGTTTCAGGCCACCCTCTATCAGATGACGCCATAACCTGTAAACCCGTTTTCAGGCGTTTTCAGGACCCCTTATGGGCCTTTGAAGCCCACTTCAGTATATGACGTAATTTTCAGTAGGAGTGAAAGAGATAGCAGCCGAAAAGTTCACCACACACCCCCCGCATTTCGGGAGAAAAAAGAAACATACATATATATATATTTTTCTTAATACATTGTTCTAAGTGTAAAACATTTTAGTATTATTTTTATGTGTTACAAATTCTTTATCATTTTTCAAAATTATTACATTTGGTGAAATGTCCTTGATTACAACATATGGACCACTATAAACGTTATCGAGCTTATTTCCTACTTGATTCTCACTAAAGTTACACATTTCAAATAAGTTTAAACTGTGAATTTACAAATAAGAAAAATCTATAACTCTTTCTTCATCTGTTGTATTTAAAATACGTACCGCGACATGACCATTGCTAGGTCTAGAAATTATTCCCGCTACGAATACTCCTGGATGAGAAGGTATTTCGTTGGCTAACACTACACAATCACTACAGTAGTTAGTAGGTATGTACTTAATAACCTCGCATCGTGGCGGAATTGAATGTACATACTTGTTGTTACCGACTATTTCGGTCGTGATTGAACACCCTTTATTTGATAAGGTTAGAGTGCAATCTTGATAACAAAAAAAGTGATATGCCATGTCTAACAAAAGAACACTACCCCGAAATGTCCCACAGGCAGGGGCACGACGGCGCGTTAGTATACCAGGAAAATACAACGTTACGCCGTGTAAAATAAACACCGTATTTCAAAAGAGTGGATATATGGGAACATAAATCTGTATACCATCAATATCAGCGCCGATCGAGAATAGAGAGTCATGGAATAAATAAGAGATGATAAGATCAGCCCTCAAATCATGTGGGATAGGGGAACGAAGCCATTGAGCAAACATCTCATAACTCCGTAACAGATCAGCATTATCAGGGAAATCAAAGTATATACCTTCCATCAAATAAAGACCTCGTATAAAAGCATTTTCAGCTGCACCCACACCGAAGTGCGCACTCATGTATCCCTTGAGCATTGACATATATGCCCGAACTATACTATTCGAAGTAACTCTGAATCCCAAATTTGACTTTACTAACCGCATGAAAGTGGTAATTATCGAAATAGAGCCGAATTGTGATGACCATGGGAGTAAATCTCCTGAAGGGGTGTATACTATAATCACATGAGAAGAGATCCATGCGGAGGACCTCGCAAATAGATCAGCGGTGTTAAAATCGAAGTAAGCCTCGCGTGATGAATTTCTGCACTGTGCGCAAACTACAGCCTTATAAGCTTCATCCAAACTCAGAGTAACATCATGGAAGTATATGCTTTTTCCAACAAGTCCGCATAATATGCATTCATAGAAGCGCATAGCAAATAGTATGCACTTCTTGGTGATGATGTCAGCCAATATAAATGTCTTGATAATCATGGCGGGTACTGTATAGCGCTTATAATTAACAGCTCTGTAATACAAGCAATAGAAAAAGGAAAGGGTGTGTGTGTTAACGCCATCGATAACTTCAATTTCCTCAGAGAAAATTTCGGAAAGATAAGACTCCGTGACATTTGGATGGAAGAATATTTGGCGTGCCTTCCTTTCACCCTCATTACTAATGCGCCTAATACACTCAATTACATTCTGTCTTGCCGGGAAAAACGTTTTAGCAGCGCTAATCTCATCGAAAGAAGTGGGAGCGACACCAAATAGTGATTCATATACGAATGAATTTTCACCAGATGTGTACAATATGCTTTGCCTTCTGTAACCTGATATAGAACGTGTGCTTATTGAGAATTTAAATTTACTGGACGCGCTAACGGTTCTGCCAGGCTTAAGCGTAAGAACAAGAACGGCAGCATCCTCAGCTTCGCTAACACTGAATGTTCTGTCAAAAAGTCTACTACGCGGCACCATAAACGTGGTGATGGGCACATAATCATCGCTAGAATCAACGCGTTGATGCTGAGTTAACCGCTGTATTGTACGTGACGAATTCGCTATATTCTCCTCAAGTAGTCTTCTAACGGATATCCTATTGCCAGACATGTTCGTAATCAACGAAATCACTATACTTCACCAGATACGACCGGAAGTCTAACCAGACGAGGTTTGAGGAAGGATCATTCGTGTGGCTACATAACCATATGCGTCGAAAAGGAAAGTCACCGAAATTGTCGCCGAGTTGGGAAGGGCCGTACAAAGTAGTCACAAGGATCAACGACGTCACTTATCGGATACAGCGCAACGCACGTAGCCCCTGTAAGATTGTTCATGTTGATCGGTTGGCCAAGTACCATGGAACGAATGATGCTCGGGACGAGCATGTCTAAGGAGGGGGTAGTGTTACGCCGGAGGGCTAGTGCTAAAACTTTGATCGTGTTTTTCCGTGCCTTGGAGGTGTTTTCAGCAGGCTGAAATACCATTTCAGGCCGTTTCAGAGAGTGCTCTAACACATACTAGTTTATCGAAATTTCACCCAAGTTGCCGTTGTTTTCAGGCGCCTGAAACATGTTTTCAGTCCGTTTCAGGCCACCCTCTATCAGATGACGCCATAACCTGTAAACCCGTTTTCAGGCGTTTTCAGGACCCCTTATGGGCCTTTGAAGCCCACTTCAGTATATGACGTAATTTTCAGTAGGAGTGAAAGAGATAGCAGCCGAAAAGTTCACCACACACCCCCCGCATTTCGGGAGAAAAAAGAAACATACATATATATATATTTTTCTTAATACATTGTTCTAAGTGTAAAACATTTTAGTATTATTTTTATGTGTTACAAATTCTTTATCATTTTTCAAAATTATTACATTTGGTGAAATGTCCTTGATTACAACATATGGACCACTATAAACGTTATCGAGCTTATTTCCTACTTGATTCTCACTAAAGTTACACATTTCAAATAAGTTTAAACTGTGAATTTCCAAATAAGAAAAATCTATAACTCTTTCTTCATCTGTTGTATTTAAAATACGTACCGCGACATGACCATTGCTAGGTCTAGAAATTATTCCCGCTACGAATACTCCTGGATGAGAAGGTATTTCGTTGGCTAACACTACACAATCACTACAGTAGTTAGTAGGTATGTACTTAATAACCTCGCATCGTGGCGGAATTGAATGTACATACTTGTTGTTACCGACTATTTCGGTCGTGATTGAACACCCTTTATTTGATAAGGTTAGAGTGCAATCTTGATAACAAAAAAAGTGATATGCCATGTCTAACAAAAGAACACTACCCCGAAATGTCCCACAGGCAGGGGCACGACGGCGCGTTAGTATACCAGGAAAATACAACGTTACGCCGTGTAAAATAAACACCGTATTTCAAAAGAGTGGATATATGGGAACATAAATCTGTATACCATCAATATCAGCGCCGATCGAGAATAGAGAGTCATGGAATAAATAAGAGATGATAAGATCAGCCCTCAAATCATGTGGGATAGGGGAACGAAGCCATTGAGCAAACATCTCATAACTCCGTAACAGATCAGCATTATCAGGGAAATCAAAGTATATACCTTCCATCAAATAAAGACCTCGTATAAAAGCATTTTCAGCTGCACCCACACCGAAGTGCGCACTCATGTATCCCTTGAGCATTGACATATATGCCCGAACTATACTATTCGAAGTAACTCTGAATCCCAAATTTGACTTTACTAACCGCATGAAAGTGGTAATTATCGAAATAGAGCCGAATTGTGATGACCATGGGAGTAAATCTCCTGAAGGGGTGTATACTATAATCACATGAGAAGAGATCCATGCGGAGGACCTCGCAAATAGATCAGCGGTGTTAAAATCGAAGTAAGCCTCGCGTGATGAATTTCTGCACTGTGCGCAAACTACAGCCTTATAAGCTTCATCCAAACTCAGAGTAACATCATGGAAGTATATGCTTTTTCCAACAAGTCCGCATAATATGCATTCATAGAAGCGCATAGCAAATAGTATGCACTTCTTGGTGATGATGTCAGCCAATATAAATGTCTTGATAATCATGGCGGGTACTGTATAGCGCTTATAATTAACAGCTCTGTAATACAAGCAATAGAAAAAGGAAAGGGTGTGTGTGTTAACGCCATCGATAACTTCAATTTCCTCAGAGAAAATTTCGGAAAGATAAGACTCCGTGACATTTGGATGGAAGAATATTTGGCGTGCCTTCCTTTCACCCTCATTACTAATGCGCCTAATACACTCAATTACATTCTGTCTTGCCGGGAAAAACGTTTTAGCAGCGCTAATCTCATCGAAAGAAGTGGGAGCGACACCAAATAGTGATTCATATACGAATGAATTTTCACCAGATGTGTACAATATGCTTTGCCTTCTGTAACCTGATATAGAACGTGTGCTTATTGAGAATTTAAATTTACTGGACGCGCTAACGGTTCTGCCAGGCTTAAGCGTAAGAACAAGAACGGCAGCATCCTCAGCTTCGCTAACACTGAATGTTCTGTCAAAAAGTCTACTACGCGGCACCATAAACGTGGTGATGGGCACATAATCATCGCTAGAATCAACGCGTTGATGCTGAGTTAACCGCTGTATTGTACGTGACGAATTCGCTATATTCTCCTCAAGTAGTCTTCTAACGGATATCCTATTGCCAGACATGTTCGTAATCAACGAAATCACTATACTTCACCAGATACGACCGGAAGTCTAACCAGACAAGGTTTGAGGAAGGATCATTCGTGTGGCTACATAACCCTATGCGTCGAAAAGGAAAGTCACCGAAATTGTCGCCGAGTTGGGGAGGGCCGTACAAAGTAGTCACAAGGATCAACGACGTCACTTATCGGATACAGCGCAACGCACGTAGCCCCTGTAAGATTGTTCATGTTGATCGGTTGGCCAAGTACCATGGAACGAATGATGCTCGGGACGAGCATGTCTAAGGAGGGGGTAGTGTTACGCCGGTGGGCTAGTGCTAAAACTTTGATCGTGTTTTTCCGTGCCTTGGAGGTGTTTTCAGCAGGCTGAAATACCATTTCAGGCCGTTTCAGAGAGTGCTCTAACACATACTAGTTTATCGAAATTTCACCCAAGTTGCCGTTGTTTTCAGGCGCCTGAAACATGTTTTCAGTCCGTTTCAGGCCACCCTCTATCAGATGACGCCATAACCTGTAAACCCGTTTTCAGGCGTTTTCAGGACCCCTTATGGGCCTTTGAAGCCCACTTCAGTATATGACGTAATTTTCAGTAGGAGTGAAAGAGATAGCAGCCGAAAAGTTCACCACACACCCCCCGCATTTCGGGAGAAAAAAGAAACATACATATATATATATTTTTCTTAATACATTGTTCTAAGTGTAAAACATTTTAGTATTATTTTTATGTGTTACAAATTCTTTATCATTTTTCAAAATTATTACATTTGGTGAAATGTCCTTGATTACAACATATGGACCACTATAAACGTTATCGAGCTTATTTCCTACTTGATTCTCACTAAAGTTACACATTTCAAATAAGTTTAAACTGTGAATTTACAAATAAGAAAAATCTATAACTCTTTCTTCATCTGTTGTATTTAAAATACGTACCGCGACATGACCATTGCTAGGTCTAGAAATTATTCCCGCTACGAATACTCCTGGATGAGAAGGTATTTCGTTGGCTAACACTACACAATCACTACAGTAGTTAGTAGGTATGTACTTAATAACCTCGCATCGTGGCGGAATTGAATGTACATACTTGTTGTTACCGACTATTTCGGTCGTGATTGAACACCCTTTATTTGATAAGGTTAGAGTGCAATCTTGATAACAAAAAAAGTGATATGCCATGTCTAACAAAAGAACACTACCCCGAAATGTCCCACAGGCAGGGGCACGACGGCGCGTTAGTATACCAGGAAAATACAACGTTACGCCGTGTAAAATAAACACCGTATTTCAAAAGAGTGGATATATGGGAACATAAATCTGTATACCATCAATATCAGCGCCGATCGAGAATAGAGAGTCATGGAATAAATAAGAGATGATAAGATCAGCCCTCAAATCATGTGGGATAGGGGAACGAAGCCATTGAGCAAACATCTCATAACTCCGTAACAGATCAGCATTATCAGGGAAATCAAAGTATATACCTTCCATCAAATAAAGACCTCGTATAAAAGCATTTTCAGCTGCACCCACACCGAAGTGCGCACTCATGTATCCCTTGAGCATTGACATATATGCCCGAACTATACTATTCGAAGTAACTCTGAATCCCAAATTTGACTTTACTAACCGCATGAAAGTGGTAATTATCGAAATAGAGCCGAATTGTGATGACCATGGGAGTAAATCTCCTGAAGGGGTGTATACTATAATCACATGAGAAGAGATCCATGCGGAGGACCTCGCAAATAGATCAGCGGTGTTAAAATCGAAGTAAGCCTCGCGTGATGAATTTCTGCACTGTGCGCAAACTACAGCCTTATAAGCTTCATCCAAACTCAGAGTAACATCATGGAAGTATATGCTTTTTCCAACAAGTCCGCATAATATGCATTCATAGAAGCGCATAGCAAATAGTATGCACTTCTTGGTGATGATGTCAGCCAATATAAATGTCTTGATAATCATGGCGGGTACTGTATAGCGCTTATAATTAACAGCTCTGTAATACAAGCAATAGAAAAAGGAAAGGGTGTGTGTGTTAACGCCATCGATAACTTCAATTTCCTCAGAGAAAATTTCGGAAAGATAAGACTCCGTGACATTTGGATGGAAGAATATTTGGCGTGCCTTCCTTTCACCCTCATTACTAATGCGCCTAATACACTCAATTACATTCTGTCTTGCCGGGAAAAACGTTTTAGCAGCGCTAATCTCATCGAAAGAAGTGGGAGCGACACCAAATAGTGATTCATATACGAATGAATTTTCACCAGATGTGTACAATATGCTTTGCCTTCTGTAACCTGATATAGAACGTGTGCTTATTGAGAATTTAAATTTACTGGACGCGCTAACGGTTCTGCCAGGCTTAAGCGTAAGAACAAGAACGGCAGCATCCTCAGCTTCGCTAACACTGAATGTTCTGTCAAAAAGTCTACTACGCGGCACCATAAACGTGGTGATGGGCACATAATCATCGCTAGAATCAACGCGTTGATGCTGAGTTAACCGCTGTATTGTACGTGACGAATTCGCTATATTCTACTCAAGTAGTCTTCTAACGGATATCCTATTGCCATACATGTTCGTAATCAACGAAATCACTATACTTCACCAGATACGACCGGAAGTCTAACCAGACGAGGTTTGAGGAAGGATCATTCGTGTGGCTACATAACCCTATGCGTCGAAAAGGAAAGTCACCGAAATTGTCGCCGAGTTGGGAAGGGCCGTACAAAGTAGTCACAAGGATCAACGACGTCACTTATCGGATACAGCGCAACGCACGTAGCCCCTGTAAGATTGTTCATGTTGATCGGTTGGCCAAGTACCATGGAACGAATGATGCTCGGGACGAGCATGTCTAAGGAGGGGGTAGTGTTACGCCGGAGGGCTAGTGCTAAAACTTTGATCGTGTTTTTCCGTGCCTTGGAGGTGTTTTCAGCAGGCTGAAATACCATTTCAGGCCGTTTCAGAGAGTGCTCTAACACATACTAGTTTATCGAAATTTCACCCAAGTTGCCGTTGTTTTCAGGCGCCTGAAACATGTTTTCAGTCCGTTTCAGGCCACCCTCTATCAGATGACGCCATAACCTGTAAACCCGTTTTCAGGCGTTTTCAGGACCCCTTATGGGCCTTTGAAGCCCACTTCAGTATATGACGTAATTTTCAGTAGGAGTGAAAGAGATAGCAGCCGAAAAGTTCACCACACACCCCCCGCATTTCGGGAGAAAAAAGAAACATACATATATATATATTTTTCTTAATACATTGTTCTAAGTGTAAAACATTTTAGTATTATTTTTATGTGTTACAAATTCTTTATCATTTTTCAAAATTATTACATTTGGTGAAATGTCCTTGATTACAACATATGGACCACTATAAACGTTATCGAGCTTATTTCCTACTTGATTCTCACTAAAGTTACACATTTCAAATAAGTTTAAACTGTGAATTTCCAAATAAGAAAAATCTATAACTCTTTCTTCATCTGTTGTATTTAAAATACGTACCGCGACATGACCATTGCTAGGTCTAGAAATTATTCCCGCTACGAATACTCCTGGATGAGAAGGTATTTCGTTGGCTAACACTACACAATCACTACAGTAGTTAGTAGGTATGTACTTAATAACCTCGCATCGTGGCGGAATTGAATGTACATACTTGTTGTTACCGACTATTTCGGTCGTGATTGAACACCCTTTATTTGATAAGGTTAGAGTGCAATCTTGATAACAAAAAAAGTGATATGCCATGTCTAACAAAAGAACACTACCCCGAAATGTCCCACAGGCAGGGGCACGACGGCGCGTTAGTATACCAGGAAAATACAACGTTACGCCGTGTAAAATAAACACCGTATTTCAAAAGAGTGGATATATGGGAACATAAATCTGTATACCATCAATATCAGCGCCGATCGAGAATAGAGAGTCATGGAATAAATAAGAGATGATAAGATCAGCCCTCAAATCATGTGGGATAGGGGAACGAAGCCATTGAGCAAACATCTCATAATTCCGTAACAGATCAGCATTATCAGGGAAATCAAAGTATATACCTTCCATCAAATAAAGACCTCGTATAAAAGCATTTTCAGCTGCACCCACACCGAAGTGCGCACTCATGTATCCCTTGAGCATTGACATATATGCCCGAACTATACTATTCGAAGTAACTCTGAATCCCAAATTTGACTTTACTAACCGCATGAAAGTGGTAATTATCGAAATAGAGCCGAATTGTGATGACCATGGGAGTAAATCTCCTGAAGGGGTGTATACTATAATCACATGAGAAGAGATCCATGCGGAGGACCTCGCAAATAGATCAGCGGTGTTAAAATCGAAGTAAGCCTCGCGTGATGAATTTCTGCACTGTGCGCAAACTACAGCCTTATAAGCTTCATCCAAACTCAGAGTAACATCATGGAAGTATATGCTTTTTCCAACAAGTCCGCATAATATGCATTCATAGAAGCGCATAGCAAATAGTATGCACTTCTTGGTGATGATGTCAGCCAATATAAATGTCTTGATAATCATGGCGGGTACTGTATAGCGCTTATAATTAACAGCTCTGTAATACAAGCAATAGAAAAAGGAAAGGGTGTGTGTGTTAACGCCATCGATAACTTCAATTTCCTCAGAGAAAATTTCGGAAAGATAAGACTCCGTGACATTTGGATGGAAGAATATTTGGCGTGCCTTCCTTTCACCCTCATTACTAATGCGCCTAATACACTCAATTACATTCTGTCTTGCCGGGAAAAACGTTTTAGCAGCGCTAATCTCATCGAAAGAAGTGGGAGCGACACCAAATAGTGATTCATATACGAATGAATTTTCACCAGATGTGTACAATATGCTTTGCCTTCTGTAACCTGATATAGAACGTGTGCTTATTGAGAATTTAAATTTACTGGACGCGCTAACGGTTCTGCCAGGCTTAAGCGTAAGAACAAGAACGGCAGCATCCTCAGCTTCGCTAACACTGAATGTTCTGTCAAAAAGTCTACTACGCGGCACCATAAACGTGGTGATGGGCACATAATCATCGCTAGAATCAACGCGTTGATGCTGAGTTAACCGCTGTATTGTACGTGACGAATTCGCTATATTCTCCTCAAGTAGTCTTCTAACGGATATCCTATTGCCAGACATGTTCGTAATCAACGAAATCACTATACTTCACCAGATACGACCGGAAGTCTAACCAGACGAGGTTTGAGGAAGGATCATTCGTGTGGCTACATAACCCTATGCGTCGAAAAGGAAAGTCACCGAAATTGTCGCCGAGTTGGGAAGGGCCGTACAAAGTAGTCACAAGGATCAACGACGTCACTTATCGGATACAGCGCAACGCACGTAGCCCCTGTAAGATTGTTCATGTTGATCGGTTGGCCAAGTACCATGGAACGAATGATGCTCGGGACGAGCATGTCTAAGGAGGGGGTAGTGTTACGCCGGAGGGCTAGTGCTAAAACTTTGATCGTGTTTTTCCGTGCCTTGGAGGTGTTTTCAGCAGGCTGAAATACCATTTCAGGCCGTTTCAGAGAGTGCTCTAACACATACTAGTTTATCGAAATTTCACCCAAGTTGCCGTTGTTTTCAGGCGCCTGAAACATGTTTTCAGTCCGTTTCAGGCCACCCTCTATCAGATGACGCCATAACCTGTAAACCCGTTTTCAGGCGTTTTCAGGACCCCTTATGGGCCTTTGAAGCCCACTTCAGTATATGACGTAATTTTCAGTAGGAGTGAAAGAGATAGCAGCCGAAAAGTTCACCACACACCCCCCGCATTTCGGGAGAAAAAAGAAACATACATATATATATATTTTTCTTAATACATTGTTCTAAGTGTAAAACATTTTAGTATTATTTTTATGTGTTACAAATTCTTTATCATTTTTCAAAATTATTACATTTGGTGAAATGTCCTTGATTACAACATATGGACCACTATAAACGTTATCGAGCTTATTTCCTACTTGATTCTCACTAAAGTTACACATTTCAAATAAGTTTAAACTGTGAATTTCCAAATAAGAAAAATCTATAACTCTTTCTTCATCTGTTGTATTTAAAATACGTACCGCGACATGACCATTGCTAGGTCTAGAAATTATTCCCGCTACGAATACTCCTGGATGAGAAGGTATTTCGTTGGCTAACACTACACAATCACTACAGTAGTTAGTAGGTATGTACTTAATAACCTCGCATCGTGGCGGAATTGAATGTACATACTTGTTGTTACCGACTATTTCGGTCGTGATTGAACACCCTTTATTTGATAAGGTTAGAGTGCAATCTTGATAACAAAAAAAGTGATATGCCATGTCTAACAAAAGAACACTACCCCGAAATGTCCCACAGGCAGGGGCACGACGGCGCGTTAGTATACCAGGAAAATACAACGTTACGCCGTGTAAAATAAACACCGTATTTCAAAAGAGTGGATATATGGGAACATAAATCTGTATACCATCAATATCAGCGCCGATCGAGAATAGAGAGTCATGGAATAAATAAGAGATGATAAGATCAGCCCTCAAATCATGTGGGATAGGGGAACGAAGCCATTGAGCAAACATCTCATAATTCCGTAACAGATCAGCATTATCAGGGAAATCAAAGTATATACCTTCCATCAAATAAAGACCTCGTATAAAAGCATTTTCAGCTGCACCCACACCGAAGTGCGCACTCATGTATCCCTTGAGCATTGACATATATGCCCGAACTATACTATTCGAAGTAACTCTGAATCCCAAATTTGACTTTACTAACCGCATGAAAGTGGTAATTATCGAAATAGAGCCGAATTGTGATGACCATGGGAGTAAATCTCCTGAAGGGGTGTATACTATAATCACATGAGAAGAGATCCATGCGGAGGACCTCGCAAATAGATCAGCGGTGTTAAAATCGAAGTAAGCCTCGCGTGATGAATTTCTGCACTGTGCGCAAACTACAGCCTTATAAGCTTCATCCAAACTCAGAGTAACATCATGGAAGTATATGCTTTTTCCAACAAGTCCGCATAATATGCATTCATAGAAGCGCATAGCAAATAGTATGCACTTCTTGGTGATGATGTCAGCCAATATAAATGTCTTGATAATCATGGCGGGTACTGTATAGCGCTTATAATTAACAGCTCTGTAATACAAGCAATAGAAAAAGGAAAGGGTGTGTGTGTTAACGCCATCGATAACTTCAATTTCCTCAGAGAAAATTTCGGAAAGATAAGACTCCGTGACATTTGGATGGAAGAATATTTGGCGTGCCTTCCTTTCACCCTCATTACTAATGCGCCTAATACACTCAATTACATTCTGTCTTGCCGGGAAAAACGTTTTAGCAGCGCTAATCTCATCGAAAGAAGTGGGAGCGACACCAAATAGTGATTCATATACGAATGAATTTTCACCAGATGTGTACAATATGCTTTGCCTTCTGTAACCTGATATAGAACGTGTGCTTATTGAGAATTTAAATTTACTGGACGCGCTAACGGTTCTGCCAGGCTTAAGCGTAAGAACAAGAACGGCAGCATCCTCAGCTTCGCTAACACTGAATGTTCTGTCAAAAAGTCTACTACGCGGCACCATAAACGTGGTGATGGGCACATAATCATCGCTAGAATCAACGCGTTGATGCTGAGTTAACCGCTGTATTGTACGTGACGAATTCGCTATATTCTCCTCAAGTAGTCTTCTAACGGATATCCTATTGCCAGACATGTTCGTAATCAACGAAATCACTATACTTCACCAGATACGACCGGAAGTCTAACCAGACGAGGTTTGAGGAAGGATCATTCGTGTGGCTACATAACCCTATGCGTCGAAAAGGAAAGTCACCGAAATTGTCGCCGAGTTGGGAAGGGCCGTACAAAGTAGTCACAAGGATCAACGACGTCACTTATCGGATACAGCGCAACGCACGTAGCCCCTGTAAGATTGTTCATGTTGATCGGTTGGCCAAGTACCATGGAACGAATGATGCTCGGGACGAGCATGTCTAAGGAGGGGGTAGTGTTACGCCGGTGGGCTAGTGCTAAAACTTTGATCGTGTTTTTCCGTGCCTTGGTGTTGTTTTCAGCAGGCTGAAATACCATTTCAGGCCGTTTCAGAGAGTGCTCTAACACATACTAGTTTATCGAAATTTCACCCAAGTTGCCGTTGTTTTCAGGCGCCTGAAACATGTTTTCAGTCCGTTTCAGGCCACCCTCTATCAGATGACGCCATAACCTGTAAACCCGTTTTCAGGCGTTTTCAGGACCCCTTATGGGCCTTTGAAGCCCACTTCAGTATATGACGTAATTTTCAGTAGGAGTGAAAGAGATAGCAGCCGAAAAGTTCACCACACACCCCCCGCATTTCGGGAGAAAAAAGAAACATACATATATATATATTTTTCTTAATACATTGTTCTAAGTGTAAAACATTTTAGTATTATTTTTATGTGTTACAAATTCTTTATCATTTTTCAAAATTATTACATTTGGTGAAATGTCCTTGATTACAACATATGGACCACTATAAACGTTATCGAGCTTATTTCCTACTTGATTCTCACTAAAGTTACACATTTCAAATAAGTTTAAACTGTGAATTTCCAAATAAGAAAAATCTATAACTCTTTCTTCATCTGTTGTATTTAAAATACGTACCGCGACATGACCATTGCTAGGTCTAGAAATTATTCCCGCTACGAATACTCCTGGATGAGAAGGTATTTCGTTGGCTAACACTACACAATCACTACAGTAGTTAGTAGGTATGTACTTAATAACCTCGCATCGTGGCGGAATTGAATGTACATACTTGTTGTTACCGACTATTTCGGTCGTGATTGAACACCCTTTATTTGATAAGGTTAGAGTGCAATCTTGATAACAAAAAAAGTGATATGCCATGTCTAACAAAAGAACACTACCCCGAAATGTCCCACAGGCAGGGGCACGACGGCGCGTTAGTATACCAGGAAAATACAACGTTACGCCGTGTAAAATAAACACCGTATTTCAAAAGAGTGGATATATGGGAACATAAATCTGTATACCATCAATATCAGCGCCGATCGAGAATAGAGAGTCATGGAATAAATAAGAGATGATAAGATCAGCCCTCAAATCATGTGGGATAGGGGAACGAAGCCATTGAGCAAACATCTCATAACTCCGTAACAGATCAGCATTATCAGGGAAATCAAAGTATATACCTTCCATCAAATAAAGACCTCGTATAAAAGCATTTTCAGCTGCACCCACACCGAAGTGCGCACTCATGTATCCCTTGAGCATTGACATATATGCCCGAACTATAATATTCGAAGTAACTCTGAATCCCAAATTTGACTTTACTAACCGCATGAAAGTGGTAATTATCGAAATAGAGCCGAATTGTGATGACCATGGGAGTAAATCTCCTGAAGGGGTGTATACTATAATCACATGAGAAGAGATCCATGCGGAGGACCTCGCAAATAGATCAGCGGTGTTAAAATCGAAGTAAGCCTCGCGTGATGAATTTCTGCACTGTGCGCAAACTACAGCCTTATAAGCTTCATCCAAACTCAGAGTAACATCATGGAAGTATATGCTTTTTCCAACAAGTCCGCATAATATGCATTCATAGAAGCGCATAGCAAATAGTATGCACTTCTTGGTGATGATGTCAGCCAATATAAATGTCTTGATAATCATGGCGGGTACTGTATAGCGCTTATAATTAACAGCTCTGTAATACAAGCAATAGAAAAAGGAAAGGGTGTGTGTGTTAACGCCATCGATAACTTCAATTTCCTCAGAGAAAATTTCGGAAAGATAAGACTCCGTGACATTTGGATGGAAGAATATTTGGCGTGCCTTCCTTTCACCCTCATTACTAATGCGCCTAATACACTCAATTACATTCTGTCTTGCCGGGAAAAACGTTTTAGCAGCGCTAATCTCATCGAAAGAAGTGGGAGCGACACCAAATAGTGATTCATATACGAATGAATTTTCACCAGATGTGTACAATATGCTTTGCCTTCTGTAACCTGATATAGAACGTGTGCTTATTGAGAATTTAAATTTACTGGACGCGCTAACGGTTCTGCCAGGCTTAAGCGTAAGAACAAGAACGGCAGCATCCTCAGCTTCGCTAACACTGAATGTTCTGTCAAAAAGTCTACTACGCGGCACCATAAACGTGGTGATGGGCACATAATCATCGCTAGAATCAACGCGTTGATGCTGAGTTAACCGCTGTATTGTACGTGACGAATTCGCTATATTCTCCTCAAGTAGTCTTCTAACGGATATCCTATTGCCAGACATGTTCGTAATCAACGAAATCACTATACTTCACCAGATACGACCGGAAGTCTAACCAGACGAGGTTTGAGGAAGGATCATTCGTGTGGCTACATAACCCTATGCGTCGAAAAGGAAAGTCACCGAAATTGTCGCCGAGTTGGGAAGGGCCGTACAAAGTAGTCACAAGGATCAACGACGTCACTTATCGGATACAGCGCAACGCACGTAGCCCCTGTAAGATTGTTCATGTTGATCGGTTGGCCAAGTACCATGGAACGAATGATGCTCGGGACGAGCATGTCTAAGGAGGGGGTAGTGTTACGCCGGAGGGCTAGTGCTAAAACTTTGATCGTGTTTTTCCGTGCCTTGGAGGTGTTTTCAGCAGGCTGAAATACCATTTCAGGCCGTTTCAGAGAGTGCTCTAACACATACTAGTTTATCGAAATTTCACCCAAGTTGCCGTTGTTTTCAGGCGCCTGAAACATGTTTTCAGTCCGTTTCAGGCCACCCTCTATCAGATGACGCCATAACCTGTAAACCCGTTTTCAGGCGTTTTCAGGACCCCTTATGGGCCTTTGAAGCCCACTTCAGTATATGACGTAATTTTCAGTAGGAGTGAAAGAGATAGCAGCCGAAAAGTTCACCACACACCCCCCGCATTTCGGGAGAAAAAAGAAACATACATATATATATATTTTTCTTAATACATTGTTCTAAGTGTAAAACATTTTAGTATTATTTTTATGTGTTACAAATTCTTTATCATTTTTCAAAATTATTACATTTGGTGAAATGTCCTTGATTACAACATATGGACCACTATAAACGTTATCGAGCTTATTTCCTACTTGATTCTCACTAAAGTTACACATTTCAAATAAGTTTAAACTGTGAATTTCCAAATAAGAAAAATCTATAACTCTTTCTTCATCTGTTGTATTTAAAATACGTACCGCGACATGACCATTGCTAGGTCTAGAAATTATTCCCGCTACGAATACTCCTGGATGAGAAGGTATTTCGTTGGCTAACACTACACAATCACTACAGTAGTTAGTAGGTATGTACTTAATAACCTCGCATCGTGGCGGAATTGAATGTACATACTTGTTGTTACCGACTATTTCGGTCGTGATTGAACACCCTTTATTTGATAAGGTTAGAGTGCAATCTTGATAACAAAAAAAGTGATATGCCATGTCTAACAAAAGAACACTACCCCGAAATGTCCCACAGGCAGGGGCACGACGGCGCGTTAGTATACCAGGAAAATACAACGTTACGCCGTGTAAAATAAACACCGTATTTCAAAAGAGTGGATATATGGGAACATAAATCTGTATACCATCAATATCAGCGCCGATCGAGAATAGAGAGTCATGGAATAAATAAGAGATGATAAGATCAGCCCTCAAATCATGTGGGATAGGGGAACGAAGCCATTGAGCAAACATCTCATAATTCCGTAACAGATCAGCATTATCAGGGAAATCAAAGTATATACCTTCCATCAAATAAAGACCTCGTATAAAAGCATTTTCAGCTGCACCCACACCGAAGTGCGCACTCATGTATCCCTTGAGCATTGACATATATGCCCGAACTATACTATTCGAAGTAACTCTGAATCCCAAATTTGACTTTACTAACCGCATGAAAGTGGTAATTATCGAAATAGAGCCGAATTGTGATGACCATGGGAGTAAATCTCCTGAAGGGGTGTATACTATAATCACATGAGAAGAGATCCATGCGGAGGACCTCGCAAATAGATCAGCGGTGTTAAAATCGAAGTAAGCCTCGCGTGATGAATTTCTGCACTGTGCGCAAACTACAGCCTTATAAGCTTCATCCAAACTCAGAGTAACATCATGGAAGTATATGCTTTTTCCAACAAGTCCGCATAATATGCATTCATAGAAGCGCATAGCAAATAGTATGCACTTCTTGGTGATGATGTCAGCCAATATAAATGTCTTGATAATCATGGCGGGTACTGTATAGCGCTTATAATTAACAGCTCTGTAATACAAGCAATAGAAAAAGGAAAGGGTGTGTGTGTTAACGCCATCGATAACTTCAATTTCCTCAGAGAAAATTTCGGAAAGATAAGACTCCGTGACATTTGGATGGAAGAATATTTGGCGTGCCTTCCTTTCACCCTCATTACTAATGCGCCTAATACACTCAATTACATTCTGTCTTGCCGGGAAAAACGTTTTAGCAGCGCTAATCTCATCGAAAGAAGTGGGAGCGACACCAAATAGTGATTCATATACGAATGAATTTTCACCAGATGTGTACAATATGCTTTGCCTTCTGTAACCTGATATAGAACGTGTGCTTATTGAGAATTTAAATTTACTGGACGCGCTAACGGTTCTGCCAGGCTTAAGCGTAAGAACAAGAACGGCAGCATCCTCAGCTTCGCTAACACTGAATGTTCTGTCAAAAAGTCTACTACGCGGCACCATAAACGTGGTGATGGGCACATAATCATCGCTAGAATCAACGCGTTGATGCTGAGTTAACCGCTGTATTGTACGTGACGAATTCGCTATATTCTCTTCAAGTAGTCTTCTAACGGATATCCTATTGCCAGACATGTTCGTAATCAACGAAATCACTATACTTCACCAGATACGACCGGAAGTCTAACCAGACGAGGTTTGAGGAAGGATCATTCGTGTGGCTACATAACCCTATGCGTCGAAAAGGAAAGTCACCGAAATTGTCGCCGAGTTGGGAAGGGCCGTACAAAGTAGTCACAAGGATCAACGACGTCACTTATCGGATACAGCGCAACGCACGTAGCCCCTGTAAGATTGTTCATGTTGATCGGTTGGCCAAGTACCATGGAACGAATGATGCTCGGGACGAGCATGTCTAAGGAGGGGGTAGTGTTACGCCGGAGGGCTAGTGCTAAAACTTTGATCGTGTTTTTCCGTGCCTTGGAGGTGTTTTCAGCAGGCTGAAATACCATTTCAGGCCGTTTCAGAGAGTGCTCTAACACATACTAGTTTATCGAAATTTCACCCAAGTTGCCGTTGTTTTCAGGCGCCTGAAACATGTTTTCAGTCCGTTTCAGGCCACCCTCTATCAGATGACGCCATAACCTGTAAACCCGTTTTCAGGCGTTTTCAGGACCCCTTATGGGCCTTTGAAGCCCACTTCAGTATATGACGTAATTTTCAGTAGGAGTGAAAGAGATAGCAGCCGAAAAGTTCACCACACACCCCCCGCATTTCGGGAGAAAAAAGAAACATACATATATATATATTTTTCTTAATACATTGTTCTAAGTGTAAAACATTTTAGTATTATTTTTATGTGTTACAAATTCTTTATCATTTTTCAAAATTATTACATTTGGTGAAATGTCCTTGATTACAACATATGGACCACTATAAACGTTATCGAGCTTATTTCCTACTTGATTCTCACTAAAGTTACACATTTCAAATAAGTTTAAACTGTGAATTTCCAAATAAGAAAAATCTATAACTCTTTCTTCATCTGTTGTATTTAAAATACGTACCGCGACATGACCATTGCTAGGTCTAGAAATTATTCCCGCTACGAATACTCCTGGATGAGAAGGTATTTCGTTGGCTAACACTACACAATCACTACAGTAGTTAGTAGGTATGTACTTAATAACCTCGCATCGTGGCGGAATTGAATGTACATACTTGTTGTTACCGACTATTTCGGTCGTGATTGAACACCCTTTATTTGATAAGGTTAGAGTGCAATCTTGATAACAAAAAAAGTGATATGCCATGTCTAACAAAAGAACACTACCCCGAAATGTCCCACAGGCAGGGGCACGACGGCGCGTTAGTATACCAGGAAAATACAACGTTACGCCGTGTAAAATAAACACCGTATTTCAAAAGAGTGGATATATGGGAACATAAATCTGTATACCATCAATATCAGCGCCGATCGAGAATAGAGAGTCATGGAATAAATAAGAGATGATAAGATCAGCCCTCAAATCATGTGGGATAGGGGAACGAAGCCATTGAGCAAACATCTCATAATTCCGTAACAGATCAGCATTATCAGGGAAATCAAAGTATATACCTTCCATCAAATAAAGACCTCGTATAAAAGCATTTTCAGCTGCACCCACACCGAAGTGCGCACTCATGTATCCCTTGAGCATTGACATATATGCCCGAACTATACTATTCGAAGTAACTCTGAATCCCAAATTTGACTTTACTAACCGCATGAAAGTGGTAATTATCGAAATAGAGCCGAATTGTGATGACCATGGGAGTAAATCTCCTGAAGGGGTGTATACTATAATCACATGAGAAGAGATCCATGCGGAGGACCTCGCAAATAGATCAGCGGTGTTAAAATCGAAGTAAGCCTCGCGTGATGAATTTCTGCACTGTGCGCAAACTACAGCCTTATAAGCTTCATCCAAACTCAGAGTAACATCATGGAAGTATATGCTTTTTCCAACAAGTCCGCATAATATGCATTCATAGAAGCGCATAGCAAATAGTATGCACTTCTTGGTGATGATGTCAGCCAATATAAATGTCTTGATAATCATGGCGGGTACTGTATAGCGCTTATAATTAACAGCTCTGTAATACAAGCAATAGAAAAAGGAAAGGGTGTGTGTGTTAACGCCATCGATAACTTCAATTTCCTCAGAGAAAATTTCGGAAAGATAAGACTCCGTGACATTTGGATGGAAGAATATTTGGCGTGCCTTCCTTTCACCCTCATTACTAATGCGCCTAATACACTCAATTACATTCTGTCTTGCCGGGAAAAACGTTTTAGCAGCGCTAATCTCATCGAAAGAAGTGGGAGCGACACCAAATAGTGATTCATATACGAATGAATTTTCACCAGATGTGTACAATATGCTTTGCCTTCTGTAACCTGATATAGAACGTGTGCTTATTGAGAATTTAAATTTACTGGACGCGCTAACGGTTCTGCCAGGCTTAAGCGTAAGAACAAGAACGGCAGCATCCTCAGCTTCGCTAACACTGAATGTTCTGTCAAAAAGTCTACTACGCGGCACCATAAACGTGGTGATGGGCACATAATCATCGCTAGAATCAACGCGTTGATGCTGAGTTAACCGCTGTATTGTACGTGACGAATTCGCTATATTCTCCTCAAGTAGTCTTCTAACGGATATCCTATTGCCAGACATGTTCGTAATCAACGAAATCACTATACTTCACCAGATACGACCGGAAGTCTAACCAGACGAGGTTTGAGGAAGGATCATTCGTGTGGCTACATAACCCTATGCGTCGAAAAGGAAAGTCACCGAAATTGTCGCCGAGTTGGGAAGGGCCGTACAAAGTAGTCACAAGGATCAACGACGTCACTTATCGGATACAGCGCAACGCACGTAGCCCCTGTAAGATTGTTCATGTTGATCGGTTGGCCAAGTACCATGGAACGAATGATGCTCGGGACGAGCATGTCTAAGGAGGGGGTAGTGTTACGCCGGAGGGCTAGTGCTAAAACTTTGATCGTGTTTTTCCGTGCCTTGGAGGTGTTTTCAGCAGGCTGAAATACCATTTCAGGCCGTTTCAGAGAGTGCTCTAACACATACTAGTTTATCGAAATTTCACCCAAGTTGCCGTTGTTTTCAGGCGCCTGAAACATGTTTTCAGTCCGTTTCAGGCCACCCTCTATCAGATGACGCCATAACCTGTAAACCCGTTTTCAGGCGTTTTCAGGACCCCTTATGGGCCTTTGAAGCCCACTTCAGTATATGACGTAATTTTCAGTAGGAGTGAAAGAGATAGCAGCCGAAAAGTTCACCACACACCCCCCGCATTTCGGGAGAAAAAAGAAACATACATATATATATATTTTTCTTAATACATTGTTCTAAGTGTAAAACATTTTAGTATTATTTTTATGTGTTACAAATTCTTTATCATTTTTCAAAATTATTACATTTGGTGAAATGTCCTTGATTACAACATATGGACCACTATAAACGTTATCGAGCTTATTTCCTACTTGATTCTCACTAAAGTTACACATTTCAAATAAGTTTAAACTGTGAATTTCCAAATAAGAAAAATCTATAACTCTTTCTTCATCTGTTGTATTTAAAATACGTACCGCGACATGACCATTGCTAGGTCTAGAAATTATTCCCGCTACGAATACTCCTGGATGAGAAGGTATTTCGTTGGCTAACACTACACAATCACTACAGTAGTTAGTAGGTATGTACTTAATAACCTCGCATCGTGGCGGAATTGAATGTACATACTTGTTGTTACCGACTATTTCGGTCGTGATTGAACACCCTTTATTTGATAAGGTTAGAGTGCAATCTTGATAACAAAAAAAGTGATATGCCATGTCTAACAAAAGAACACTACCCCGAAATGTCCCACAGGCAGGGGCACGACGGCGCGTTAGTATACCAGGAAAATACAACGTTACGCCGTGTAAAATAAACACCGTATTTCAAAAGAGTGGATATATGGGAACATAAATCTGTATACCATCAATATCAGCGCCGATCGAGAATAGAGAGTCATGGAATAAATAAGAGATGATAAGATCAGCCCTCAAATCATGTGGGATAGGGGAACGAAGCCATTGAGCAAACATCTCATAATTCCGTAACAGATCAGCATTATCAGGGAAATCAAAGTATATACCTTCCATCAAATAAAGACCTCGTATAAAAGCATTTTCAGCTGCACCCACACCGAAGTGCGCACTCATGTATCCCTTGAGCATTGACATATATGCCCGAACTATACTATTCGAAGTAACTCTGAATCCCAAATTTGACTTTACTAACCGCATGAAAGTGGTAATTATCGAAATAGAGCCGAATTGTGATGACCATGGGAGTAAATCTCCTGAAGGGGTGTATACTATAATCACATGAGAAGAGATCCATGCGGAGGACCTCGCAAATAGATCAGCGGTGTTAAAATCGAAGTAAGCCTCGCGTGATGAATTTCTGCACTGTGCGCAAACTACAGCCTTATAAGCTTCATCCAAACTCAGAGTAACATCATGGAAGTATATGCTTTTTCCAACAAGTCCGCATAATATGCATTCATAGAAGCGCATAGCAAATAGTATGCACTTCTTGGTGATGATGTCAGCCAATATAAATGTCTTGATAATCATGGCGGGTACTGTATAGCGCTTATAATTAACAGCTCTGTAATACAAGCAATAGAAAAAGGAAAGGGTGTGTGTGTTAACGCCATCGATAACTTCAATTTCCTCAGAGAAAATTTCGGAAAGATAAGACTCCGTGACATTTGGATGGAAGAATATTTGGCGTGCCTTCCTTTCACCCTCATTACTAATGCGCCTAATACACTCAATTACATTCTGTCTTGCCGGGAAAAACGTTTTAGCAGCGCTAATCTCATCGAAAGAAGTGGGAGCGACACCAAATAGTGATTCATATACGAATGAATTTTCACCAGATGTGTACAATATGCTTTGCCTTCTGTAACCTGATATAGAACGTGTGCTTATTGAGAATTTAAATTTACTGGACGCGCTAACGGTTCTGCCAGGCTTAAGCGTAAGAACAAGAACGGCAGCATCCTCAGCTTCGCTAACACTGAATGTTCTGTCAAAAAGTCTACTACGCGGCACCATAAACGTGGTGATGGGCACATAATCATCGCTAGAATCAACGCGTTGATGCTGAGTTAACCGCTGTATTGTACGTGACGAATTCGCTATATTCTCCTCAAGTAGTCTTCTAACGGATATCCTATTGCCAGACATGTTCGTAATCAACGAAATCACTATACTTCACCAGATACGACCGGAAGTCTAACCAGACGAGGTTTGAGGAAGGATCATTCGTGTGGCTACATAACCCTATGCGTCGAAAAGGAAAGTCACCGAAATTGTCGCCGAGTTGGGAAGGGCCGTACAAAGTAGTCACAAGGATCAACGACGTCACTTATCGGATACAGCGCAACGCACGTAGCCCCTGTAAGATTGTTCATGTTGATCGGTTGGCCAAGTACCATGGAACGAATGATTCTCGGGACGAGCATGTCTAAGGAGGGGGTAGTGTTACGCCGGTGGGCTAGTGCTAAAACTTTGATCGTGTTTTTCCGTGCCTTGGAGGTGTTTTCAGCAGGCTGAAATACCATTTCAGGCCGTTTCAGAGAGTGCTCTAACACATACTAGTTTATCGAAATTTCACCCAAGTTGCCGTTGTTTTCAGGCGCCTGAAACATGTTTTCAGTCCGTTTCAGGCCACCCTCTATCAGATGACGCCATAACCTGTAAACCCGTTTTCAGGCGTTTTCAGGACCCCTTATGGGCCTTTGAAGCCCACTTCAGTATATGACGTAATTTTCAGTAGGAGTGAAAGAGATAGCAGCCGAAAAGTTCACCACACACCCCCCGCATTTCGGGAGAAAAAAGAAACATACATATATATATTTTTCTTAATACATTGTTCTAAGTGTAAAACATTTTAGTATTATTTTTATGTGTTACAAATTCTTTATCATTTTTCAAAATTATTACATTTGGTGAAATGTCCTTGATTACAACATATGGACCACTATAAACGTTATCGAGCTTATTTCCTACTTGATTCTCACTAAAGTTACACATTTCAAATAAGTTTAAACTGTGAATTTCCAAATAAGAAAAATCTATAACTCTTTCTTCATCTGTTGTATTTAAAATACGTACCGCGACATGACCATTGCTAGGTCTAGAAATTATTCCCGCTACGAATACTCCTGGATGAGAAGGTATTTCGTTGGCTAACACTACACAATCACTACAGTAGTTAGTAGGTATGTACTTAATAACCTCGCATCGTGGCGGAATTGAATGTACATACTTGTTGTTACCGACTATTTCGGTCGTGATTGAACACCCTTTATTTGATAAGGTTAGAGTGCAATCTTGATAACAAAAAAAGTGATATGCCATGTCTAACAAAAGAACACTACCCCGAAATGTCCCACAGGCAGGGGCACGACGGCGCGTTAGTATACCAGGAAAATACAACGTTACGCCGTGTAAAATAAACACCGTATTTCAAAAGAGTGGATATATGGGAACATAAATCTGTATACCATCAATATCAGCGCCGATCGAGAATAGAGAGTCATGGAATAAATAAGAGATGATAAGATCAGCCCTCAAATCATGTGGGATAGGGGAACGAAGCCATTGAGCAAACATCTCATAATTCCGTAACAGATCAGCATTATCAGGGAAATCAAAGTATATACCTTCCATCAAATAAAGACCTCGTATAAAAGCATTTTCAGCTGCACCCACACCGAAGTGCGCACTCATGTATCCCTTGAGCATTGACATATATGCCCGAACTATACTATTCGAAGTAACTCTGAATCCCAAATTTGACTTTACTAACCGCATGAAAGTGGTAATTATCGAAATAGAGCCGAATTGTGATGACCATGGGAGTAAATCTCCTGAAGGGGTGTATACTATAATCACATGAGAAGAGATCCATGCGGAGGACCTCGCAAATAGATCAGCGGTGTTAAAATCGAAGTAAGCCTCGCGTGATGAATTTCTGCACTGTGCGCAAACTACAGCCTTATAAGCTTCATCCAAACTCAGAGTAACATCATGGAAGTATATGCTTTTTCCAACAAGTCCGCATAATATGCATTCATAGAAGCGCATAGCAAATAGTATGCACTTCTTGGTGATGATGTCAGCCAATATAAATGTCTTGATAATCATGGCGGGTACTGTATAGCGCTTATAATTAACAGCTCTGTAATACAAGCAATAGAAAAAGGAAAGGGTGTGTGTGTTAACGCCATCGATAACTTCAATTTCCTCAGAGAAAATTTCGGAAAGATAAGACTCCGTGACATTTGGATGGAAGAATATTTGGCGTGCCTTCCTTTCACCCTCATTACTAATGCGCCTAATACACTCAATTACATTCTGTCTTGCCGGGAAAAACGTTTTAGCAGCGCTAATCTCATCGAAAGAAGTGGGAGCGACACCAAATAGTGATTCATATACGAATGAATTTTCACCAGATGTGTACAATATGCTTTGCCTTCTGTAACCTGATATAGAACGTGTGCTTATTGAGAATTTAAATTTACTGGACGCGCTAACGGTTCTGCCAGGCTTAAGCGTAAGAACAAGAACGGCAGCATCCTCAGCTTCGCTAACACTGAATGTTCTGTCAAAAAGTCTACTACGCGGCACCATAAACGTGGTGATGGGAACATAATCATCGCTAGAATCAACGCGTTGATGCTGAGTTAACCGCTGTATTGTACGTGACGAATTCGCTATATTCTCCTCAAGTAGTCTTCTAACGGATATCCTATTGCCAGACATGTTCGTAATCAACGAAATCACTATACTTCACCAGATACGACCGGAAGTCTAACCAGACGAGGTTTGAGGAAGGATCATTCGTGTGGCTACATAACCCTATGCGTCGAAAAGGAAAGTCACCGAAATTGTCGCCGAGTTGGGAAGGGCCGTACAAAGTAGTCACAAGGATCAACGACGTCACTTATCGGATACAGCGCAACGCACGTAGCCCCTGTAAGATTGTTCATGTTGATCGGTTGGCCAAGTACCATGGAACGAATGATGCTCGGGACGAGCATGTCTAAGGAGGGGGTAGTGTTACGCCGGTGGGCTAGTGCTAAAACTTTGATCGTGTTTTTCCGTGCCTTGGTGTTGTTTTCAGCAGGCTGAAATACCATTTTAGGCCGTTTCAGAGAGTGCTCTAACACATACTAGTTTATCGAAATTTCACCCAAGTTGCCGTTGTTTTCAGGCGCCTGAAACATGTTTTCAGTCCGTTTCAGGCCACCCTCTATCAGATGACGCCATAACCTGTAAACCCGTTTTCAGGCGTTTTCAGGACCCCTTATGGGCCTTTGAAGCCCACTTCAGTATATGACGTAATTTTCAGTAGGAGTGAAAGAGATAGCAGCCGAAAAGTTCACCACACACCCCCCGCATTTCGGGAGAAAAAAGAAACATACATATATATATATTTTTCTTAATACATTGTTCTAAGTGTAAAACATTTTAGTATTATTTTTATGTGTTACAAATTCTTTATCATTTTTCAAAATTATTACATTTGGTGAAATGTCCTTGATTACAACATATGGACCACTATAAACGTTATCGAGCTTATTTCCTACTTGATTCTCACTAAAGTTACACATTTCAAATAAGTTTAAACTGTGAATTTCCAAATAAGAAAAATCTATAACTCTTTCTTCATCTGTTGTATTTAAAATACGTACCGCGACATGACCATTGCTAGGTCTAGAAATTATTCCCGCTACGAATACTCCTGGATGAGAAGGTATTTCGTTGGCTAACACTACACAATCACTACAGTAGTTAGTAGGTATGTACTTAATAACCTCGCATCGTGGCGGAATTGAATGTACATACTTGTTGTTACCGACTATTTCGGTCGTGATTGAACACCCTTTATTTGATAAGGTTAGAGTGCAATCTTGATAACAAAAAAAGTGATATGCCATGTCTAACAAAAGAACACTACCCCGAAATGTCCCACAGGCAGGGGCACGACGGCGCGTTAGTATACCAGGAAAATACAACGTTACGCCGTGTAAAATAAACACCGTATTTCAAAAGAGTGGATATATGGGAACATAAATCTGTATACCATCAATATCAGCGCCGATCGAGAATAGAGAGTCATGGAATAAATAAGAGATGATAAGATCAGCCCTCAAATCATGTGGGATAGGGGAACGAAGCCATTGAGCAAACATCTCATAATTCCGTAACAGATCAGCATTATCAGGGAAATCAAAGTATATACCTTCCATCAAATAAAGACCTCGTATAAAAGCATTTTCAGCTGCACCCACACCGAAGTGCGCACTCATGTATCCCTTGAGCATTGACATATATGCCCGAACTATACTATTCGAAGTAACTCTGAATCCCAAATTTGACTTTACTAACCGCATGAAAGTGGTAATTATCGAAATAGAGCCGAATTGTGATGACCATGGGAGTAAATCTCCTGAAGGGGTGTATACTATAATCACATGAGAAGAGATCCATGCGGAGGACCTCGCAAATAGATCAGCGGTGTTAAAATCGAAGTAAGCCTCGCGTGATGAATTTCTGCACTGTGCGCAAACTACAGCCTTATAAGCTTCATCCAAACTCAGAGTAACATCATGGAAGTATATGCTTTTTCCAACAAGTCCGCATAATATGCATTCATAGAAGCGCATAGCAAATAGTATGCACTTCTTGGTGATGATGTCAGCCAATATAAATGTCTTGATAATCATGGCGGGTACTGTATAGCGCTTATAATTAACAGCTCTGTAATACAAGCAATAGAAAAAGGAAAGGGTGTGTGTGTTAACGCCATCGATAACTTCAATTTCCTCAGAGAAAATTTCGGAAAGATAAGACTCCGTGACATTTGGATGGAAGAATATTTGGCGTGCCTTCCTTTCACCCTCATTACTAATGCGCCTAATACACTCAATTACATTCTGTCTTGCCGGGAAAAACGTTTTAGCAGCGCTAATCTCATCGAAAGAAGTGGGAGCGACACCAAATAGTGATTCATATACGAATGAATTTTCACCAGATGTGTACAATATGCTTTGCCTTCTGTAACCTGATATAGAACGTGTGCTTATTGAGAATTTAAATTTACTGGACGCGCTAACGGTTCTGCCAGGCTTAAGCGTAAGAACAAGAACGGCAGCATCCTCAGCTTCGCTAACACTGAATGTTCTGTCAAAAAGTCTACTACGCGGCACCATAAACGTGGTGATGGGCACATAATCATCGCTAGAATCAACGCGTTGATGCTGAGTTAACCGCTGTATTGTACGTGACGAATTCGCTATATTCTCCTCAAGTAGTCTTCTAACGGATATCCTATTGCCAGACATGTTCGTAATCAACGAAATCACTATACTTCACCAGATACGACCGGAAGTCTAACCAGACGAGGTTTGAGGAAGGATCATTCGTGTGGCTACATAACCCTATGCGTCGAAAAGGAAAGTCACCGAAATTGTCGCCGAGTTGGGAAGGGCCGTACAAAGTAGTCACAAGGATCAACGACGTCACTTATCGGATACAGCGCAACGCACGTAGCCCCTGTAAGATTGTTCATGTTGATCGGTTGGCCAAGTACCATGGAACGAATGATGCTCGGGACGATCATGTCTAAGGAGGGGGTAGTGTTACGCCGGTGGGCTAGTGCTAAAACTTTGATCGTGTTTTTCCGTGCCTTGGAGGTGTTTTCAGCAGGCTGAAATACCATTTCAGGCCGTTTCAGAGAGTGCTCTAACACATACTAGTTTATCGAAATTTCACCCAAGTTGCCGTTGTTTTCAGGCGCCTGAAACATGTTTTCAGTCCGTTTCAGGCCACCCTCTATCAGATGACGCCATAACCTGTAAACCCGTTTTCAGGCGTTTTCAGGACCCCTTATGGGCCTTTGAAGCCCACTTCAGTATATGACGTAATTTTCAGTAGGAGTGAAAGAGATAGCAGCCGAAAAGTTCACCACACACCCCCCGCATTTCGGGAGAAAAAAGAAACATACATATATATATTTTTCTTAATACATTGTTCTAAGTGTAAAACATTTTAGTATTATTTTTATGTGTTACAAATTCTTTATCATTTTTCAAAATTATTACATTTGGTGAAATGTCCTTGATTACAACATATGGACCACTATAAACGTTATCGAGCTTATTTCCTACTTGATTCTCACTAAAGTTACACATTTCAAATAAGTTTAAACTGTGAATTTCCAAATAAGAAAAATCTATAACTCTTTCTTCATCTGTTGTATTTAAAATACGTACCGCGACATGACCATTGCTAGGTCTAGAAATTATTCCCGCTACGAATACTCCTGGATGAGAAGGTATTTCGTTGGCTAACACTACACAATCACTACAGTAGTTAGTAGGTATGTACTTAATAACCTCGCATCGTGGCGGAATTGAATGTACATACTTGTTGTTACCGACTATTTCGGTCGTGATTGAACACCCTTTATTTGATAAGGTTAGAGTGCAATCTTGATAACAAAAAAAGTGATATGCCATGTCTAACAAAAGAACACTACCCCGAAATGTCCCACAGGCAGGGGCACGACGGCGCGTTAGTATACCAGGAAAATACAACGTTACGCCGTGTAAAATAAACACCGTATTTCAAAAGAGTGGATATATGGGAACATAAATCTGTATACCATCAATATCAGCGCCGATCGAGAATAGAGAGTCATGGAATAAATAAGAGATGATAAGATCAGCCCTCAAATCATGTGGGATAGGGGAACGAAGCCATTGAGCAAACATCTCATAATTCCGTAACAGATCAGCATTATCAGGGAAATCAAAGTATATACCTTCCATCAAATAAAGACCTCGTATAAAAGCATTTTCAGCTGCACCCACACCGAAGTGCGCACTCATGTATCCCTTGAGCATTGACATATATGCCCGAACTATACTATTCGAAGTAACTCTGAATCCCAAATTTGACTTTACTAACCGCATGAAAGTGGTAATTATCGAAATAGAGCCGAATTGTGATGACCATGGGAGTAAATCTCCTGAAGGGGTGTATACTATAATCACATGAGAAGAGATCCATGCGGAGGACCTCGCAAATAGATCAGCGGTGTTAAAATCGAAGTAAGCCTCGCGTGATGAATTTCTGCACTGTGCGCAAACTACAGCCTTATAAGCTTCATCCAAACTCAGAGTAACATCATGGAAGTATATGCTTTTTCCAACAAGTCCGCATAATATGCATTCATAGAAGCGCATAGCAAATAGTATGCACTTCTTGGTGATGATGTCAGCCAATATAAATGTCTTGATAATCATGGCGGGTACTGTATAGCGCTTATAATTAACAGCTCTGTAATACAAGCAATAGAAAAAGGAAAGGGTGTGTGTGTTAACGCCATCGATAACTTCAATTTCCTCAGAGAAAATTTCGGAAAGATAAGACTCCGTGACATTTGGATGGAAGAATATTTGGCGTGCCTTCCTTTCACCCTCATTACTAATGCGCCTAATACACTCAATTACATTCTGTCTTGCCGGGAAAAACGTTTTAGCAGCGCTAATCTCATCGAAAGAAGTGGGAGCGACACCAAATAGTGATTCATATACGAATGAATTTTCACCAGATGTGTACAATATGCTTTGCCTTCTGTAACCTGATATAGAACGTGTGCTTATTGAGAATTTAAATTTACTGGACGCGCTAACGGTTCTGCCAGGCTTAAGCGTAAGAACAAGAACGGCAGCATCCTCAGCTTCGCTAACACTGAATGTTCTGTCAAAAAGTCTACTACGCGGCACCATAAACGTGGTGATGGGCACATAATCATCGCTAGAATCAACGCGTTGATGCTGAGTTAACCGCTGTATTGTACGTGACGAATTCGCTATATTCTCCTCAAGTAGTCTTCTAACGGATATCCTATTGCCAGACATGTTCGTAATCAACGAAATCACTATACTTCACCAGATACGACCGGAAGTCTAACCAGACGAGGTTTGAGGAAGGATCATTCGTGTGGCTACATAACCCTATGCGTCGAAAAGGAAAGTCACCGAAATTGTCGCCGAGTTGGGAAGGGCCGTACAAAGTAGTCACAAGGATCAACGACGTCACTTATCGGATACAGCGCAACGCACGTAGCCCCTGTAAGATTGTTCATGTTGATCGGTTGGCCAAGTACCATGGAACGAATGATTCTCGGGACGAGCATGTCTAAGGAGGGGGTAGTGTTACGCCGGTGGGCTAGTGCTAAAACTTTGATCGTGTTTTTCCGTGCCTTGGAGGTGTTTTCAGCAGGCTGAAATACCATTTCAGGCCGTTTCAGAGAGTGCTCTAACACATACTAGTTTATCGAAATTTCACCCAAGTTGCCGTTGTTTTCAGGCGCCTGAAACATGTTTTCAGTCCGTTTCAGGCCACCCTCTATCAGATGACGCCATAACCTGTAAACCCGTTTTCAGGCGTTTTCAGGACCCCTTATGGGCCTTTGAAGCCCACTTCAGTATATGACGTAATTTTCAGTAGGAGTGAAAGAGATAGCAGCCGAAAAGTTCACCACACACCCCCCGCATTTCGGGAGAAAAAAAGAAACATACATATATATATATATTTTTCTTAATACATTGTTCTAAGTGTAAAACATTTTAGTATTATTTTTATGTGTTACAAATTCTTTATCATTTTTCAAAATTATTACATTTGGTGAAATGTCCTTGATTACAACATATGGACCACTATAAACGTTATCGAGCTTATTTCCTACTTGATTCTCACTAAAGTTACACATTTCAAATAAGTTTAAACTGTGAATTTCCAAATAAGAAAAATCTATAACTCTTTCTTCATCTGTTGTATTTAAAATACGTACCGCGACATGACCATTGCTAGGTCTAGAAATTATTCCCGCTACGAATACTCCTGGTTGAGAAGGTATTTCGTTGGCTAACACTACACAATCACTACAGTAGTTAGTAGGTATGTACTTAATAACCTCGCATCGTGGCGGAATTGAATGTACATACTTGTTGTTACCGACTATTTCGGTCGTGATTGAACACCCTTTATTTGATAAGGTTAGAGTGCAATCTTGATAACAAAAAAAGTGATATGCCATGTCTAACAAAAGAACACTACCCCGAAATGTCCCACAGGCAGGGGCACGACGGCGCGTTAGTATACCAGGAAAATACAACGTTACGCCGTGTAAAATAAACACCGTATTTCAAAAGAGTGGATATATGGGAACATAAATCTGTATACCATCAATATCAGCGCCGATCGAGAATAGAGAGTCATGGAATAAATAAGAGATGATAAGATCAGCCCTCAAATCATGTGGGATAGGGGAACGAAGCCATTGAGCAAACATCTCATAATTCCGTAACAGATCAGCATTATCAGGGAAATCAAAGTATATACCTTCCATCAAATAAAGACCTCGTATAAAAGCATTTTCAGCTGCACCCACACCGAAGTGCGCACTCATGTATCCCTTGAGCATTGACATATATGCCCGAACTATACTATTCGAAGTAACTCTGAATCCCAAATTTGACTTTACTAACCGCATGAAAGTGGTAATTATCGAAATAGAGCCGAATTGTGATGACCATGGGAGTAAATCTCCTGAAGGGGTGTATACTATAATCACATGAGAAGAGATCCATGCGGAGGACCTCGCAAATAGATCAGCGGTGTTAAAATCGAAGTAAGCCTCGCGTGATGAATTTCTGCACTGTGCGCAAACTACAGCCTTATAAGCTTCATCCAAACTCAGAGTAACATCATGGAAGTATATGCTTTTTCCAACAAGTCCGCATAATATGCATTCATAGAAGCGCATAGCAAATAGTATGCACTTCTTGGTGATGATGTCAGCCAATATAAATGTCTTGATAATCATGGCGGGTACTGTATAGCGCTTATAATTAACAGCTCTGTAATACAAGCAATAGAAAAAGGAAAGGGTGTGTGTGTTAACGCCATCGATAACTTCAATTTCCTCAGAGAAAATTTCGGAAAGATAAGACTCCGTGACATTTGGATGGAAGAATATTTGGCGTGCCTTCCTTTCACCCTCATTACTAATGCGCCTAATACACTCAATTACATTCTGTCTTGCCGGGAAAAACGTTTTAGCAGCGCTAATCTCATCGAAAGAAGTGGGAGCGACACCAAATAGTGATTCATATACGAATGAATTTTCACCAGATGTGTACAATATGCTTTGCCTTCTGTAACCTGATATAGAACGTGTGCTTATTAAGAATTTAAATTTACTGGACGCGCTAACGGTTCTGCCAGGCTTAAGCGTAAGAACAAGAACGGCAGCATCCTCAGCTTCGCTAACACTGAATGTTCTGTCAAAAAGTCTACTACGCGGCACCATAAACGTGGTGATGGGCACATAATCATCGCTAGAATCAACGCGTTGATGCTGAGTTAACCGCTGTATTGTACGTGACGAATTCGCTATATTCTCCTCAAGTAGTCTTCTAACGGATATCCTATTGCCAGACATGTTCGTAATCAACGAAATCACTATACTTCACCAGATACGACCGGAAGTCTAACCAGACGAGGTTTGAGGAAGGATCATTCGTGTGGCTACATAACCCTATGCGTCGAAAAGGAAAGTCACCGAAATTGTCGCCGAGTTGGGAAGGGCCGTACAAAGTAGTCACAAGGATCAACGACGTCACTTATCGGATACAGCGCAACGCACGTAGCCCCTGTAAGATTGTTCATGTTGATCGGTTGGCCAAGTACCATGGAACGAATGATTCTCGGGACGAGCATGTCTAAGGAGGGGGTAGTGTTACGCCGGTGGGCTAGTGCTAAAACTTTGATCGTGTTTTTCCGTGCCTTGGAGGTGTTTTCAGCAGGCTGAAATACCATTTCAGGCCGTTTCAGAGAGTGCTCTAACACATACTAGTTTATCGAAATTTCACCCAAGTTGCCGTTGTTTTCAGGCGCCTGAAACATGTTTTCAGTCCGTTTCAGGCCACCCTCTATCAGATGACGCCATAACCTGTAAACCCGTTTTCAGGCGTTTTCAGGACCCCTTATGGGCCTTTGAAGCCCACTTCAGTATATGACGTAATTTTCAGTAGGAGTGAAAGAGATAGCAGCCGAAAAGTTCACCACACACCCCCCGCATTTCGGGAGAAAAAAAGAAACATACATATATATATATATTTTTCTTAATACATTGTTCTAAGTGTAAAACATTTTAGTATTATTTTTATGTGTTACAAATTCTTTATCATTTTTCAAAATTATTACATTTGGTGAAATGTCCTTGATTACAACATATGGACCACTATAAACGTTATCGAGCTTATTTCCTACTTGATTCTCACTAAAGTTACACATTTCAAATAAGTTTAAACTGTGAATTTCCAAATAAGAAAAATCTATAACTCTTTCTTCATCTGTTGTATTTAAAATACGTACCGCGACATGACCATTGCTAGGTCTAGAAATTATTCCCGCTACGAATACTCCTGGATGAGAAGGTATTTCGTTGGCTAACACTACACAATCACTACAGTAGTTAGTAGGTATGTACTTAATAACCTCGCATCGTGGCGGAATTGAATGTACATACTTGTTGTTACCGACTATTTCGGTCGTGATTGAACACCCTTTATTTGATAAGGTTAGAGTGCAATCTTGATAACAAAAAAAGTGATATGCCATGTCTAACAAAAGAACACTACCCCGAAATGTCCCACAGGCAGGGGCACGACGGCGCGTTAGTATACCAGGAAAATACAACGTTACGCCGTGTAAAATAAACACCGTATTTCAAAAGAGTGGATATATGGGAACATAAATCTGTATACCATCAATATCAGCGCCGATCGAGAATAGAGAGTCATGGAATAAATAAGAGATGATAAGATCAGCCCTCAAATCATGTGGGATAGGGGAACGAAGCCATTGAGCAAACATCTCATAATTCCGTAACAGATCAGCATTATCAGGGAAATCAAAGTATATACCTTCCATCAAATAAAGACCTCGTATAAAAGCATTTTCAGCTGCACCCACACCGAAGTGCGCACTCATGTATCCCTTGAGCATTGACATATATGCCCGAACTATACTATTCGAAGTAACTCTGAATCCCAAATTTGACTTTACTAACCGCATGAAAGTGGTAATTATCGAAATAGAGCCGAATTGTGATGACCATGGGAGTAAATCTCCTGAAGGGGTGTATACTATAATCACATGAGAAGAGATCCATGCGGAGGACCTCGCAAATAGATCAGCGGTGTTAAAATCGAAGTAAGCCTCGCGTGATGAATTTCTGCACTGTGCGCAAACTACAGCCTTATAAGCTTCATCCAAACTCAGAGTAACATCATGGAAGTATATGCTTTTTCCAACAAGTCCGCATAATATGCATTCATAGAAGCGCATAGCAAATAGTATGCACTTCTTGGTGATGATGTCAGCCAATATAAATGTCTTGATAATCATGGCGGGTACTGTATAGCGCTTATAATTAACAGCTCTGTAATACAAGCAATAGAAAAAGGAAAGGGTGTGTGTGTTAACGCCATCGATAACTTCAATTTCCTCAGAGAAAATTTCGGAAAGATAAGACTCCGTGACATTTGGATGGAAGAATATTTGGCGTGCCTTCCTTTCACCCTCATTACTAATGCGCCTAATACACTCAATTACATTCTGTCTTGCCGGGAAAAACGTTTTAGCAGCGCTAATCTCATCGAAAGAAGTGGGAGCGACACCAAATAGTGATTCATATACGAATGAATTTTCACCAGATGTGTACAATATGCTTTGCCTTCTGTAACCTGATATAGAACGTGTGCTTATTGAGAATTTAAATTTACTGGACGCGCTAACGGTTCTGCCAGGCTTAAGCGTAAGAACAAGAACGGCAGCATCCTCAGCTTCGCTAACACTGAATGTTCTGTCAAAAAGTCTACTACGCGGCACCATAAACGTGGTGATGGGCACATAATCATCGCTAGAATCAACGCGTTGATGCTGAGTTAACCGCTGTATTGTACGTGACGAATTCGCTATATTCTCCTCAAGTAGTCTTCTAACGGATATCCTATTGCCAGACATGTTCGTAATCAACGAAATCACTATACTTCACCAGATACGACCGGAAGTCTAACCAGACGAGGTTTGAGGAAGGATCATTCGTGTGGCTACATAACCCTATGCGTCGAAAAGGAAAGTCACCGAAATTGTCGCCGAGTTGGGAAGGGCCGTACAAAGTAGTCACAAGGATCAACGACGTCACTTATCGGATACAGCGCAACGCACGTAGCCCCTGTAAGATTGTTCATGTTGATCGGTTGGCCAAGTACCATGGAACGAATGATTCTCGGGACGAGCATGTCTAAGGAGGGGGTAGTGTTACGCCGGTGGGCTAGTGCTAAAACTTTGATCGTGTTTTTCCGTGCCTTGGAGGTGTTTTCAGCAGGCTGAAATACCATTTCAGGCCGTTTCAGAGAGTGCTCTAACACATACTAGTTTATCGAAATTTCACCCAAGTTGCCGTTGTTTTCAGGCGCCTGAAACATGTTTTCAGTCCGTTTCAGGCCACCCTCTATCAGATGACGCCATAACCTGTAAACCCGTTTTCAGGCGTTTTCAGGACCCCTTATGGGCCTTTGAAGCCCACTTCAGTATATGACGTAATTTTCAGTAGGAGTGAAAGAGATAGCAGCCGAAAAGTTCACCACACACCCCCCGCATTTCGGGAGAAAAAAGAAACATACATATATATATTTTTCTTAATACATTGTTCTAAGTGTAAAACATTTTAGTATTATTTTTATGTGTTACAAATTCTTTATCATTTTTCAAAATTATTACATTTGGTGAAATGTCCTTGATTACAACATATGGACCACTATAAACGTTATCGAGCTTATTTCCTACTTGATTCTCACTAAAGTTACACATTTCAAATAAGTTTAAACTGTGAATTTCCAAATAAGAAAAATCTATAACTCTTTCTTCATCTGTTGTATTTAAAATACGTACCGCGACAAGACCATTGCTAGGTCTAGAAATTATTCCCGCTACGAATACTCCTGGATGAGAAGGTATTTCGTTGGCTAACACTACACAATCACTACAGTAGTTAGTAGGTATGTACTTAATAACCTCGCATCGTGGCGGAATTGAATGTACATACTTGTTGTTACCGACTATTTCGGTCGTGATTGAACACCCTTTATTTGATAAGGTTAGAGTGCAATCTTGATAACAAAAAAAGTGATATGCCATGTCTAACAAAAGAACACTACCCCGAAATGTCCCACAGGCAGGGGCACGACGGCGCGTTAGTATACCAGGAAAATACAACGTTACGCCGTGTAAAATAAACACCGTATTTCAAAAGAGTGGATATATGGGAACATAAATCTGTATACCATCAATATCAGCGCCGATCGAGAATAGAGAGTCATGGAATAAATAAGAGATGATAAGATCAGCCCTCAAATCATGTGGGATAGGGGAACGAAGCCATTGAGCAAACATCTCATAATTCCGTAACAGATCAGCATTATCAGGGAAATCAAAGTATATACCTTCCATCAAATAAAGACCTCGTATAAAAGCATTTTCAGCTGCACCCACACCGAAGTGCGCACTCATGTATCCCTTGAGCATTGACATATATGCCCGAACTATACTATTCGAAGTAACTCTGAATCCCAAATTTGACTTTACTAACCGCATGAAAGTGGTAATTATCGAAATAGAGCCGAATTGTGATGACCATGGGAGTAAATCTCCTGAAGGGGTGTATACTATAATCACATGAGAAGAGATCCATGCGGAGGACCTCGCAAATAGATCAGCGGTGTTAAAATCGAAGTAAGCCTCGCGTGATGAATTTCTGCACTGTGCGCAAACTACAGCCTTATAAGCTTCATCCAAACTCAGAGTAACATCATGGAAGTATATGCTTTTTCCAACAAGTCCGCATAATATGCATTCATAGAAGCGCATAGCAAATAGTATGCACTTCTTGGTGATGATGTCAGCCAATATAAATGTCTTGATAATCATGGCGGGTACTGTATAGCGCTTATAATTAACAGCTCTGTAATACAAGCAATAGAAAAAGGAAAGGGTGTGTGTGTTAACGCCATCGATAACTTCAATTTCCTCAGAGAAAATTTCGGAAAGATAAGACTCCGTGACATTTGGATGGAAGAATATTTGGCGTGCCTTCCTTTCACCCTCATTACTAATGCGCCTAATACACTCAATTACATTCTGTCTTGCCGGGAAAAACGTTTTAGCAGCGCTAATCTCATCGAAAGAAGTGGGAGCGACACCAAATAGTGATTCATATACGAATGAATTTTCACCAGATGTGTACAATATGCTTTGCCTTCTGTAACCTGATATAGAACGTGTGCTTATTGAGAATTTAAATTTACTGGACGCGCTAACGGTTCTGCCAGGCTTAAGCGTAAGAACAAGAACGGCAGCATCCTCAGCTTCGCTAACACTGAATGTTCTGTCAAAAAGTCTACTACGCGGCACCATAAACGTGGTGATGGGCACATAATCATCGCTAGAATCAACGCGTTGATGCTGAGTTAACCGCTGTATTGTACGTGACGAATTCGCTATATTCTCCTCAAGTAGTCTTCTAACGGATATCCTATTGCCAGACATGTTCGTAATCAACGAAATCACTATACTTCACCAGATACGACCGGAAGTCTAACCAGACGAGGTTTGAGGAAGGATCATTCGTGTGGCTACATAACCCTATGCGTCGAAAAGGAAAGTCACCGAAATTGTCGCCGAGTTGGGAAGGGCCGTACAAAGTAGTCACAAGGATCAACGACGTCACTTATCGGATACAGCGCAACGCACGTAGCCCCTGTAAGATTGTTCATGTTGATCGGTTGGCCAAGTACCATGGAACGAATGATTCTCGGGACGAGCATGTCTAAGGAGGGGGTAGTGTTACGCCGGTGGGCTAGTGCTAAAACTTTGATCGTGTTTTTCCGTGCCTTGGAGGTGTTTTCAGCAGGCTGAAATACCATTTCAGGCCGTTTCAGAGAGTGCTCTAACACATACTAGTTTATCGAAATTTCACCCAAGTTGCCGTTGTTTTCAGGCGCCTGAAACATGTTTTCAGTCCGTTTCAGGCCACCCTCTATCAGATGACGCCATAACCTGTAAACCCGTTTTCAGGCGTTTTCAGGACCCCTTATGGGCCTTTGAAGCCCACTTCAGTATATGACGTAATTTTCAGTAGGAGTGAAAGAGATAGCAGCCGAAAAGTTCACCACACACCCCCCGCATTTCGGGAGAAAAAAGAAACATACATATATATATTTTTCTTAATACATTGTTCTAAGTGTAAAACATTTTAGTATTATTTTTATGTGTTACAAATTCTTTATCATTTTTCAAAATTATTACATTTGGTGAAATGTCCTTGATTACAACATATGGACCACTATAAACGTTATCGAGCTTATTTCCTACTTGATTCTCACTAAAGTTACACATTTCAAATAAGTTTAAACTGTGAATTTCCAAATAAGAAAAATCTATAACTCTTTCTTCATCTGTTGTATTTAAAATACGTACCGCGACATGACCATTGCTAGGTCTAGAAATTATTCCCGCTACGAATACTCCTGGATGAGAAGGTATTTCGTTGGCTAACACTACACAATCACTACAGTAGTTAGTAGGTATGTACTTAATAACCTCGCATCGTGGCGGAATTGAATGTACATACTTGTTGTTACCGACTATTTCGGTCGTGATTGAACACCCTTTATTTGATAAGGTTAGAGTGCAATCTTGATAACAAAAAAAGTGATATGCCATGTCTAACAAAAGAACACTACCCCGAAATGTCCCACAGGCAGGGGCACGACGGCGCGTTAGTATACCAGGAAAATACAACGTTACGCCGTGTAAAATAAACACCGTATTTCAAAAGAGTGGATATATGGGAACATAAATCTGTATACCATCAATATCAGCGCCGATCGAGAATAGAGAGTCATGGAATAAATAAGAGATGATAAGATCAGCCCTCAAATCATGTGGGATAGGGGAACGAAGCCATTGAGCAAACATCTCATAATTCCGTAACAGATCAGCATTATCAGGGAAATCAAAGTATATACCTTCCATCAAATAAAGACCTCGTATAAAAGCATTTTCAGCTGCACCCACACCGAAGTGCGCACTCATGTATCCCTTGAGCATTGACATATATGCCCGAACTATACTATTCGAAGTAACTCTGAATCCCAAATTTGACTTTACTAACCGCATGAAAGTGGTAATTATCGAAATAGAGCCGAATTGTGATGACCATGGGAGTAAATCTCCTGAAGGGGTGTATACTATAATCACATGAGAAGAGATCCATGCGGAGGACCTCGCAAATAGATCAGCGGTGTTAAAATCGAAGTAAGCCTCGCGTGATGAATTTCTGCACTGTGCGCAAACTACAGCCTTATAAGCTTCATCCAAACTCAGAGTAACATCATGGAAGTATATGCTTTTTCCAACAAGTCCGCATAATATGCATTCATAGAAGCGCATAGCAAATAGTATGCACTTCTTGGTGATGATGTCAGCCAATATAAATGTCTTGATAATCATGGCGGGTACTGTATAGCGCTTATAATTAACAGCTCTGTAATACAAGCAATAGAAAAAGGAAAGGGTGTGTGTGTTAACGCCATCGATAACTTCAATTTCCTCAGAGAAAATTTCGGAAAGATAAGACTCCGTGACATTTGGATGGAAGAATATTTGGCGTGCCTTCCTTTCACCCTCATTACTAATGCGCCTAATACACTCAATTACATTCTGTCTTGCCGGGAAAAACGTTTTAGCAGCGCTAATCTCATCGAAAGAAGTGGGAGCGACACCAAATAGTGATTCATATACGAATGAATTTTCACCAGATGTGTACAATATGCTTTGCCTTCTGTAACCTGATATAGAACGTGTGCTTATTGAGAATTTAAATTTACTGGACGCGCTAACGGTTCTGCCAGGCTTAAGCGTAAGAACAAGAACGGCAGCATCCTCAGCTTCGCTAACACTGAATGTTCTGTCAAAAAGTCTACTACGCGGCACCATAAACGTGGTGATGGGCACATAATCATCGCTAGAATCAACGCGTTGATGCTGAGTTAACCGCTGTATTGTACGTGACGAATTCGCTATATTCTCCTCAAGTAGTCTTCTAACGGATATCCTATTGCCAGACATGTTCGTAATCAACGAAATCACTATACTTCACCAGATACGACCGGAAGTCTAACCAGACGAGGTTTGAGGAAGGATCATTCGTGTGGCTACATAACCCTATGCGTCGAAAAGGAAAGTCACCGAAATTGTCGCCGAGTTGGGAAGGGCCGTACAAAGTAGTCACAAGGATCAACGACGTCACTTATCGGATACAGCGCAACGCACGTAGCCCCTGTAAGATTGTTCATGTTGATCGGTTGGCCAAGTACCATGGAACGAATGATGCTCGGGACGAGCATGTCTAAGGAGGGGGTAGTGTTACGCCGGAGGGCTAGTGCTAAAACTTTGATCGTGTTTTTCCGTGCCTTGGAGGTGTTTTCAGCAGGCTGAAATACCATTTCAGGCCGTTTCAGAGAGTGCTCTAACACATACTAGTTTATCGAAATTTCACCCAAGTTGCCGTTGTTTTCAGGCGCCTGAAACATGTTTTCAGTCCGTTTCAGGCCACCCTCTATCAGATGACGCCATAACCTGTAAACCCGTTTTCAGGCGTTTTCAGGACCCCTTATGGGCCTTTGAAGCCCACTTCAGTATATGACGTAATTTTCAGTAGGAGTGAAAGAGATAGCAGCCGAAAAGTTCACCACACACCCCCCGCATTTCGGGAGAAAAAAGAAACATACATATATATATTTTTCTTAATACATTGTTCTAAGTGTAAAACATTTTAGTATTATTTTTATGTGTTACAAATTCTTTATCATTTTTCAAAATTATTACATTTGGTGAAATGTCCTTGATTACAACATATGGACCACTATAAACGTTATCGAGCTTATTTCCTACTTGATTCTCACTAAAGTTACACATTTCAAATAAGTTTAAACTGTGAATTTCCAAATAAGAAAAATCTATAACTCTTTCTTCATCTGTTGTATTTAAAATACGTACCGCGACATGACCATTGCTAGGTCTAGAAATTATTCCCGCTACGAATACTCCTGGATGAGAAGGTATTTCGTTGGCTAACACTACACAATCACTACAGTAGTTAGTAGGTATGTACTTAATAACCTCGCATCGTGGCGGAATTGAATGTACATACTTGTTGTTACCGACTATTTCGGTCGTGATTGAACACCCTTTATTTGATAAGGTTAGAGTGCAATCTTGATAACAAAAAAAGTGATATGCCATGTCTAACAAAAGAACACTACCCCGAAATGTCCCACAGGCAGGGGCACGACGTCGCGTTAGTATACCAGGAAAATACAACGTTACGCCGTGTAAAATAAACACCGTATTTCAAAAGAGTGGATATATGGGAACATAAATCTGTATACCATCAATATCAGCGCCGATCGAGAATAGAGAGTCATGGAATAAATAAGAGATGATAAGATCAGCCCTCAAATCATGTGGGATAGGGGAACGAAGCCATTGAGCAAACATCTCATAATTCCGTAACAGATCAGCATTATCAGGGAAATCAAAGTATATACCTTCCATCAAATAAAGACCTCGTATAAAAGCATTTTCAGCTGCACCCACACCGAAGTGCGCACTCATGTATCCCTTGAGCATTGACATATATGCCCGAACTATACTATTCGAAGTAACTCTGAATCCCAAATTTGACTTTACTAACCGCATGAAAGTGGTAATTATCGAAATAGAGCCGAATTGTGATGACCATGGGAGTAAATCTCCTGAAGGGGTGTATACTATAATCACATGAGAAGAGATCCATGCGGAGGACCTCGCAAATAGATCAGCGGTGTTAAAATCGAAGTAAGCCTCGCGTGATGAATTTCTGCACTGTGCGCAAACTACAGCCTTATAAGCTTCATCCAAACTCAGAGTAACATCATGGAAGTATATGCTTTTTCCAACAAGTCCGCATAATATGCATTCATAGAAGCGCATAGCAAATAGTATGCACTTCTTGGTGATGATGTCAGCCAATATAAATGTCTTGATAATCATGGCGGGTACTGTATAGCGCTTATAATTAACAGCTCTGTAATACAAGCAATAGAAAAAGGAAAGGGTGTGTGTGTTAACGCCATCGATAACTTCAATTTCCTCAGAGAAAATTTCGGAAAGATAAGACTCCGTGACATTTGGATGGAAGAATATTTGGCGTGCCTTCCTTTCACCCTCATTACTAATGCGCCTAATACACTCAATTACATTCTGTCTTGCCGGGAAAAACGTTTTAGCAGCGCTAATCTCATCGAAAGAAGTGGGAGCGACACCAAATAGTGATTCATATACGAATGAATTTTCACCAGATGTGTACAATATGCTTTGCCTTCTGTAACCTGATATAGAACGTGTGCTTATTGAGAATTTAAATTTACTGGACGCGCTAACGGTTCTGCCAGGCTTAAGCGTAAGAACAAGAACGGCAGCATCCTCAGCTTCGCTAACACTGAATGTTCTGTCAAAAAGTCTACTACGCGGCACCATAAACGTGGTGATGGGCACATAATCATCGCTAGAATCAACGCGTTGATGCTGAGTTAACCGCTGTATTGTACGTGACGAATTCGCTATATTCTCCTCAAGTAGTCTTCTAACGGATATCCTATTGCCAGACATGTTCGTAATCAACGAAATCACTATACTTCACCAGATACGACCGGAAGTCTAACCAGACGAGGTTTGAGGAAGGATCATTCGTGTGGCTACATAACCCTATGCGTCGAAAAAGAAAGTCACCGAAATTGTCGCCGAGTTGGGAAGGGCCGTACAAAGTAGTCACAAGGATCAACGACGTCACTTATCGGATACAGCGCAACGCACGTAGCCCCTGTAAGATTGTTCATGTTGATCGGTTGGCCAAGTACCATGGAACGAATGATTCTCGGGACGAGCATGTCTAAGGAGGGGGTAGTGTTACGCCGGTGGGCTAGTGCTAAAACTTTGATCGTGTTTTTCCGTGCCTTGGAGGTGTTTTCAGCAGGCTGAAATACCATTTCAGGCCGTTTCAGAGAGTGCTCTAACACATACTAGTTTATCGAAATTTCACCCAAGTTGCCGTTGTTTTCAGGCGCCTGAAACATGTTTTCAGTCCGTTTCAGGCCACCCTCTATCAGATGACGCCATAACCTGTAAACCCGTTTTCAGGCGTTTTCAGGACCCCTTATGGGCCTTTGAAGCCCACTTCAGTATATGACGTAATTTTCAGTAGGAGTGAAAGAGATAGCAGCCGAAAAGTTCACCACACACCCCCCGCATTTCGGGAGAAAAAAGAAACATACATATATATATTTTTCTTAATGAATTGTTCTAAGTGTAAAACATTTTAGTATTATTTTTATGTGTTACAAATTCTTTATCATTTTTCAAAATTATTACATTTGGTGAAATGTCCTTGATTACAACATATGGACCACTATAAACGTTATCGAGCTTATTTCCTACTTGATTCTCACTAAAGTTACACATTTCAAATAAGTTTAAACTGTGAATTTCCAAATAAGAAAAATCTATAACTCTTTCTTCATCTGTTGTATTTAAAATACGTACCGCGACATGACCATTGCTAGGTCTAGAAATTATTCCCGCTACGAATACTCCTGGATGAGAAGGTATTTCGTTGGCTAACACTACACAATCACTACAGTAGTTAGTAGGTATGTACTTAATAACCTCGCATCGTGGCGGAATTGAATGTACATACTTGTTGTTACCGACTATTTCGGTCGTGATTGAACACCCTTTATTTGATAAGGTTAGAGTGCAATCTTGATAATAAAAAAAGTGATATGCCATGTCTAACAAAAGAACACTACCCCGAAATGTCCCACAGGCAGGGGCACGACGGCGCGTTAGTATACCAGGAAAATACAACGTTACGCCGTGTAAAATAAACACCGTATTTCAAAAGAGTGGATATATGGGAACATAAATCTGTATACCATCAATATCAGCGCCGATCGAGAATAGAGAGTCATGGAATAAATAAGAGATGATAAGATCAGCCCTCAAATCATGTGGGATAGGGGAACGAAGCCATTGAGCAAACATCTCATAATTCCGTAACAGATCAGCATTATCAGGGAAATCAAAGTATATACCTTCCATCAAATAAAGACCTCGTATAAAAGCATTTTCAGCTGCACCCACACCGAAGTGCGCACTCATGTATCCCTTGAGCATTGACATATATGCCCGAACTATACTATTCGAAGTAACTCTGAATCCCAAATTTGACTTTACTAACCGCATGAAAGTGGTAATTATCGAAATAGAGCCGAATTGTGATGACCATGGGAGTAAATCTCCTGAAGGGGTGTATACTATAATCACATGAGAAGAGATCCATGCGGAGGACCTCGCAAATAGATCAGCGGTGTTAAAATCGAAGTAAGCCTCGCGTGATGAATTTCTGCACTGTGCGCAAACTACAGCCTTATAAGCTTCATCCAAACTCAGAGTAACATCATGGAAGTATATGCTTTTTCCAACAAGTCCGCATAATATGCATTCATAGAAGCGCATAGCAAATAGTATGCACTTCTTGGTGATGATGTCAGCCAATATAAATGTCTTGATAATCATGGCGGGTACTGTATAGCGCTTATAATTAACAGCTCTGTAATACAAGCAATAGAAAAAGGAAAGGGTGTGTGTGTTAACGCCATCGATAACTTCAATTTCCTCAGAGAAAATTTCGGAAAGATAAGACTCCGTGACATTTGGATGGAAGAATATTTGGCGTGCCTTCCTTTCACCCTCATTACTAATGCGCCTAATACACTCAATTACATTCTGTCTTGCCGGGAAAAACGTTTTAGCAGCGCTAATCTCATCGAAAGAAGTGGGAGCGACACCAAATAGTGATTCATATACGAATGAATTTTCACCAGATGTGTACAATATGCTTTGCCTTCTGTAACCTGATATAGAACGTGTGCTTATTGAGAATTTAAATTTACTGGACGCGCTAACGGTTCTGCCAGGCTTAAGCGTAAGAACAAGAACGGCAGCATCCTCAGCTTCGCTAACACTGAATGTTCTGTCAAAAAGTCTACTACGCGGCACCATAAACGTGGTGATGGGCACATAATCATCGCTAGAATCAACGCGTTGATGCTGAGTTAACCGCTGTATTGTACGTGACGAATTCGCTATATTCTCCTCAAGTAGTCTTCTAACGGATATCCTATTGCCAGACATGTTCGTAATCAACGAAATCACTATACTTCACCAGATACGACCGGAAGTCTAACCAGACGAGGTTTGAGGAAGGATCATTCGTGTGGCTACATAACCATATGCGTCGAAAAGGAAAGTCACCGAAATTGTCGCCGAGTTGGGAAGGGCCGTACAAAGTAGTCACAAGGATCAACGACGTCACTTATCGGATACAGCGCAACGCACGTAGCCCCTGTAAGATTGTTCATGTTGATCGGTTGGCCAAGTACCATGGAACGAATGATGCTCGGGACGAGCATGTCTAAGGAGGGGGTAGTGTTACGCCGGTGGGCTAGTGCTAAAACTTTGATCGTGTTTTTCCGTGCCTTGGAGGTGTTTTCAGCAGGCTGAAATACCATTTCAGGCCGTTTCAGAGAGTGCTCTAACACATACTAGTTTATCGAAATTTCACCCAAGTTGCCGTTGTTTTCAGGCGCCTGAAACATGTTTTCAGTCCGTTTCAGGCCACCCTCTATCAGATGACGCCATAACCTGTAAACCCGTTTTCAGGCGTTTTCAGGACCCCTTATGGGCCTTTGAAGCCCACTTCAGTATATGACGTAATTTTCAGTAGGAGTGAAAGAGATAGCAGCCGAAAAGTTCACCACACACCCCCCGCATTTCGGGAGAAAAAAGAAACATACATATATATATTTTTCTTAATACATTGTTCTAAGTGTAAAACATTTTAGTATTATTTTTATGTGTTACAAATTCTTTATCATTTTTCAAAATTATTACATTTGGTGAAATGTCCTTGATTACAACATATGGACCACTATAAACGTTATCGAGCTTATTTCCTACTTGATTCTCACTAAAGTTACACATTTCAAATAAGTTTAAACTGTGAATTTCCAAATAAGAAAAATCTATAACTCTTTCTTCATCTGTTGTATTTAAAATACGTACCGCGACATGACCATTGCTAGGTCTAGAAATTATTCCCGCTACGAATACTCCTGGATGAGAAGGTATTTCGTTGGCTAACACTACACAATCACTACAGTAGTTAGTAGGTATGTACTTAATAACCTCGCATCGTGGCGGAATTGAATGTACATACTTGTTGTTACCGACTATTTCGGTCGTGATTGAACACCCTTTATTTGATAAGGTTAGAGTGCAATCTTGATAACAAAAAAAGTGATATGCCATGTCTAACAAAAGAACACTACCCCGAAATGTCCCACAGGCAGGGGCACGACGGCGCGTTAGTATACCAGGAAAATACAACGTTACGCCGTGTAAAATAAACACCGTATTTCAAAAGAGTGGATATATGGGAACATAAATCTGTATACCATCAATATCAGCGCCGATCGAGAATAGAGAGTCATGGAATAAATAAGAGATGATAAGATCAGCCCTCAAATCATGTGGGATAGGGGAACGAAGCCATTGAGCAAACATCTCATAATTCCGTAACAGATCAGCATTATCAGGGAAATCAAAGTATATACCTTCCATCAAATAAAGACCTCGTATAAAAGCATTTTCAGCTGCACCCACACCGAAGTGCGCACTCATGTATCCCTTGAGCATTGACATATATGCCCGAACTATACTATTCGAAGTAACTCTGAATCCCAAATTTGACTTTACTAACCGCATGAAAGTGGTAATTATCGAAATAGAGCCGAATTGTGATGACCATGGGAGTAAATCTCCTGAAGGGGTGTATACTATAATCACATGAGAAGAGATCCATGCGGAGGACCTCGCAAATAGATCAGCGGTGTTAAAATCGAAGTAAGCCTCGCGTGATGAATTTCTGCACTGTGCGCAAACTACAGCCTTATAAGCTTCATCCAAACTCAGAGTAACATCATGGAAGTAAATGCTTTTTCCAACAAGTCCGCATAATATGCATTCATAGAAGCGCATAGCAAATAGTATGCACTTCTTGGTGATGATGTCAGCCAATATAAATGTCTTGATAATCATGGCGGGTACTGTATAGCGCTTATAATTAACAGCTCTGTAATACAAGCAATAGAAAAAGGAAAGTGCAACGGGGTGCTTTGCCTCGGCTACAGAAATTTATATGATATCCTAAAACACCTGTTGTTATGTTGAGAAATAAAACTTCCCTTCAGATTGGTACCATTTATTGTACTTGCTTAATATAACAACCGCACCTTTCACATGAACTGCTACTGAGTTCTAGATTGAGACTATTAGCCGAGTACCAATTTGGAAGGAAACAGGGTCGTGTAATTAGAGAATTACTAGGTTCGAGTGGTGAGTATTATTGCAACTTTACGATACTATATAAAAATCTCAGAAGGAGTCTACATGAGTAAATACGGCTGGTACAGAGGGGAACAGCTAGAGCACCAACCTTGGGCGTGGGCAAACCTGGGTTCCTGTTCGGTTGCACTCCTTACGTTCTCTTCCGGAGTCCCAGTTGATTCGCATTCAGTGTCCTCCACCGTACATCATCTGCAGTACTTCAATTTCTTTCAAGGTAATCTAACCAAATTAAGTTCAATGAATCAATGAAAAAAAGAAACAACAACAACACCCACCTGAAACAAACGACAAAATAAAAGACTGATCATCAGACATGTGCTACTGGAAAAGGATGGGGCCAACTTTCAAAATATTGAACAACTTACTCGGGCGTCCAGCTAAATATTCATTGCTAAACAGCACCGAAATCCACCCACCCTTTCTGCTGGTCAGTACATGATCTTTACTGCTTGCTGAAAGGAAAAGAGCACACCAGATCAGAGGTTATGTTCCAGACCATCTTTCTGGAAATAATTCGGAAATAACTATTCCGACCAATAGCATACCTCATTGCTTGTTCTGCCTCCCAAACACTTCAAAAATCGGCTTGGCTATCCCATGGATGCCGCCGGATTCTTCTTATATTTCTTTGCGATTTTTTCTTGATCGACTTGTAACAAAGACCGAAAAGCAAGATCTCTTCATCTGTCACCCTGACACCTCACCGACAACGAAACTCCGTTTCGTTCCTCCGCATCTCATTGAGAAGACGTTTAGGGAATAAAAAAAATACTTGCTTTTTATAGCAAAAAAAAACAAACGTGGATTTAATTCCACGCGAATAAGAAAATTATCAAAATATTAAATTACAGACATTAATTCCACGCGAATAAGAAAATTATCAAAATATTAAATTACAGACAAAACTTCTAAATCCATAAATCTTTAAAAAGGAACGTAGCTAGTCTGAATGACGTCAAAACCAAAGATGCTTGTAAGGTGCTTGTGTATCTCACGCGATTCCTAAGGGGAACAATAGATGTCGCTAGTGGTTATTAAAGTTGTTGAGTTAACACGAAATGTGCAACGTTACAAAAGGGTGTGTGTGTTAACGCCATCGATAACTTCAATTTCCTCAGAGAAAATTTCGGAAAGATAAGACTCCGTGACATTTGGATGGAAGAATATTTGGCGTGCCTTCCTTTTACCCTCATTACTAATGCGCCTAATACACTCAATTACATTCTGTCTTGCCGGGAAAAACGTTTTAGCAGCGCTAATCTCATCGAAAGAAGTGGGAGCGACACCAAATAGTGATTCATATACGAATGAATTTTCACCAGATGTGTACAATATGCTTTGCCTTCTGTAACCTGATATAGAACGTGTGCTTATTGAGAATTTAAATTTACTGGACGCGCTAACGGTTCTGCCAGGCTTAAGCGTAAGAACAAGAACGGCAGCATCCTCAGCTTCGCTAACACTGAATGTTCTGTCAAAAAGTCTACTACGCGGCACCATAAACGTGGTGATGGGCACATAATCATCGCTAGAATCAACGCGTTGATGCTGAGTTAACCGCTGTATTGTACGTGACGAATTCGCTATATTCTCCTCAAGTAGTCTTCTAACGGATATCCTATTGCCAGACATGTTCGTAATCAACGAAATCACTATACTTCACCAGATACGACCGGAAGTCTAACCAGACGAGGTTTGAGGAAGGATCATTCGTGTGGCTACATAACCCTATGCGTCGAAAAGGAAAGTCACCGAAATTGTCGCCGAGTTGGGAAGGGCCGTACAAAGTAGTCACAAGGATCAACGACGTCACTTATCGGATACAGCGCAACGCACGTAGCCCCTGTAAGATTGTTCATGTTGATCGGTTGGCCAAGTACCATGGAACGAATGATGCTCGGGACGAGCATGTCTAAGGAGGGGGTAGTTGTACGCCGGTGGGCTAGTGCTAAAACTTTGATCGTGTTTTTCCGTGCCTTGGAGGTGTTTTCAGCAGGCTGAAATACCATTTCAGGCCGTTTCAGAGAGTGCTCTAACACATACTAGTTTATCGAAATTTCACCCAAGTTGCCGTTGTTTTCAGGCGCCTGAAACATGTTTTCAGTCCGTTTCAGGCCACCCTCTATCAGATGACGCCATAACCTGTAAACCCGTTTTCAGGCGTTTTCAGGACCCCTTATGGGCCTTTGAAGCCCACTTCAGTATATGACGTAATTTTCAGTAGGAGTGAAAGAGATAGCAGCCGAAAAGTTCACCACACACCCCCCGCATTTCGGGAGAAAAAAGAAACATACATATATATTTTTCTTAATACATTGTTCTAAGTGTAAAACATTTTAGTATTATTTTTATGTGTTACAAATTCTTTATCATTTTTCAAAATTATTACATTTGGTGAAATGTCCTTGATTACAACATATGGACCACTATAAACGTTATCGAGCTTATTTCCTACTTGATTCTCACTAAAGTTACACATTTCAAATAAGTTTAAACTGTGAATTTCCAAATAAGAAAAATCTATAACTCTCTATAAGCTTCATCCAAACTCAGAGTAACATCATGGAAGTATATGCTTTTTCCAACAAGTCCGCATAATATGCATTCATAGAAGCGCATAGCAAATAGTATGCACTTCTTGGTGATGATGTCAGCCAATATAAATGTCTTGATAATCATGGCAGGTACTGTATAGCGCTTATAATTAACAGCTCTGTAATACAAGCAATAGAAAAAGGAAAGGGTGTGTGTGTTAACGCCATCGATAACTTCAATTTCCTCAGAGAAAATTTCGGAAAGATAAGACTCCGTGACATTTGGATGGAAGAATATTTGGCGTGCCTTCCTTTCACCCTCATTACTAATGCGCCTAATACACTCAATTACATTCTGTCTTGCCGGGAAAAACGTTTTAGCAGCGCTAATCTCATCGAAAGAAGTGGGAGCGACACCAAATAGTGATTCATATACGAATGAATTTTCACCAGATGTGTACAATATGCTTTGCCTTCTGTAACCTGATATAGAACGTGTGCTTATTGAGAATTTAAATTTACTGGACGCGCTAACGGTTCTGCCAGGCTTAAGCGTAAGAACAAGAACGGCAGCATCCTCAGCTTCGCTAACACTGAATGTTCTGTCAAAAAGTCTACTACGCGGCACCATAAACGTGGTGATGGGCACATAATCATCGCTAGAATCAACGCGTTGATGCTGAGTTAACCGCTGTATTGTACGTGACGAATTCGCTATATTCTCCTCAAGTAGTCTTCTAACGGATATCCTATTGCCAGACATGTTCGTAATCAACGAAATCACTATACTTCACCAGATACGACCGGAAGTCTAACCAGACGAGGTTTGAGGAAGGATCATTCGTGTGGCTACATAACCCTATGCGTCGAAAAGGAAAGTCACCGAAATTGTCGCCGAGTTGGGAAGGGCCGTACAAAGTAGTCACAAGGATCAACGACGTCACTTATCGGATACAGCGCAACGCACGTAGCCCCTGTAAGATTGTTCATGTTGATCGGTTGGCCAAGTACCATGGAACGAATGATGCTCGGGACGAGCATGTCTAAGGAGGGGGTAGTGTTACGCCGGTGGGCTAGTGCTAAAACTTTGATCGTGTTTTTCCGTGCCTTGGAGGTGTTTTCAGCAGGCTGAAATACCATTTCAGGCCGTTTCAGAGAGTGCTCTAACACATACTAGTTTATCGAAATTTCACCCAAGTTGCCGTTGTTTTCAGGCGCCTGAAACATGTTTTCAGTCCGTTTCAGGCCACCCTCTATCAGATGACGCCATAACCTGTAAACCCGTTTTCAGGCGTTTTCAGGACCCCTTATGGGCCTTTGAAGCCCACTTCAGTATATGACGTAATTTTCAGTAGGAGTGAAAGAGATAGCAGCCGAAAAGTTCACCACACACCCCCCGCATTTCGGGAGAAAAAAGAAACATACATATATATATTTTTCTTAATACATTGTTCTAAGTGTAAAACATTTTAGTATTATTTTTATGTGTTACAAATTCTTTATCATTTTTTAAAATTATTACATTTGGTGAAATGTCCTTGATTACAACATATGGACCACTATAAACGTTATCGAGCTTATTTCCTACTTGATTCTCACTAAAGTTACACATTTCAAATAAGTTTAAACTGTGAATTTCCAAATAAGAAAAATCTATAACTCTTTCTTCATCTGTTGTATTTAAAATACGTACCGCGACATGACCATTGCTAGGTCTAGAAATTATTCCCGCTACGAATACTCCTGGATGAGAAGGTATTTCGTTGGCTAACACTACACAATCACTACAGTAGTTAGTAGGTATGTACTTAATAACCTCGCATCGTGGCGGAATTGAATGTACATACTTGTTGTTACCGACTATTTCGGTCGTGATTGAACACCCTTTATTTGATAAGGTTAGAGTGCAATCTTGATAACAAAAAAAGTGATATGCCATGTCTAACAAAAGAACACTACCCCGAAATGTCCCACAGGCAGGGGCACGACGGCGCGTTAGTATACCAGGAAAATACAACGTTACGCCGTGTAAAATAAACACCGTATTTCAAAAGAGTGGATATATGGGAACATAAATCTGTATACCATCAATATCAGCGCCGATCGAGAATAGAGAGTCATGGAATAAATAAGAGATGATAAGATCAGCCCTCAAATCATGTGGGATAGGGGAACGAAGCCATTGAGCAAACATCTCATAATTCCGTAACAGATCAGCATTATCAGGGAAATCAAAGTATATACCTTCCATCAAATAAAGACCTCGTATAAAAGCATTTTCAGCTGCACCCACACCGAAGTGCGCACTCATGTATCCCTTGAGCATTGACATATATGCCCGAACTATACTATTCGAAGTAACTCTGAATCCCAAATTTGACTTTACTAACCGCATGAAAGTGGTAATTATCGAAATAGAGCCGAATTGTGATGACCATGGGAGTAAATCTCCTGAAGGGGTGTATACTATAATCACATGAGAAGAGATCCATGCGGAGGACCTCGCAAATAGATCAGCGGTGTTAAAATCGAAGTAAGCCTCGCGTGATGAATTTCTGCACTGTGCGCAAACTACAGCCTTATAAGCTTCATCCAAACTCAGAGTAACATCATGGAAGTATATGCTTTTTCCAACAAGTCCGCATAATATGCATTCATAGAAGCGCATAGCAAATAGTATGCACTTCTTGGTGATGATGTCAGCCAATATAAATGTCTTGATAATCATGGCAGGTACTGTATAGCGCTTATAATTAACAGCTCTGTAATACAAGCAATAGAAAAAGGAAAGGGTGTGTGTGTTAACGCCATCGATAACTTCAATTTCCTCAGAGAAAATTTCGGAAAGATAAGACTCCGTGACATTTGGATGGAAGAATATTTGGCGTGCCTTCCTTTCACCCTCATTACTAATGCGCCTAATACACTCAATTACATTCTGTCTTGCCGGGAAAAACGTTTTAGCAGCGCTAATCTCATCGAAAGAAGTGGGAGCGACACCAAATAGTGATTCATATACGAATGAATTTTCACCAGATGTGTACAATATGCTTTGCCTTCTGTAACCTGATATAGAACGTGTGCTTATTGAGAATTTAAATTTACTGGACGCGCTAACGGTTCTGCCAGGCTTAAGCGTAAGAACAAGAACGGCAGCATCCTCAGCTTCGCTAACACTGAATGTTCTGTCAAAAAGTCTACTACGCGGCACCATAAACGTGGTGATGGGCACATAATCATCGCTAGAATCAACGCGTTGATGCTGAGTTAACCGCTGTATTGTACGTGACGAATTCGCTATATTCTCCTCAAGTAGTCTTCTAACGGATATCCTATTGCCAGACATGTTCGTAATCAACGAAATCACTATACTTCACCAGATACGACCGGAAGTCTAACCAGACGAGGTTTGAGGAAGGATCATTCGTGTGGCTACATAACCCTATGCGTCGAAAAGGAAAGTCACCGAAATTGTCGCCGAGTTGGGAAGGGCCGTACAAAGTAGTCACAAGGATCAACGACGTCACTTATCGGATACAGCGCAACGCACGTAGCCCCTGTAAGATTGTTCATGTTGATCGGTTGGCCAAGTACCATGGAACGAATGATGCTCGGGACGAGCATGTCTAAGGAGGGGGTAGTTGTACGCCGGTGGGCTAGTGCTAAAACTTTGATCGTGTTTTTCCGTGCCTTGGAGGTGTTTTCAGCAGGCTGAAATACCATTTCAGGCCGTTTCAGAGAGTGCTCTAACACATACTAGTTTATCGAAATTTCACCCAAGTTGCCGTTGTTTTCAGGCGCCTGAAACATGTTTTCAGTCCGTTTCAGGCCACCCTCTATCAGATGACGCCATAACCTGTAAACCCGTTTTCAGGCGTTTTCAGGACCCCTTATGGGCCTTTGAAGCCCACTTCAGTATATGACGTAATTTTCAGTAGGAGTGAAAGAGATAGCAGCCGAAAAGTTCACCACACACCCCCCGCATTTCGGGAGAAAAAAGAAACATACATATATATTTTTCTTAATACATTGTTCTAAGTGTAAAACATTTTAGTATTATTTTTATGTGTTACAAATTCTTTATCATTTTTCAAAATTATTACATTTGGTGAAATGTCCTTGATTACAACATATGGACCACTATAAACGTTATCGAGCTTATTTCCTACTTGATTCTCACTAAAGTTACACATTTCAAATAAGTTTAAACTGTGAATTTCCAAATAAGAAAAATCTATAACTCTCTATAAGCTTCATCCAAACTCAGAGTAACATCATGGAAGTATATGCTTTTTCCAACAAGTCCGCATAATATGCATTCATAGAAGCGCATAGCAAATAGTATGCACTTCTTGGTGATGATGTCAGCCAATATAAATGTCTTGATAATCATGGCGGGTACTGTATAGCGCTTATAATTAACAGCTCTGTAATACAAGCAATAGAAAAAGGAAAGGGTGTGTGTGTTAACGCCATCGATAACTTCAATTTCCTCAGAGAAAATTTCGGAAAGATAAGACTCCGTGACATTTGGATGGAAGAATATTTGGCGTGCCTTCCTTTCACCCTCATTACTAATGCGCCTAATACACTCAATTACATTCTGTCTTGCCGGGAAAAACGTTTTAGCAGCGCTAATCTCATCGAAAGAAGTGGGAGCGACACCAAATAGTGATTCATATACGAATGAATTTTCACCAGATGTGTACAATATGCTTTGCCTTCTGTAACCTGATATAGAACGTGTGCTTATTGAGAATTTAAATTTACTGGACGCGCTAACGGTTCTGCCAGGCTTAAGCGTAAGAACAAGAACGGCAGCATCCTCAGCTTCGCTAACACTGAATGTTCTGTCAAAAAGTCTACTACGCGGCACCATAAACGTGGTGATGGGCACATAATCATCGCTAGAATCAACGCGTTGATGCTGAGTTAACCGCTGTATTGTACGTGACGAATTCGCTATATTCTCCTCAAGTAGTCTTCTAACGGATATCCTATTGCCAGACATGTTCGTAATCAACGAAATCACTATACTTCACCAGATACGACCGGAAGTCTAACCAGACGAGGTTTGAGGAAGGATCATTCGTGTGGCTACATAACCCTATGCGTCGAAAAGGAAAGTCACCGAAATTGTCGCCGAGTTGGGAAGGGCCGTACAAAGTAGTCACAAGGATCAACGACGTCACTTATCGGATACAGCGCAACGCACGTAGCCCCTGTAAGATTGTTCATGTTGATCGGTTGGCCAAGTACCATGGAACGAATGATGCTCGGGACGAGCATGTCTAAGGAGGGGGTAGTGTTACGCCGGTGGGCTAGTGCTAAAACTTTGATCGTGTTTTTCCGTGCCTTGGAGGTGTTTTCAGCAGGCTGAAATACCATTTCAGGCCGTTTCAGAGAGTGCTCTAACACATACTAGTTTATCGAAATTTCACCCAAGTTGCCGTTGTTTTCAGGCGCCTGAAACATGTTTTCAGTCCGTTTCAGGCCACCCTCTATCAGATGACGCCATAACCTGTAAACCCGTTTTCAGGCGTTTTCAGGACCCCTTATGGGCCTTTGAAGCCCACTTCAGTATATGACGTAATTTTCAGTAGGAGTGAAAGAGATAGCAGCCGAAAAGTTCACCACACACCCCCCGCATTTCGGGAGAAAAAAGAAACATACATATATATATTTTTCTTAATACATTGTTCTAAGTGTAAAACATTTTAGTATTATTTTTATGTGTTACAAATTCTTTATCATTTTTTAAAATTATTACATTTGGTGAAATGTCCTTGATTACAACATATGGACCACTATAAACGTTATCGAGCTTATTTCCTACTTGATTCTCACTAAAGTTACACATTTCAAATAAGTTTAAACTGTGAATTTCCAAATAAGAAAAATCTATAACTCTTTCTTCATCTGTTGTATTTAAAATACGTACCGCGACATGACCATTGCTAGGTCTAGAAATTATTCCCGCTACGAATACTCCTGGATGAGAAGGTATTTCGTTGGCTAACACTACACAATCACTACAGTAGTTAGTAGGTATGTACTTAATAACCTCGCATCGTGGCGGAATTGAATGTACATACTTGTTGTTACCGACTATTTCGGTCGTGATTGAACACCCTTTATTTGATAAGGTTAGAGTGCAATCTTGATAACAAAAAAAGTGATATGCCATGTCTAACAAAAGAACACTACCCCGAAATGTCCCACAGGCAGGGGCACGACGGCGCGTTAGTATACCAGGAAAATACAACGTTACGCCGTGTAAAATAAACACCGTATTTCAAAAGAGTGGATATATGGGAACATAAATCTGTATACCATCAATATCAGCGCCGATCGAGAATAGAGAGTCATGGAATAAATAAGAGATGATAAGATCAGCCCTCAAATCATGTGGGATAGGGGAACGAAGCCATTGAGCAAACATCTCATAATTCCGTAACAGATCAGCATTATCAGGGAAATCAAAGTATATACCTTCCATCAAATAAAGACCTCGTATAAAAGCATTTTCAGCTGCACCCACACCGAAGTGCGCACTCATGTATCCCTTGAGCATTGACATATATGCCCGAACTATACTATTCGAAGTAACTCTGAATCCCAAATTTGACTTTACTAACCGCATGAAAGTGGTAATTATCGAAATAGAGCCGAATTGTGATGACCATGGGAGTAAATCTCCTGAAGGGGTGTATACTATAATCACATGAGAAGAGATCCATGCGGAGGACCTCGCAAATAGATCAGCGGTGTTAAAATCGAAGTAAGCCTCGCGTGATGAATTTCTGCACTGTGCGCAAACTACAGCCTTATAAGCTTCATCCAAACTCAGAGTAACATCATGGAAGTATATGCTTTTTCCAACAAGTCCGCATAATATGCATTCATAGAAGCGCATAGCAAATAGTATGCACTTCTTGGTGATGATGTCAGCCAATATAAATGTCTTGATAATCATGGCAGGTACTGTATAGCGCTTATAATTAACAGCTCTGTAATACAAGCAATAGAAAAAGGAAAGGGTGTGTGTGTTAACGCCATCGATAACTTCAATTTCCTCAGAGAAAATTTCGGAAAGATAAGACTCCGTGACATTTGGATGGAAGAATATTTGGCGTGCCTTCCTTTCACCCTCATTACTAATGCGCCTAATACACTCAATTACATTCTGTCTTGCCGGGAAAAACGTTTTAGCAGCGCTAATCTCATCGAAAGAAGTGGGAGCGACACCAAATAGTGATTCATATACGAATGAATTTTCACCAGATGTGTACAATATGCTTTGCCTTCTGTAACCTGATATAGAACGTGTGCTTATTGAGAATTTAAATTTACTGGACGCGCTAACGGTTCTGCCAGGCTTAAGCGTAAGAACAAGAACGGCAGCATCCTCAGCTTCGCTAACACTGAATGTTCTGTCAAAAAGTCTACTACGCGGCACCATAAACGTGGTGATGGGCACATAATCATCGCTAGAATCAACGCGTTGATGCTGAGTTAACCGCTGTATTGTACGTGACGAATTCGCTATATTCTCCTCAAGTAGTCTTCTAACGGATATCCTATTGCCAGACATGTTCGTAATCAACGAAATCACTATACTTCACCAGATACGACCGGAAGTCTAACCAGACGAGGTTTGAGGAAGGATCATTCGTGTGGCTACATAACCCTATGCGTCGAAAAGGAAAGTCACCGAAATTGTCGCCGAGTTGGGAAGGGCCGTACAAAGTAGTCACAAGGATCAACGACGTCACTTATCGGATACAGCGCAACGCACGTAGCCCCTGTAAGATTGTTCATGTTGATCGGTTGGCCAAGTACCATGGAACGAATGATGCTCGGGACGAGCATGTCTAAGGAGGGGGTAGTTGTACGCCGGTGGGCTAGTGCTAAAACTTTGATCGTGTTTTTCCGTGCCTTGGAGGTGTTTTCAGCAGGCTGAAATACCATTTCAGGCCGTTTCAGAGAGTGCTCTAACACATACTAGTTTATCGAAATTTCACCCAAGTTGCCGTTGTTTTCAGGCGCCTGAAACATGTTTTCAGTCCGTTTCAGGCCACCCTCTATCAGATGACGCCATAACCTGTAAACCCGTTTTCAGGCGTTTTCAGGACCCCTTATGGGCCTTTGAAGCCCACTTCAGTATATGACGTAATTTTCAGTAGGAGTGAAAGAGATAGCAGCCGAAAAGTTCACCACACACCCCCCGCATTTCGGGAGAAAAAAGAAACATACATATATATTTTTCTTAATACATTGTTCTAAGTGTAAAACATTTTAGTATTATTTTTATGTGTTACAAATTCTTTATCATTTTTCAAAATTATTACATTTGGTGAAATGTCCTTGATTACAACATATGGACCACTATAAACGTTATCGAGCTTATTTCCTACTTGATTCTCACTAAAGTTACACATTTCAAATAAGTTTAAACTGTGAATTTCCAAATAAGAAAAATCTATAACTCTCTATAAGCTTCATCCAAACTCAGAGTAACATCATGGAAGTATATGCTTTTTCCAACAAGTCCGCATAATATGCATTCATAGAAGCGCATAGCAAATAGTATGCACTTCTTGGTGATGATGTCAGCCAATATAAATGTCTTGATAATCATGGCGGGTACTGTATAGCGCTTATAATTAACAGCTCTGTAATACAAGCAATAGAAAAAGGAAAGGGTGTGTGTGTTAACGCCATCGATAACTTCAATTTCCTCAGAGAAAATTTCGGAAAGATAAGACTCCGTGACATTTGGATGGAAGAATATTTGGCGTGCCTTCCTTTCACCCTCATTACTAATGCGCCTAATACACTCAATTACATTCTGTCTTGCCGGGAAAAACGTTTTAGCAGCGCTAATCTCATCGAAAGAAGTGGGAGCGACACCAAATAGTGATTCATATACGAATGAATTTTCACCAGATGTGTACAATATGCTTTGCCTTCTGTAACCTGATATAGAACGTGTGCTTATTGAGAATTTAAATTTACTGGACGCGCTAACGGTTCTGCCAGGCTTAAGCGTAAGAACAAGAACGGCAGCATCCTCAGCTTCGCTAACACTGAATGTTCTGTCAAAAAGTCTACTACGCGGCACCATAAACGTGGTGATGGGCATATAATCATCGCTAGAATCAACGCGTTGATGCTGAGTTAACCGCTGTATTGTACGTGACGAATTCGCTATATTCTCCTCAAGTAGTCTTCTAACGGATATCCTATTGCCAGACATGTTCGTAATCAACGAAATCACTATACTTCACCAGATACGACCGGAAGTCTAACCAGACGAGGTTTGAGGAAGGATCATTCGTGTGGCTACATAACCCTATGCGTCGAAAAGGAAAGTCACCGAAATTGTCGCCGAGTTGGGAAGGGCCGTACAAAGTAGTCACAAGGATCAACGACGTCACTTATCGGATACAGCGCAACGCACGTAGCCCCTGTAAGATTGTTCATGTTGATCGGTTGGCCAAGTACCATGGAACGAATGATGCTCGGGACGAGCATGTCTAAGGAGGGGGTAGTGTTACGCCGGTGGGCTAGTGCTAAAACTTTGATCGTGTTTTTCCGTGCCTTGGAGGTGTTTTCAGCAGGCTGAAATACCATTTCAGGCCGTTTCAGAGAGTGCTCTAACACATACTAGTTTATCGAAATTTCACCCAAGTTGCCGTTGTTTTCAGGCGCCTGAAACATGTTTTCAGTCCGTTTCAGGCCACCCTCTATCAGATGACGCCATAACCTGTAAACCCGTTTTCAGGCGTTTTCAGGACCCCTTATGGGCCTTTGAAGCCCACTTCAGTATATGACGTAATTTTCAGTAGGAGTGAAAGAGATAGCAGCCGAAAAGTTCACCACACACCCCCCGCATTTCGGGAGAAAAAAGAAACATACATATATATATTTTTCTTAATACATTGTTCTAAGTGTAAAACATTTTAGTATTATTTTTATGTGTTACAAATTCTTTATCATTTTTTAAAATTATTACATTTGGTGAAATGTCCTTGATTACAACATATGGACCACTATAAACGTTATCGAGCTTATTTCCTACTTGATTCTCACTAAAGTTACACATTTCAAATAAGTTTAAACTGTGAATTTCCAAATAAGAAAAATCTATAACTCTTTCTTCATCTGTTGTATTTAAAATACGTACCGCGACATGACCATTGCTAGGTCTAGAAATTATTCCCGCTACGAATACTCCTGGATGAGAAGGTATTTCGTTGGCTAACACTACACAATCACTACAGTAGTTAGTAGGTATGTACTTAATAACCTCGCATCGTGGCGGAATTGAATGTACATACTTGTTGTTACCGACTATTTCGGTCGTGATTGAACACCCTTTATTTGATAAGGTTAGAGTGCAATCTTGATAACAAAAAAAGTGATATGCCATGTCTAACAAAAGAACACTACCCCGAAATGTCCCACAGGCAGGGGCACGACGGCGCGTTAGTATACCAGGAAAATACAACGTTACGCCGTGTAAAATAAACACCGTATTTCAAAAGAGTGGATATATGGGAACATAAATCTGTATACCATCAATATCAGCGCCGATCGAGAATAGAGAGTCATGGAATAAATAAGAGATGATAAGATCAGCCCTCAAATCATGTGGGATAGGGGAACGAAGCCATTGAGCAAACATCTCATAATTCCGTAACAGATCAGCATTATCAGGGAAATCAAAGTATATACCTTCCATCAAATAAAGACCTCGTATAAAAGCATTTTCAGCTGCACCCACACCGAAGTGCGCACTCATGTATCCCTTGAGCATTGACATATATGCCCGAACTATACTATTCGAAGTAACTCTGAATCCCAAATTTGACTTTACTAACCGCATGAAAGTGGTAATTATCGAAATAGAGCCGAATTGTGATGACCATGGGAGTAAATCTCCTGAAGGGGTGTATACTATAATCACATGAGAAGAGATCCATGCGGAGGACCTCGCAAATAGATCAGCGGTGTTAAAATCGAAGTAAGCCTCGCGTGATGAATTTCTGCACTGTGCGCAAACTACAGCCTTATAAGCTTCATCCAAACTCAGAGTAACATCATGGAAGTATATGCTTTTTCCAACAAGTCCGCATAATATGCATTCATAGAAGCGCATAGCAAATAGTATGCACTTCTTGGTGATGATGTCAGCCAATATAAATGTCTTGATAATCATGGCGGGTACTGTATAGCGCTTATAATTAACAGCTCTGTAATACAAGCAATAGAAAAAGGAAAGGGTGTGTGTGTTAACGCCATCGATAACTTCAATTTCCTCAGAGAAAATTTCGGAAAGATAAGACTCCGTGACATTTGGATGGAAGAATATTTGGCGTGCCTTCCTTTCACCCTCATTACTAATGCGCCTAATACACTCAATTACATTCTGTCTTGCCGGGAAAAACGTTTTAGCAGCGCTAATCTCATCGAAAGAAGTGGGAGCGACACCAAATAGTGATTCATATACGAATGAATTTTCACCAGATGCGTACAATATGCTTTGCCTTCTGTAACCTGATATAGAACGTGTGCTTATTGAGAATTTAAATTTACTGGACGCGCTAACGGTTCTGCCAGGCTTAAGCGTAAGAACAAGAACGGCAGCATCCTCAGCTTCGCTAACACTGAATGTTCTGTCAAAAAGTCTACTACGCGGCACCATAAACGTGGTGATGGGCACATAATCATCGCTAGAATCAACGCGTTGATGCTGAGTTAACCGCTGTATTGTACGTGACGAATTCGCTATATTCTCCTCAAGTAGTCTTCTAACGGATATCCTATTGCCAGACATGTTCGTAATCAACGAAATCACTATACTTCACCAGATACGACCGGAAGTCTAACCAGACGAGGTTTGAGGAAGGATCATTCGTGTGGCTACATAACCCTATGCGTCGAAAAGGAAAGTCACCGAAATTGTCGCCGAGTTGGGAAGGGCCGTACAAAGTAGTCACAAGGATCAACGACGTCACTTATCGGATACAGCGCAACGCACGTAGCCCCTGTAAGATTGTTCATGTTGATCGGTTGGCCAAGTACCATGGAACGAATGATTCTCGGGACGAGCATGTCTAAGGAGGGGGTAGTGTTACGCCGGTGGGCTAGTGCTAAAACTTTGATCGTGTTTTTCCGTGCCTTGGAGGTGTTTTCAGCAGGCTGAAATACCATTTCAGGCCGTTTCAGAGAGTGCTCTAACACATACTAGTTTATCGAAATTTCACCCAAGTTGCCGTTGTTTTCAGGCGCCTGAAACATGTTTTCAGTCCGTTTCAGGCCACCCTCTATCAGATGACGCCATAACCTGTAAACCCGTTTTCAGGCGTTTTCAGGACCCCTTATGGGCCTTTGAAGCCCACTTCAGTATATGACGTAATTTTCAGTAGGAGTGAAAGAGATAGCAGCCGAAAAGTTCACCACACACCCCCCGCATTTAGGGAGAAAAAAGAAACATACATATATATATTTTTCTTAATACATTGTTCTAAGTGTAAAACATTTTAGTATTATTTTTATGTGTTACAAATTCTTTATCATTTTTTAAAATTATTACATTTGGTGAAATGTCCTTGATTACAACATATGGACCACTATAAACGTTATCGAGCTTATTTCCTACTTGATTCTCACTAAAGTTACACATTTCAAATAAGTTTAAACTGTGAATTTCCAAATAAGAAAAATCTATAACTCTTTCTTCATCTGTTGTATTTAAAATACGTACCGCGACATGACCATTGCTAGGTCTAGAAATTATTCCCGCTACGAATACTCCTGGATGAGAAGGTATTTCGTTGGCTAACACTACACAATCACTACAGTAGTTAGTAGGTATGTACTTAATAACCTCGCATCGTGGCGGAATTGAATGTACATACTTGTTGTTACCGACTATTTCGGTCGTGATTGAACACCCTTTATTTGATAAGGTTAGAGTGCAATCTTGATAACAAAAAAAGTGATATGCCATGTCTAACAAAAGAACACTACCCCGAAATGTCCCACAGGCAGGGGCACGACGGCGCGTTAGTATACCAGGAAAATACAACGTTACGCCGTGTAAAATAAACACCGTATTTCAAAAGAGTGGATATATGGGAACATAAATCTGTATACCATCAATATCAGCGCCGATCGAGAATAGAGAGTCATGGAATAAATAAGAGATGATAAGATCAGCCCTCAAATCATGTGGGATAGGGGAACGAAGCCATTGAGCAAACATCTCATAATTCCGTAACAGATCAGCATTATCAGGGAAATCAAAGTATATACCTTCCATCAAATAAAGACCTCGTATAAAAGCATTTTCAGCTGCACCCACACCGAAGTGCGCACTCATGTATCCCTTGAGCATTGACATATATGCCCGAACTATACTATTCGAAGTAACTCTGAATCCCAAATTTGACTTTACTAACCGCATGAAAGTGGTAATTATCGAAATAGAGCCGAATTGTGATGACCATGGGAGTAAATCTCCTGAAGGGGTGTATACTATAATCACATGAGAAGAGATCCATGCGGAGGACCTCGCAAATAGATCAGCGGTGTTAAAATCGAAGTAAGCCTCGCGTGATGAATTTCTGCACTGTGCGCAAACTACAGCCTTATAAGCTTCATCCAAACTCAGAGTAACATCATGGAAGTATATGCTTTTTCCAACAAGTCCGCATAATATGCATTCATAGAAGCGCATAGCAAATAGTATGCACTTCTTGGTGATGATGTCAGCCAATATAAATGTCTTGATAATCATGGCGGGTACTGTATAGCGCTTATAATTAACAGCTCTGTAATACAAGCAATAGAAAAAGGAAAGGGTGTGTGTGTTAACGCCATCGATAACTTCAATTTCCTCAGAGAAAATTTCGGAAAGATAAGACTCCGTGACATTTGGATGGAAGAATATTTGGCGTGCCTTCCTTTCACCCTCATTACTAATGCGCCTAATACACTCAATTACATTCTGTCTTGCCGGGAAAAACGTTTTAGCAGCGCTAATCTCATCGAAAGAAGTGGGAGCGACACCAAATAGTGATTCATATACGAATGAATTTTCACCAGATGTGTACAATATGCTTTGCCTTCTGTAACCTGATATAGAACGTGTGCTTATTGAGAATTTAAATTTACTGGACGCGCTAACGGTTCTGCCAGGCTTAAGCGTAAGAACAAGAACGGCAGCATCCTCAGCTTCGCTAACACTGAATGTTCTGTCAAAAAGTCTACTACGCGGCACCATAAACGTGGTGATGGGCACATAATCATCGCTAGAATCAACGCGTTGATGCTGAGTTAACCGCTGTATTGTACGTGACGAATTCGCTATATTCTCCTCAAGTAGTCTTCTAACGGATATCCTATTGCCAGACATGTTCGTAATCAACGAAATCACTATACTTCACCAGATACGACCGGAAGTCTAACCAGACGAGGTTTGAGGAAGGATCATTCGTGTGGCTACATAACCCTATGCGTCGAAAAGGAAAGTCACCGAAATTGTCGCCGAGTTGGGAAGGGCCGTACAAAGTAGTCACAAGGATCAACGACGTCACTTATCGGATACAGCGCAACGCACGTAGCCCCTGTAAGATTGTTCATGTTGATCGGTTGGCCAAGTACCATGGAACGAATGATTCTCGGGACGAGCATGTCTAAGGAGGGGGTAGTGTTACGCCGGTGGGCTAGTGCTAAAACTTTGATCGTGTTTTTCCGTGCCTTGGAGGTGTTTTCAGCAGGCTGAAATACCATTTCAGGCCGTTTCAGAGAGTGCTCTAACACATACTAGTTTATCGAAATTTCACCCAAGTTGCCGTTGTTTTCAGGCGCCTGAAACATGTTTTCAGTCCGTTTCAGGCCACCCTCTATCAGATGACGCCATAACCTGTAAACCCGTTTTCAGGCGTTTTCAGGACCCCTTATGGGCCTTTGAAGCCCACTTCAGTATATGACGTAATTTTCAGTAGGAGTGAAAGAGATAGCAGCCGAAAAGTTCACCACACACCCCCCGCATTTCGGGAGAAAAAAGAAACATACATATATATATATTTTTCTTAATACATTGTTCTAAGTGTAAAACATTTTAGTATTATTTTTATGTGTTACAAATTCTTTATCATTTTTCAAAATTATTACATTTGGTGAAATGTCCTTGATTACAACATATGGACCACTATAAACGTTATCGAGCTTATTTCCTACTTGATTCTCACTAAAGTTACACATTTCAAATAAGTTTAAACTGTGAATTTCCAAATAAGAAAAATCTATAACTCTTTCTTCATCTGTTGTATTTAAAATACGTACCGCGACATGACCATTGCTAGGTCTAGAAATTATTCCCGCTACGAATACTCCTGGATGAGAAGGTATTTCGTTGGCTAACACTACACAATCACTACAGTAGTTAGTAGGTATGTACTTAATAACCTCGCATCGTGGCGGAATTGAATGTACATACTTGTTGTTACCGACTATTTCGGTCGTGATTGAACACCCTTTATTTGATAAGGTTAGAGTGCAATCTTGATAACAAAAAAAGTGATATGCCATGTCTAACAAAAGAACACTACCCCGAAATGTCCCACAGGCAGGGGCACGACGGCGCGTTAGTATACCAGGAAAATACAACGTTACGCCGTGTAAAATAAACACCGTATTTCAAAAGAGTGGATATATGGGAACATAAATCTGTATACCATCAATATCAGCGCCGATCGAGAATAGAGAGTCATGGAATAAATAAGAGATGATAAGATCAGCCCTCAAATCATGTGGGATAGGGGAACGAAGCCATTGAGCAAACATCTCATAATTCCGTAGCAGATCAGCATTATCAGGGAAATCAAAGTATATACCTTCCATCAAATAAAGACCTCGTATAAAAGCATTTTCAGCTGCACCCACACCGAAGTGCGCACTCATGTATCCCTTGAGCATTGACATATATGCCCGAACTATACTATTCGAAGTAACTCTGAATCCCAAATTTGACTTTACTAACCGCATGAAAGTGGTAATTATCGAAATAGAGCCGAATTGTGATGACCATGGGAGTAAATCTCCTGAAGGGGTGTATACTATAATCACATGAGAAGAGATCCATGCGGAGGACCTCGCAAATAGATCAGCGGTGTTAAAATCGAAGTAAGCCTCGCGTGATGAATTTCTGCACTGTGCGCAAACTACAGCCTTATAAGCTTCATCCAAACTCAGAGTAACATCATGGAAGTATATGCTTTTTCCAACAAGTCCGCATAATATGCATTCATAGAAGCGCATAGCAAATAGTATGCACTTCTTGGTGATGATGTCAGCCAATATAAATGTCTTGATAATCATGGCGGGTACTGTATAGCGCTTATAATTAACAGCTCTGTAATACAAGCAATAGAAAAAGGAAAGGGTGTGTGTGTTAACGCCATCGATAACTTCAATTTCCTCAGAGAAAATTTCGGAAAGATAAGACTCCGTGACATTTGGATGGAAGAATATTTGGCGTGCCTTCCTTTCACCCTCATTACTAATGCGCCTAATACACTCAATTACATTCTGTCTTGCCGGGAAAAACGTTTTAGCAGCGCTAATCTCATCGAAAGAAGTGGGAGCGACACCAAATAGTGATTCATATACGAATGAATTTTCACCAGATGTGTACAATATGCTTTGCCTTCTGTAACCTGATATAGAACGTGTGCTTATTGAGAATTTAAATTTACTGGACGCGCTAACGGTTCTGCCAGGCTTAAGCGTAAGAACAAGAACGGCAGCATCCTCAGCTTCGCTAACACTGAATGTTCTGTCAAAAAGTCTACTACGCGGCACCATAAACGTGGTGATGGGCACATAATCATCGCTAGAATCAACGCGTTGATGCTGAGTTAACCGCTGTATTGTACGTGACGAATTCGCTATATTCTCCTCAAGTAGTCTTCTAACGGATATCCTATTGCCAGACATGTTCGTAATCAACGAAATCACTATACTTCACCAGATACGACCGGAAGTCTAACCAGACGAGGTTTGAGGAAGGATCATTCGTGTGGCTACATAACCCTATGCGTCGAAAAGGAAAGTCACCGAAATTGTCGCCGAGTTGGGAAGGGCCGTACAAAGTAGTCACAAGGATCAACGACGTCACTTATCGGATACAGCGCAACGCACGTAGCCCCTGTAAGATTGTTCATGTTGATCGGTTGGCCAAGTACCATGAAACGAATGATGCTCGGGACGAGCATGTCTAAGGAGGGGGTAGTTGTACGCCGGTGGGCTAGTGCTAAAACTTTGATCGTGTTTTTCCGTGCCTTGGAGGTGTTTTCAGCAGGCTGAAATACCATTTCAGGCCGTTTCAGAGAGTGCTCTAACACATACTAGTTTATCGAAATTTCACCCAAGTTGCCGTTGTTTTCAGGCGCCTGAAACATGTTTTCAGTCCGTTTCAGGCCACCCTCTATCAGATGACGCCATAACCTGTAACCGAAAATAAACTTTCACTTCTGTAAGTTACCAAGTGGTGGTAATTATATTATTCTGAGGTGCTATTTTCCTATGTCACAAATATCAAATTGTAAGTATCGTTCCTGGGTGGCCTAAGATATATTGTTTACAAAACAGTCACAAATATGATTCGTCCTACATACTTCATACTTATAAGGAGACACGTGTGCAATTCTTAGAATAAAACCACTTCGCGCCTTATTTGTCACAATGTTGACTAAAAAACATTCCATCTAATGATGCCTTCCTTAATTGAGAACTAAATTTTTGATGGCATAAAGAACTATGCGAATATTTACTAAAATAACAGAATATATTTAAAAGTTGTTAAAAAAATTAACAACACCTATGTTTGCAAGAAAAAATCCTGTCTGATAAATTAATGAACTTGTTCTACATAATGCAGCCAAATCACTAATTATGACTATTTACGGAAACTAAATTAAAATAAGTTACTCAATTCATTGTTTTCAAAAAAATCCTGCTACTCAGAAATTAAAATCGTGTGTAAAGAAGTTTCATATTTTAAGTAGAATATTTTGAAATATTATGCTGAAAATTAAATAACATAATAAATAAAATATAATTGAAACCGAATTAACTTGGAAACAAAAAGATAACTTTAATTGTGTATGACCATATAAGTAAGGTAACTATTTTCTTGAAAAATTGCGATTTGTAACTATACATTTACGTTCATGTTATTTTGAAAATATTAATTAGTGATTAAAACCTGATTCGAGAACGATTCGTGGAAACTTTTTGCGCAAACAAATGTATCAAATGAAGAACTGATACTCGCGTCAACATAGCAACGTCAGCAGTTTTGAAGTCGTACGATGTCTTTTGTAACAAATTAAATGTAATGAGGTCAATGCATTAAATAGTAATTCAGATTAATTTGAAAAAATCTAGTGATGATTAACGTGGCACAGAAATGCTACATTCAAAACGAAATTTAATGTTGAAAAATGTACTGGTCAAAAATATGTGACTTTTTAATCATAAAAAATACAATTTAACTTGGTTAACAAAATCAATTGGGGATTTCTAATTATTAAGTTAAAGAAATAAAATCTGTTAATTTAAATCAATAATGTACAACATTTAGCAATGTAATATGACCTATGTATAACTATTTTAACTGAATATTTAAGAACGCTTGTATTAAACTATTCGATTAACCAATTTAAAAAAACAATGTTTGTTAAATTTCTATATTATGACCTATACTTACGTATTAAAATGAAAGTAATTTAACTGGCTGGAGAAAGCTTTACAAAGTACACCTAAATAAAAATTAATCATAACAAACCTGAAACTCGAAGATGAAACGATACTCTATTAATCCTGTAATCATATTAAAAACCTATTTATAATCTCGTTATCAAACTGTAATGTTTTGCTAACTGTTCAATAAAAAAAATTCAACGATTTTTTATATTATTTTTAACATTGCTAACAGTGCGTGCGTGACGAAAATAAAATGCAAGTTACAGTAGCATTAGCGAGTAGATATACGAAAAATAATAATAATAAAAAGCTAAGTAAAATTTTCGTCATTTTAAACTGACACGACACACATTTCCGACCACTTTTCTAACTAGCACTTCACGTTTCCTGATTTTACACAATCAACCTGATATCATGTGCTCCCGGCAGCCACCTCCTTGATACCAACTACTCCCGGCAGCCACCTCCTCGGACACCAACTTCTCCCGGCTCTCTGCATTCCCATCTTCTTTTATATATTTGTCCTTTTTCCAGCATTTTAACATTTACTTCTCTTTACAAGCCAGAACGCAACTAGATAGCACATCCTTTTCTCCATTATATCCATATCTTTCGCTCCATTTTCAGTTCTCCGCTCTTGTATTTTAATAAAACAGTTTATTTGCCACAGATTTTTGTAACATCAATTGTCCATAACCGTATGCACAGCAAAATAGTATTTTCCTCAAAAATGCGCGTATACCAGAGCTGCCGAAGGCAGCCCTGGCAGGGTCGCCATGTAAGGATGGGACCCGGCAGTAGTCAATGAAAAGATGTTGCTCGTTTAACGTATGGTTTAATACTGTTCTTAAGAGCTAGATTACATTGTTATATATGATGAGGGGTGCGTCATACACTACACAGTGCCTTTTATAGCGTGGTTAATATCGTTTTCATAATTTGCATAATTACCATTATTGTACTCAAAAAAATCGTGCTGTCGTCCGCAAAGAGAATCATTGGATGTCTAGTTGGACATTATTTAATTGCAATGGTATTAATGTTTCTTTGGTCTTATTAATTTGGTATTTGATACAACAGTCATCTTCTGTTAAGTCAAAGGTGTTAGCAGGTGCCGACCAAGTTGTTGCTAGACTCTCGGTGGATACCAGTTGTATCAGATTAGCGTGTGCCTTGCATCCTCTGTCTAACTCTATGATACCTGTATTAATTAATTCATATTCTTTTAGTTGATCGTGACCTGTACAAATTCTAGGCTCGTCGGTCAGGCGCCTCGCCGCGAGCTCGTATTCGTTTAAATTATCTACCGTATTAATATCGACCGTGTTTCTTCTAGTGAAGCTGCGTATTAAATACGGATCTCGGTTAAGTTGTTGTTGTTGTTGTTGAGGACGGGATGAGTCGGGGCCTATTGTATTGGAAATTACCGCGATTAGTCTGTTCGGTACTAGGTCGTCTAATAGGATTCGGATACCTTTGGAAATTATTATTTGTTTGATTTGGGTTATTATAGTTGATTCAGTTATCATACAAATACTGGACAGGTATTATTTCTTGACTGTCAACTTGTTTATTATAGCTACTGCAATACGATTGCTCGTTCATGTGAAATACGAGGACGATTATTTCGTTTAAAATTTTCGACTGAGTGAGGAGCCCGAGACTGTTGGTTAGGGTTTCGATTGAAACCAGCCCTACAATAGGAAGCGGTGTGACCTACCCGATTACATTTAGTACAGTAACGACGTTGCTGATCTCCTGATTTACTGGACTCTGAGAATCGCTTCTTCAAGTGCGATGTTAAAAGCATCTTTTAGATCCCTAGGTTCCTTAGATCTTAAGACTTGAGAAATTTTCGGGTTCACTTCTAATAAGAACATGTGTAAAGTAAGTTAGTTAGTGCTATCGATCTGTCCTGGTTAAAGGTTCGGATCGGTGCTCGTCTGCTTAATTTTGCTTAATAACCGTTTCAAACATCCTTCTAAACGTGTCATATATTGCGCTACCTTCTCTTGAGGATTTTGTTTAGTTTTGTAGTTCCAACAGAAGGTGCGTCTGGTGCTTGCTGTTACCAAAACGAGATTTTAAAAATTTCTTAAGTTCCTTCCACGAGCTAAATACATTGTTGGAACATGTTTAATTTATTTTGTACTTATGCAAATAAAATTCTTTCTTGGTTATCTGAAGCTAATTGAAAAGCCCGATCGCATTTCTCGATCCAAGAGCTTATATTTTCCCTATCCTCGTCGTAAGGTTCTATGTATCTCAATAAGGTATCGATTGACATCATTGGTACCGGGTTCGAATTTCCCGCTACGTTAAATGATGATGCAGAGTTAGTGGTAGAATTAGCTACTATAGAGTACAAGTCCAAAAAAAAAAATTTTAGAATTTAAAAAAAAAACTAAATTTGACAATTCAATCAATATATTAAGGGGTTGGTTAATTTACAGTATAATCTTCATTACGGTGAGTTTGCAGGTATCTTCTGAAAAACAAAAACGATGTTAATGTTGATCTTGATGTTGACGATGATGTTGATAGTTCCGTTGACGTCTACCGTTGGAACTATGGAGCCTCACGTTGTTCACCCTTTTGTGCTTTTGCAGCCGTCGAAGGCCAAAACCGTCGCGTGCAGTAGCTGGTCCACTGGAACGTGGTTGCCTCCTGGATTTAAGGGATTCTTCCTGCCAAGACCTGGACCTGGAGGGCTCCCTGCTAGTCTTCTCTTAACTGAATTTCAAGTTTTCTTGAAGAGCAAGTACATTGGCATCCCACTTCTGACACCAAATTTTGTTATGTCCAGGGGTTTGGTGTCAATAAAACAGCTGGTTGATGATGAGATGGAAGTTTCATTTATAACTCACAACTCTGTCAATCGGGATGAACACAACTGTACTGAGTGAGGCGTTATGTACCACGGCTTTAACAGCGTCATCGGAACCTTCAGAGCTTGATATTGTCAGTGTGCTGCGATTGAATGTGTCGAACTTGAAGAGATTAAGTTTTTTATAGTAAGATGTAAACAACTGGAATATTTGGCAAGAGATAAATATTTGGCAATGGGTACGGTGACCTGGAGGTTATCTCATATCATAAAGCATTTTACTCGTAATTGATTCGCTGATTAGTTTCTAATGTTAGTTGCGTATTTGTTTTGATATAAGTCACGTACACCAAAATCGTATAGTGGATGATGCAATACCCATACAATGGTTCGATGGTAGGTACTTAGTACTAGGCCTAGGTTATAGTATATAACACACATATGACAGCAATTTTTTTTAATGTACCTGTTTGCGCCACCTATCGGCACGACGGCGGACTAACGCAAAACCATCGACTTTAGCGTTATCGAACGTTGGCAAGCACAACAACGTTGTTCTACCACCGGGAACTAGATGGCGCTGATGGAAGCCTTTATAACCAGCTGAAGATGTCTCATCTCCCCTATTCGTCCTCCGCTCGCTACTGCGTTTTTCTCTTATTTGCTTTGTACCTCTGTATTTCGGAATAAATGTTAAGGAAGGAAAGGAATAAAGAAACTTCATTTCGCCATCGCACAACCCTTAATCAAAAGCCTATGAATTATTATACACACACAAGACAGGATAACTAACATCGTGGACCCTCGAGCAGGATCATCAGCCACGTGGGATCAGGAAGGGTCTGGCCAAATCGTTCCTTTCTTCTCCTTATTCATTCACATTTTATTAAATCCGTGTTTATTCTATAGATATCGAGGGGCGCATTCACCATTGTATTATTACGCAGTAAGGGAGGAACAGTGGTGCCCATTTTTTCATCACGAGCTTACAGGACAACCGTGAGTACCTCTCTTTTACATAAGCAGCCATAATGAGTGTAGAAAGTGTTCCGCGTAGTAAATCCCCCATACCTTGCAATCAGTTAAACGCAAGTGCAAACGAACTGACCACGTTAAACAAAAAACGAGGTTCGGTTAAGGGCAAATTAACTTTATTCACAAAATACTTTAATTCCTTTGAAGTTTCTCAATTAACTGTAAAACAGTTAACAGAGATCAAATTACGGCATGACGCGGCCACGCATTAAACGAATTTGATGCAATACAAAATTTGATTGATGAGTTGGTACCAGATAGTGACCTTCCAAATCAGTTAGAAGCTCGTGAATCTTTTGAAAATTCCTATTACGCAGTGTTAAGCGAGGTAGCTTTAGCGACGTAGGTTAAACGACCCTATTCATTTATTGAATTGTTAAAATTACTATTAAATATTTGCACGCCTGCATGCAGGCTGAATACAACATCAACCTATTTTTAAGACCTGCAGTTTGTAACTTGCATATTTTTCAGTATTCTAGCAAATAAATGTTTGATTTGATTTAATTTGATTTAGCAGACATTTTACAAAAATACAATAATGGTGGTAGTTCCGAGCCCAAAGGCAGCCCGCAACCGCTCATAAAGTTGCCAACTATAACACTACGATAACTGGTTAGAATTTAGAGACACATTTATTTCCATGATTCACAGTTCTAATCAGCTCGATTATATTCAAAAGTTCCATTATTTAAGGTAAGCTTTGACAGGTAATGCCATTCAAGTCATCAAATCTTTAGAGTTCACATCCATTAATTATACAATAGCTTGGGATTTGCTTAACGACCGTTACAATAACTCTACGTTATTAATTCATAATCATGTTAAGGCGTTGTTTTCACTGCAAGCCATTATTAAGGAATGTCCCATTTTAATAAGAAAATTAATTGATACAGTGTTGAAGAATTTACGGTCACTTAAAACGCTAGGAGAGGACACGGAATCCTGGGACATCAAAATTAGACGCAGCTATTGAAAAAGAATGGGAACAATTGAAACAAACTTTAAACCAAAATTCACATTCTAAATTAAAATTAAATGATTTGATTAACTTCTTGAAACGCAAGGCTGATACGTTGGAAATGATAAGAGCTAATCAACCTCACAGTTCTAGCAGGGTAACTCACGAGTTCAATAAAAAACCTCAGCAGAAAGTGCACAGTTTAGCGGCAGCGCGCAGTAACTTTAACAAATATACCCGCTGTTTAGTATTACCAAACTAAATGAATGGCTTTCTCGCTCTAGCTCTCTTCCGTCTCGGTTTCGAACCACGCGTCATATCGCTCTCACATTAATTTCTGTTATAATAGTTTCAAGCCATCTATCTAGACTCATAGTGTAACAAAACAGTGTTATTGTGTTGGTGTAACGAATAAACATTGAAGTGCAGTCGGTGTTTCATTATATCCTAAACATCAAGTGGTCCTTCGTCGTCACAGCCCCAGCAAAACGCCACTTACGACGCCATTTTTTCGTCGGACTCGTCAGTTGTCGGGTGATTTCGCGCGTTCTCGTGTGGCGGGGTGGAAGATACCAGCGAATCAAACGCATCAATCGACTGCTTTATCGACGCGGCGGAAGTTGCAGCGAATTCCAAGCGCTACTACTACTAGCGACATCTAACAACGTAACTAGATACAATACGGCGTACAGCCAATCAAAGGCTGCTCAGCACAGAGCGCTAACTTCAGACAATACAAACGAATGAACGTGAACGGTGTGAACCATCTCACTCATTCTTCCTCTACAAAAACTTCATACCGGCACACCGGACATTTTTTTTCTCTACTCGTACGACATTTATTTCTACTATGCGAACACGCAAATTCTCTTTTCAATAAGTAAAATACCAGTTAAAGACTACGTAAAAACGTTCTGCAGTTCTTATCTCAGTTTTTCAGCAACATACAACCACAATGGATATTGACAACTTAAAAGCGCAACGAGGCACCATCAAAGGAAAGCTAACGAGACTTGCTAATTTTATTAACAATCTTTATGTGGAACAAAGCTACAACGTACACGATATCACGGTAAGGAAAGCCGAGATTGGCCAAATCATGGAAAAATATGAAGAGGTGCAGCTGAAAATTGAAATGGTGGACAACGCCCCGGAAAGACACGAGGCTCACGAACAGGAGCGTGAAACATTTGAAGGAAAGTACTACAATTGCAAAGCAAAGATCGAAGAGCTTATCAGCGATTCGGAGCAGAGGACGGCTCCAGCCAACTTATCGGTTGACAACCACACGACCACGTTTTGCGACGGCACGCGGAAACCATGCGTTCGACTTCCAAAATTGGAACTGCCGCGATTTGATGGCGATATCAAGCAATGGCCTGCCTTTAAAAACATATTTTTCGCTTCTGTCGACTCCGCAGATTTACCGCTCGTCAACAAAATGCAGTATTTGAAATCGGCTCTCACTGGGGAAGCTGCCGGACTTGTTTCATCACTACTCGTAACGGACGATAACTATCGTAAGGCTCTAGATATCCTGTCCAAAAGGTATGAAAATAAAACTATAGTTGTCAACTACCATTTAAAAGCTATAACTAATTTCAATGTCATTTCCAAATCTAACCTCAAAGATTTTCTTGTTACTTTGCAACAAAGCTTAGACTCCTTGAAAGCTATTAATTTGCCTGTGGATAGCTGGGACGTTCTTTTAGTGTTTCTAATTTGTCAAAAGCTTGATAATTCACTGCGTGCAGCTTGGGAATTAAATAGGAGGGAAAACTCTATTGCTAGTTTGGCTGAACTGCTTGAGTTTCTGAATTTACGAAGAAATGCGTTTGAAATGTTGAATGATAAACCATTGTGTGACAAGCAATATGTGAAAGCTACGCATTTCAGTTCTGCACAGCCCAGTATATCATGCACATTATGTCAAAACAAGCACGCATTGCACAAATGTCCCAATTATCTCGAATTGTCAATACCTGACCGCATACAGCTTATTAAAACTAAATCTTTGTGTTTTAACTGCTTACAGCCTTATCAAACCAAACATAAATGTTCCAAATACAATTGTCTAGCATGCCGTGGGAGACATCACACAAGTATACATATGGACAAACAAGTAAATAATCCTCAGCAGGTTAGTTTTACATTATCTAAATCAAGTGATAATTCTCAAGTGCCACAAACCCCTACTATGAGTAACCCTCTTATGTCAAATTCTACATTGGCTCAACTTGACTGCTCACAGTCTTCTAATATTAACTCCAACAATAATGTCCCTTCAACAGTACTAGTGTCTAACAATAATGCAAATCAAATATTGCTTTCCACAGCCATTGTGAAAATTCAAGATTCATCGGGAAAGTGGGTAAATGCACGTGCTCTTCTGGATGCTGGAAGTGAAGTTAATATTGTTACCCACAGACTCGCTACCTCGCTTAAGCTTAAGCTAACAGAGAATGCAATGCTAATACAAGGTGTAGGAAACAGCACAAAACCAATAAAAGTGAGTACTAAAACCTCTATTTCATCTCGCTACACTGATTACTCTGCTACACTCTCATTTATTGTGATTTTTATTTTTATTTTTTTTATTTTATTTAATAAGGACAACCAACAAAGCATACACCACACATTTATATACACTGATCATTAGAGGTCATTTTAGAGTGTTGCCTTACTTACAGGCTGCCACGGCATGCACAGATAACATTGTTGACTACAGACTACGGGCTAATTCTTCAATAGACAGATAAATAGTTATACGAGTAGGACAGGTAAATATGAAATGTTTAAGTTAACTTTAGTTTTGACTATTACTTAATTAAATTAAGTTTAATAATTAGCATTCACTGACTATTGAAAAAACAGGGCCTAAATATATATATAAATATTATTTTTAATTAATTAATTACAGTGCTAAGAGTATTTAAAAAAAAAAAAAGTTAATATTTACTTTGGTTTTGAACAAAATAATTTAATGAGTGTGGACTTAAATTTACGTTGCGAATATGACATATCAATCGTGACCGCGGACGAACCCGATATCTTACTGAATTGAGACTGTATTCTATCAATGGCTGAAAAATGACCTAGGTTAGTCCGAAATGTATTTGCCTTAAAGGGCAAGTATCTGGATAATCGAGCCAATTTACCAGGGACGTTGTAATTGATTTTCATCAAGAGGTCAGCGCAATCGATATTACTATTTATTAATTTGAATAATAACATAAAATCTAAAAGTTTCCGACGATCCTCTAATGATAAAACTTTAAAATACTCTAAACGGGATTCGTATGTTGGTAACGTCTTAGCTAACTTGCACTGATAAGACAAGTGATAAAGAAACCTTTTCTGAATTGATTCCAAACGTTGTTTGTGTATTTCGTACAGCGGAGTCCATGCAACGCTGCAGTATTCTAAACCTGACCGTACCAATGAATTAAAAACTGTTATTTTGCTAGAAGCGTGCTTGAAATGTCTACAGTTACGTACAACAAAGCCTAGAAGTTTGAAGCCCCTTTTAGCAATTTTATCGACATGCACATGGAAACGAAGTTTATTGTCAATATGAACTCCCAAATCCCGAATCACGTCCACCTCCCTAATAACCTGGTCACCAATTTTATATGAAATTGAATTTGGAGTACGTTTTCGAGAAAAATGTACGAAATTGCATTTCTCAGCATTAAGTTTTATTTTATTATCTATACACCAACTTGAAAAACGATTTAAGTCATCCTGAAGTAAGCGCCAGTCACCTTCACGATCCCGACGCATTGCAACCTTAAGGTCGTCAGCATATAAAAATATTTTTGAATTTAAAAAACATGAGTCAACGTCATTGATAAAAATATTAAAAAATAATGGACCTAAATGTGAACCTTGAGGGACGCCTGAAGTCGCAGTATACGCATCTGAGAGGTAGCCATCAATCGCAACTCTTGCCAACCTGTCTACAAGGTAGGACGCACACCATTTCAACAAACTACCCGTGATTCCACAGCCGAAAAGTTTATTGATGAGGATTTGGTGGTCTACTTTGTCAAACGCTTTGCTGAAATCGGTATATATTACGTCAACAGGCGTACCACGATCAACGGCACCAACGATCTCAGTCTGAAAAGTAACCAAGTTGGTGGCAGTTGATCGGGCTTTAATAAAACCATGTTGTTGAGGTAAAAGTATATGTTTAAGATGCCAAAATATATTGGGGTAAATAAGAGCCTCAAAAACTTTACCGAAAGTTGACAGAATTGAAATTGGTCTGTAATTATTTATTGCCGATTTATCACCACTTTTGAAAGTAGGTACAACTAAAGCCTCTTTCCAAAGGCATGGGAAACACCCTGTCTGCAAGGACCGATTAAATATCATACAGAGAGGTTCCGCCAAAAACTCACTGCATTCAATAGCAAAAATAGGGGGTATGCCATCAGATCCTGCGCCCTTATAAGGGTCAAGTGCTTTTAAGGCTTTTTCGACCTCCTTTATTGTAAATACGATACTACCTAAGTTACGTGAATCAAGATCATCAGTAACAGTCGGTATGTTATAATTTATATCTGCAGAAAGATGGTTGTTGCTATCGCTGGTACTGTAATCGTAAACAGAAGAGAAACAAGATGCGAATAAATTAGAGACTTCCAATCTATGAGAAGTTACAAGAGAATTATAGTGCATGGTAGACGGATAAGAACTAGCACAATTACGTTTTTGTTTAAAAAAAGACCAAAATAGTTTCGGGTTAAGAGTTAAAGAAGATTCGATGGACTCAAGGTAATGTCTGTAGTCGCTTTGAATAATTTTTATGCTCCTCTCTTTTAGTAAGTGGTATGTTATATTATCTAATGGGTTCTTAAATTTTGAGTAACGAATGCGGTATTTATTTTTTTCATTTAACATTTTTATGAGACTCCTGCTGTACCACGTAGGATATTTATTTGATTTAGCCTTGTACATTGGTACGTATTTTCTGATAATATCCCGAATCAAGTTATAAAACATATCCACCATCTCATCCACTCGTAAACATTGCGAAAAACAGTCATTCCAATTAATTTTATCGAGCTCCGTCAAAATTTTAGAGTAGTCGCCTTTAAAAAACTTAAACCTAGGTTCATTAATATGCGTTGCGTCGTGAGAAATACCACTTTGGAATTCGAACTCTAAGGGTGGGTGAAGAGGATCAATTTTTACAAGAGGTTTTGGGCTACGTCGAAATCCTGACACATCTAAATTAGATAAAACTAAATCCAAAATCCTATCATCAACATTTGTGACCCAGTTGTATTGGTCCAAATTATGATAAGCAGAGAATTCAGAGAGCATTTTTTCCAAGTTAATTTGTTCGTCAGACGATGAAACCAGTGGCATGCCGGGTGTTCCATCCCATCGAATTTTGCTCAAATTAAAATCACCAACTATTAGTGTTCTATACAAATGATGTGGTATTTTATTAACATTATCATAAAAATGTTCAAATATGTCTCTTTTGATTGGTGGTGGAAAGTAAACACCACAAATAATAAGTTTTTCTATCTTCCTATTTATGGAAATATCTACGCTGACCCATATATCCTCACATTTACTCTCATATTGAGAGAGCCTACGTGAATTTAACTGTTTAGATACCGCTATCAAGACACCCCCTCCCCCCTTTCTATCGCTGTAAAAGCAACTAGGATCACGATCACGCCTGTACACCAAATACCTATCGCAAAACAATTCCGATTCGAGAATATCGTCCGCTAACCACGTTTCGCAAAGTATTATTATGTCGTATTCGCACGTTAACATTTTCATGTAGAATGTATTAGTTTTAGTTCTTAAACCTCTAACATTTTGGTAATAAATTTTAATTTTATTTTTGAATTTTACTAAGAAACAGACTGGCACTCAAGATAAACTTAACAGAAGAGAGAAAATAGAAATTATTTTAGGTTTTGTATTGTGTCCATATCCCGAACAAACACTGCCTCAGATGTGTCCGATTTACGCACATAAACGCGACCACCACGCACCCATACGTATTTGTATTGTAATTGTTTTGATCGAAGTCTGGCCGCCGCGTGGAGGTTCTTGTTTTCTACAGATAAATTCTCCACCACGTATACTGGGGTCTTTTTATCGTCCAGTCCCAATACACTCGAATTCAGTTTTTCATCCTGATGGCTTTTGTTGTACTGTAGTGACGCAGCAAGTACGGAGTCCCTGATTCGTGGAGTAGTAAATCTGACCAAAATTGAGCGTGGTCTCGAAGAGTTAGGGTTCGACTTAGCAATACGGGCGCAGTAAGATATGTCGCAATCACTGATAGGGAAGTTTATCACTTGCCCAAGCTGCTTAATAACAGTAAACACATTTTCTGAACGATGCTCAGGCACGCACTGGAGTTCCAAGTTGGCAGACCTAGACAATTGATCCATTTGGCGGACTCGACTCGATATAGATATGAGCTCCGATCGAAGTGAATTATTTTCTCTTTCCAAGCTATTTAACCTAGAGCTGTGGTTGTCAATATCTGCCTTCAAAGTTTCAAACTGTTCGCCCAGGAAACCAAGGGAATCTTTGAATTCGCACAGCTGATCGTTTATCTCCCGAAATCTACTATTTATAGTGTGTTTCAAGTCACCTGAGAACTCGCTCATCAAAGTTCGCATCTCTTCGCGTATAATCAATTTAATATCGGTACGAGTTACGTAGTCATACGAAGTACTTGCAGTTGCTTGGGCTGAATCTGGCATGTTCTGGCTGATGGCTATTGGCTGTTTACGGCGTGTAACATTAAATGTCATTTCAGCCATGCCTGTCGGAGTGGAGGGGCGTACCGATATGTTTGTGTTGTCACCTTTTGGTTGTTTATTCATGCAGTGTGGACACAACCATCTCATCCTGAACTCATCATCCATGGTCAATACATCCTGTGGCGTAAAACTAAGGCAAAGATAATGGAATCCTTCCACGCAGCGAGTGCATTCCAAGTAGTCGTTATCTTTCGCAGTTGTATTGCAAGCGGCGCACGTTTTCATTGTCAAGGTCAACAGCTGCCGACTTGTAGGTAATAGATAACTCGTATATGGCTGTCCCTTGCTATCGCACGGAGCAAGTGTGACGATCGGATGACACTCGTACGCGCGGCCGACGGAAACTTACGAAACACTCACGAATCCTACCGAATGTCGAACTCACGATAAATTTATTAAGAGAATTTGAACACAGACTCGCGCAGGAATTTGATCAATAATGCGTACCAGGAGAAGTTATAATTGCTTGCAGAAAATTACGTTACTTAAAGAGAAAAAGTCAACACGTCTGTCTTCAACTAAGTCACGGCGCAACTGATGTGATGGAGAATATTACAGTGCCCTTACCACATACTTACATACCAACACAAACATGGCCTATACCAGCTAAACAAGCTAAATCACTTGCTGATCCCACATTTTACATTCCCAGCTCTATTGATTTGCTCATTGGTGCAGAGCTATTCTTTTCTATTTTGCAAACAGATCGCATGGAGCTAGGACCCCATTTACCACATCTTATCAATACAACATTAGGTTGGGTTATTTCAGGCCCAGTCCACGTAGACAAACTCTCTAGTGACACTGCGCAGTCAGTTAGCATGTTTGTTACATCACCCTCATCAGATCAATTACTTCAATCCTTCTGGGAACAAGAGGAACCAACTCTTAAATCTAAAATACACTCCCCTGAGGATGAATATTGTGAGAATCTGTTTGAGTCCACCACCACAATTAACAAATCAGGCAATTACATTGTCAAGTTACCCATTCAGCCTGACCAAATTAAAGAATTAGGTAATTCATTTAATATGGCTTATAAATGCCTACTTCAACTTGAGTCTAAAATGCAAAATAATCCTTCACTACATTCTCAGTACAAGGACTTCATACAAGAATTTGTTGATCTTGGTCACGCTCATTACATAGATCAGTTTTCACCTTCAGACCAAGCTGCATATTACATGCCGCATTTTGCTGTTTTACGACCCCATAGTGTATCAACTAAGCTTCGCACTGTTTTCAATGCAAGTGCTAAAACCTCCTCTGGTATATCATTGAATGACTTACTATTTGAAGGTCCCAATATTTATAATGATCTATTTGACATTATTCTTAGATTCAGATTGTATAAATATGCCTTTTCATGTGACATAGTTAAAATGTTTCGAGGAATCTTTATCAATCCTCAACAAACTTCATTACAAAGAGTTTTATGGAGGAATTCTAAATCTGAACCACTCAAATGTTTAGAATTAGACACGGTTACTTATGGCACTAAATGTGCACCCTATTTAGCATGTCGAGTGATGATGGATTTAGCTGACAGATACAAAGATACACACAAATTAGCCGCTGATTGTGTACTTAAGAACTCTTATATGGACGATTATTTGTGTGGCCAACAATCTAAAGACCAATGCATACAGCTGTGTTCAGAACTAATTGATTTATTAAATAAATAAATTATTAATTAAATAAAAGGATTTAAGTTGCATAAATGGGCATCTAACCTCCCTGATCTTTGTGATCATGTGTCAAATTCAAATGACCATGAACCGACACAAAACACTTCAAATAATGAAGACAATTCATACAACTTCACACCACCTTCTGCAGTGAAAACTTTAGGTCTAAAGTGGTTACCCACTGCTGACACACTTCAAGTGTCTATTCCCAGCCCTAATGATTTACCTTGTACAAAGAGAAACATCTTATCACAAATAGCTCAAATCTTTGACCCCATAGGCATATTGGCTCCCACTACTATTTTACCTAAACTTTTGATGCAAGAAATATGGAAATTAAATATTCATTGGGATAACCTAGTTTCAGATGAAATCAAAGATGTGTGGCTGAGGTTTGTCATTGAATTAAGAAACTTAGATAAAATCCAAATACCTAGATATTGTTTCTCTGATATACCAAATAATATAATCCTAATAGGTTTTTGTGATGCCTCCATCAAAGCCTATGGTGCTTGTTTATACCTAAGAGCTACTTACGCTAATAGAAAACCAAGTTTTCAGTTAGTTGCTGCCAAATCTAAAGTTGCCCCCATTAAAAAACAACAGTCAATCCCACGATTGGAACTAAATGGCGCACTTGTTTTATCAAAACTTACAGATAGATTCATTGCTTCAACCAATGACATTATTACTATTAATCAAATCTATCTTTTAACAGATTCATCTATAGTCCTAAGTTGGATCAAAACTCCATACAAAAACAGGCTTCATGCTTATGTATCTCATCGACTCATGCAAATCATTGATATCTCTAACGGTGACAACTGGTACTATATAAATACCAGTCAAAATCCGGCTGACGTCATCACTCGAGGACTCATGCCTGCCTCCCTACAGTCATGCACATTGTGGTGGCAAGGCCCCCATTGGATGTATGAAGACCCATTTTCATGGCCCATAACTACATCATTTCAGCCAGTGGAGCCAACTCAGAAACCCTCGGTAGGTCAAATTGATCCTACTCATAATAAGACTAGTTTAACTACAAATGTCACAGACATACCTATTAATTATGAATCTTTTTATGACCATTTTTGTAAGTTTTCAAACTTTACCAGCTTAATAAGATCAGTCGCTTATTTTTTTAGATTTTTGCACAATTTAAAAAATAAAGACAGACATACATCATTCATATCTGTCCCTGAGTTAAAAAATGCTCATGATTTTATAATAAAAACATGTCAACATAGTTTTTATCAAAAAGAAATTAGTGAATTACAATCCACTCAATCCGAAACACTTGAAAATGATTTCATTGACCATTCAAAAAAGCCACACTTATTCAAATCTAGTCCTCTTAAAAAGTTAAATCCCTTTCTAGACGAATCAAATCTTCTAAGAGTAGGAGGTCGTATTCGCCACTCTGACATTCCGTTTAGTCAAGCGCACCCTGTGATATTACCCTCTAAATGTCACATAACTAGCATTATAATACAACATTATCACTTAAAACTTCTACATTCAGGCATACAGAACACCCTGTACAATGTCAGACTCAAATACTGGCCTATCAATGGTAGAGGTGAGGTAAAGAAATGTATTCACTGTTGTGTCAGGTGTACTAGGTATCAGGGTCGAGTCTGTGGACAACAAATGGCAGATCTTCCAGCAGCTAGAGTCACATTGACTCGTGCATTCACTCATGTAGGAGTTGATTTTAGTGGTGCTGTAGCTGTTAGGAATTCTATGACTAGAAATTGTAGATACAATAAAGGTTACATATGTCTATTTGTGTGTTTGTCTACACGTGCAATACATCTCGAGTTAGTTATGGATATGTCATCTCAGTCATTCATTTGTGCCTTGAAACGATTCATCTCTAGGAGAGGAATACCTACTTGTTTGTATACAGACAATGCTACTAATTTTAAAGGTTCAAAATCTGATTTACATGACCTGTATGGGATGTTTAGGGATGAAACTTGTTACAGTGAAATAATAAACTATGTATCTTCTAATTATATTGAATATAAGTTTACTGTTCCATTAGCTAGCCACATGGGTGGAATCTATGAAGCAGGGATAAAAAGTGTAAAATCTTTGTTAAAGAGGCACTTGTTTAGTACTAAGCTAACATATTAATATTTGTACACTGTATTAACACAAATTGAAGGTATACTTAACTCTAGACCTCTCTATCCATTGACAGATTTACCCTATGATTTAACTTGCTTAACTCCAGCTCATTTCATTGTAGGTACAGCTTTAACTGACTTACCTGAACCTAATGTTTTAGATTTGAATGAGTCTAGACTTAATGTGTATCAAAAAATTATGCAAATTAAACAAAAGTTTTGGAAACAGTTTTATTCAAGCTTTTTGTCAGAATTACAGACTAGAAATAAGTGGTTACAAGTACAGAAAAATGTAAACATAGGAGATCTTGTAATTATTAAGGATGAGAATACTCCTCCCACCTGTTGGCCCCTAGGCAGAATATCTTCTACTAATGTTAACAAGACTGACAATTTAGTTAGGTCAGCTGTTGTACGCACTTCCAAAGGAGAGTATACTAGACCTATTCATAAACTAATTTTGCTACCAATAAAAAGTAATTAAATATAACACTTACTTTGTAAATCTTATACTTACATTATGTTTCATGGGTATTACCTATATTATCTGCTATGTTGGTGACTTGTGTCTAACATAATCCTTAAAATATTGTAAAAGCTCAAAACTTACCTAACCTTTCAATTACTTATTTAAATAGCTACAACTCAAATATAACACTATTTTTTGAAGTTATCATGTATCTTAGCTACTAGTTACTATTTATTTACCTCTGTGTAACTTACATTGAATTTTAATTATGTGAACCCTTACATACTTAGATGCTACTATATAGAATAACTTACCTATTTCATTTGAATTTGTATACTTACTACCATAGCTTTCACTTTAAAATAAGGTGCGAGAATGTTTAGTATTACCAAACTAAATGAATGGCTTTCTCGCTCTAGCTCTCTTCCGTCTCGGTTTCGAACCACGCGTCATATCGCTCTCACATTAATTTCTGTTATAATAGTTTCAAGCCATCTATCTAGACTCATAGTGTAACAAAACAGTGTTATTGTGTTGGTGTAACGAATAAACATTGAAGTGCAGTCGGTGTTTCATTATATCCTGAACACCCGCGCTTGCGTAAAATGTGACGGTCAACACGGCCTGTACGCATGCACTCAGTTTCTTAATCTTTCTGCAAAGGATAAACTTACATTCGTAACAAGTAAGAAATTATGTGTAAATTGCCTACGTTTAGGTCACGAAGTACCTAATTGTCAATTTGGACCATGTAGACAGTGTGATAAAAAACATAATAGCCTGTTTCATGATGCATTCTTAACAAATAATTCATTATCATTCGCATCAACACTTCACGAGTCACAATCGTCAAGCACAAACGATACGACGACTTCTGATTCTGTAGTTTTACATTCATATTCGCATACCAATAATCCTGCCGGTAACGATGCGAACCCTCTAAATAGGCAATTAGAGACTGTTTTGCTATCCACTGCATTAGTGGAAGTCGCCGGCAGCGACAATATTTATCACAAAGCACGAGCGTTACTGGACAGTGGGAGTCAATTATGCCTAATCACGGAATCATTACGCAATAAATTAAACGCATCTTCAATACAGTCCACTTTTCAAATCACAGGTGTAGGACAAACAATTACAAAATCGAACCAAACCTGTGAAATCAAATTACAATCGCTAATCGGAAAATACAATACGCATATAAAATGTCTAGTTTTACCATGCGTCACTGCCTAGGTATACCAGAGAATGTAAATCTAGCAAATCCAACATTTTATAACTCATTTAGAATCGATATTTTACTAGGCGCAGATCTATTTTGGGATTTATTAAATGACGGCAAAATCCGTCTATCCAGTGGCCATTTCTTCAAAATACAAAACTAGGTTGGATTATTTCCGGTCCGATTTCAAATACCCAACCGCCTATTAAACAAGTTCAGTGTAATTTTACTCAGACATTGGAGTTAAACGATCAGTTAAAGAAATTTTGGGAAATCGAAGAGATTTCTTGTATTAAACAACCTTACTCAGTTGATGAGCTTTTCTGTGAAAATTTATCCACAAAAACTACTAAACGCGCAGATGACGGACGCTTCTCTGTTCGTATTCCATTAAAAGAATCACCCGAAGTGTTAGGCGAAAGTTATAATATTGCTAAAAATAGATTATTGTCATTTGAGCGGCGTTTAAATAAGCTACCGCAGCAAAACAAATGTACAGCGATTTCATGCAAGAATACTTAGCCTTAGGACACATGACGCGCATTGAAGACTATACTCAACCAACCTTACTATTTCATTCCGCACCATTGTGTTATACGTGAACAGAGTACTGCAACCAAATTACGTGTAGTATTTAATGCAAGTCAAAAAACGTCATCTTCCAAGTCACTTAATGATATATAGATGATAGGTCCTGCTCTTTAGAATGATTTATTTTCGATTCTCTTACGCTTCAGACAACATAGATATGTTGCATGCGCGGACATTGAAAAAATGTTTCGTCAAATATTAATTCAAGAATATCAAAGAAACTTGCAATTGATCTTATGGCGTGAAAATACTGAACAACCCATCAGTGTGTACCGCCTTAACACAGTGACGTATGGCACGGCTTCAGCGCCTTTCTTAAGTAATCGTTGTGTTAGGCAGTTAGGATTGACCTGCGAAGACAAAAATATATTTCACATATAATCCTGAATGATTTTTACGTAGATGATTTAATAACCGGAAATGATTGTAAACATAAATTACTCATATTGCAAACTTGTAAGAAAATAATTGAAATATGTTTGTCAGGGTGTTTTCCATGACGCAAATGGAGATTTAACTCAACAGAAGTCAGTTCGGATTTAAAAGAAAGATCAAAACATTTATCATTAGACGAAAATCATTCTAGTAAAACATTTGGTCTAGGTTGGTTGAACATTAGTGACGAATTTCATTTCACTTCAAACCTTTGTACAGATTCAACTAAAATTACAAAACGCTTAATTTTATCAATAATCTCACAACGTCGTTACGGGTACAATATTATTACAAAAACTTTGGCTTTGTAAGATTGGCTGGGATGATTAAGTACCTCATAATATACAATTATGCTGGAAAACATTTATTGATTCGTTAGCAGATTTACATAAACTTCGAATTCGACGACACGTAATAGATTTTGACAACCCTTTTTTTTTTTTTTTTAACGTCAGGAAATGTCAATTACGCACCGTACCCCTCCGTCGGAGACCGGAGGGGCGTGTGTGGGACTCCCCCGTCTTCGGGTATACCCACTAAAACCTGACGAAGCCCGCTGCGTGTGGCTGTGACAGCAGGGGCCGCGGTGTCTCAACAGTCCCGCGACCCTTGCCAGCAGCAACGTCCGCCCTCTAAGCAGGAGGGCGGATCTCCACGGAGTGGGGTGAGGAGATCTCATCCCACTCCAGACGGCACACTGGCGCCGTCTCTCAGGAGGGTCCGGGCGGTTAAGCTAAGACCCTCGTTTCGCCACTAGGACCAGAGTCCCAAGGACATCCCCTGCCTCCTCTGATAAGCCAGAGGGGTGCTGGGAGCCACAACCACTTCGGTGAGTCGCCGCTCGATGCGAGACAGAGGCGACTCACTAGTGCCTCTGCCGCCCGATACGGGAACAGACGCAGAGGCACTCTCCACAGAGCATCTTGGCTTCACCTGTCGCTGGATTGCGACAGGCTACTGAGCCCCCTCGCCACGGCAAGGCGTGCTCTATTCGAGGGGGAGGTTTTGACAACCCTAGCCAACTTGAGTTACATATTTTTACAGACGCTAGTGAAAATGCATACGGTTCCTGTGCCTACATTCGGACAGTTAATTTCTGCGGTGACGTATCAATCAAGTTATGTTCCAAAAGTCGCGTAGCACCGATTAAACCGGTTAGCATTCCACGACTCGAGCTGTGCGGTGCGCTTGTTGGTGCGAAACTGTTAGATAAAATACTCAATTCTCTGCGCATAGAATTCACTAGTATTTATATGTGGACCGACTCCACTATTCTGCTTAGCTGGTTACAGATGTCTCCTCAGCAATTACAAACATTCGTTCAGAATCGCGTAGTGAAAATTAGTGACTTAACAAACGGTGCAAAATGGATGCATGTTAGAGGTAAACAAAATCCAGCCGATTTAGTGTCACGCGGAGTCAGTTTATATGAGCTGAACTCGTCATCCTTGCGGTGGACCGGACCTTCGTTTCTATTATTGCAATCGGAACAATGGTTAGATGAGAGTTTTAACAATATCGTCAGTGAAAAATTGCCGGAAACGAAAGGTAACATTGGCACTTTCATGCCGTGTAGTGTAGATTCGAATGACATAATAGATTTCAGTAGGTTTTCACATCTAGGCAGACTGCAATGGACATGTGCATATGTCCAACGCTTCGTACATAATATACGTACAAAACACAAATCCGATCGTTTTACGGGTCCCTTGACAGTTAGTGAATTAAATCTTTGTATTTTTTAACAAAATTAACTCAAAAACAATCATTTCCAATCGAATACAATTCTTTAGCAAATGGATTGCCAGTGAAGACAACTCGAAACATTTCTGGTTTGAATATATTTTTAGATAAACATAAAATCATTCGAGTAGGCGGCAGATTGTCAAATTGTAATGATTTTAAATACAATAAAAAGCATCCCATGCTGTTGTGTAGTAAGAATTATTTCACTCAACTTTTATTCAGTCATGAACATTTGAAATGACTCCATGCCGGGCCTCAATTACTTCTATCACACATAAGAGAAACTTGGTGGCCATTGGCTGGCAGGAATTTAGCACGAAAAACCGTTCGTCAATGTGTTAGATGCTGTCGTATGAAGGGTGAAACAACAACTTATCATGGGAAATTTTCCTAATGAAAGACTTCAGGCAGGATTTCCTTTCATACGATGTGGAGTTGATTATGCGGGGCCTATGTCTATTTTAAATAAAAAGGGCAGGGGAGCAAAATTAGAAAAAGTTTATCTATGTTTATTTATTTGCTTTGCAACTAGGGCTTTGCCATCTGAATGTTACATTTTAGCATTGAAACGTTTTATATCGAGTAGAGGAAAACCTTTAAAAATATTTTCAGACAATGGTCGAAATTTCGTGGGCGCTGCGAAGGAATTTTCAAGTTTTTTACATAACAACTCTCAGTCTATCATTGATTACGCTAGTGATAATCATATTGAATTTAAATTTCAGCCTCCTTATGCAGCTCATTTTGGTGGTCTTGTGGAGAGTGCGGTGAAATCCTCTAAGCATCATATTACGCGCGTGTTAGGCAATATAAATTTAACTTATGAGGAGTTCAACACGGTTTTAATACAAATTGAAGCCGTCCTGAATTCCCGTCCTATGTATCCTATGTCTTCAGATCCTAGCGACTATTCTCCGCTCACACCAGCCCACTTCCTCATTGGCCGGCCGCTGACGGCCCCTGCAGATCATGATGACCTCACCATGACGACGTCACACGCACTATCCAGATACAAGCGTATTGAACAACTGAGACAGTAGTTCTGGAAGTCTTGGTCTCGAGATTATGTGGCGGAACTGCAGAAGCGCACGAAATGGCAAACCAAAGGTCAAGACATTGAGATGGGCACTTTGGTCATCGTCAAGGAAGATAATCTCCCACCGTTCAGATGGCGAATGGGAAGAATTCTTTCTGTTTTTCCAGGCAAGGATAGCGTATCCAGGGTCGCTTCTATTCGCACTGCGACAGGAATCATAACGAGGGCCTTCTCGAAGATTTGTCCTCTTCCTGTCCCTACGGACAACCCTGTCTCATCTAAGGGATTGGACAACAACACCAGTTCCAGTTGAGAGTTGGTTCTCTCAAGGCCCGCCGGGATGTTTGCGCCACCTATCGGCACGACGGCGGACTATCGCAAAACCATCGACTTCAGCGTTATCGATCCTCGGCAAGCACAACTACGTTGTTCTACCACCGGGAACTAGATGGCGCTGATGGAAGCCTTTATAACCAGCTGGAGATGTTCGTTGCGCACCTCCCTTCACAGGACGCTGGTCGCAACACAACCTCCCTACAGTGCCCGCGCACCGCGAGTGCCGCCCCCCTTACACTCAGTTTAAGACAATCCTTCCGCGATATTGACGCTTTGTGCTTGTTCGTTTTAAATTGTGTGTTAATAGTGTACGTTTATTTTAGTGTTAAAATTTTACGTGCAACCATTAGGTCAGCCCTTTTTGTCCACTACCTTCTGTAGTTTTTAGCACCTACCATCCCTTTCTTTAATAATTCTATTTTCTGTCCCTCTCTTACTTTTCGTCTCTGTCGCGCATATTGTGAAATATGTACGGCAGAGACAGCACCCCTCCGGACCCAGGACGCTCGTGGCGCCGTAGGCCCACAGCGCCCCCCGCCATCAACCCACCAGCAAGATCGGCGATCCCGATCCCTGCCGCACCTTCGGCCAGGCCGTCCAGAACGGGCACTCAGCGCCCGACTGCGAGGCCACAGCTCCGGCCGACCCAGCACCATGAGCCATCACCGGTTGTTGAACAACCACTCGTGATGGCTCATCGACAGGCGCATCCGCGTGATCCGCGCAGACGGCCCCTTCCCGAGGACAGCTTCGGCTCGGCCCAGGAAGAGAAGCGCCTCTGCGCGGAGGCCGCGTTCATTGAGCCGCCCGCCTCCGAGTCGTACTGCGAGCCCGATGAAACGGTCGAGCACCCGCTCCCGCTCTCATCGGCCTCGCATCCATCATCATCGTCCGCAATGGCGTCCCAGCAGCCTACTACCCGTGCGCTGCGGGAACGGACGAGCCCGCCAGCCTCCACTCGCCGCACTCCGACGCCACCAGCCGCCACCGGGACCAACTCCCAGGCTGCCACACCGATCCTACCGCCCAAGGTAAAGGGGTATCCTCCTATAGTGGTTGAGAACCTACCCAATTGGTGCGTTCACTTTGAACGCATCAAAAATACCTTGGGCCACCCGCCGAACGCACGTCCCTTCGGCAAGGGGATACGTTTCATCCCCAAGAGCCCCGAGGAGTTCCGCGCCGTCCAGGCTTACCTGGCGGAGGCGGAGAAAGCAGACCCAACAATTGAGTGGTTCTGCTACTCCACGCCCGAAGAGCGGCCAACGAAGGTGGCCGTCAGGGGCCTGCCTGCCGACACGCCGCATGACGCCATCCGCGAGGCCCTTGAGGACCGCGGATACAATGCCTCCCACATCAGGGGGATAAGGGGCAAGCGGGGCAACCCAGCATGCCTATTTCACGTCGAGCTGGAGCACCTGCCCAGACGGGAGCTCGCTCGGCTGTACGCCACGAACGAGCTGCTGAACATGCCAGGCGTCACCGTCGAGGCATGGCGCCCCCGCAAGGGCCCCGCGCAGTGCCACCGGTGCCAGGCGTTCGGCCACTCGTCGGTCAATTGCCACCGACCGACCAAGTGCGTCCGCTGCGCCGGAAACCACCCTGCCGCCGACTGCCCTCGCCCGAGGACAGATCCGCCCACCTGCGCCAACTGCGCACAGGCCCACGCAGCGAATGACCGTCGCTGCAAGGTGTTCTTGCGCACGGCGAGGCGAATGGGGGCCACTGTTCCCCCACCGCTCCCGAATGCGCTTGCGCACCAGTTGCCCCGCCCGCACGCCGTCGACCAGACGCGCGCCCCAGCACCGCTGGCACAGGCTGCCGCGGCGCCCAAGACCACCCAGGCAGGGACCACCCTGGCCACACCGGCAAATCCCGCCACTGCGAGGGGCGATCCCGCCCCCGCCGTACCCAAGCGCAGACGCCGCCGACGCCGCCGCCGCACAGAGGCGAACACAGGCCCACCTGCGGCTGCGTCCACCCCGACGCAAGCCGCCGGACCAGCCTTCCCCCCCCCAGCACACCAGGATTTTACCTGCGGGGGGACCAGCACTTCTGCAGCCAACGCCAACCCCCCACAGACAGTGGCGTCTCACCCCGCTCCCCGGAGCACCGCCGGGGCAGCTCAGCTTCCCCGCCCATCTTCTCGGCCCCTATAGGGGCCGACGTCGGCCTTCCGGCCCTCCCGTCCCCAATCGCCTCCACAGCCCCCGAGCGGGCTGGCAAGTCGGGTGCCCCAGGCCCCGATCTCCTTCACGAGGCCTCTACCAACAGAGGTACCCCACGGTACCATCCCACTGCAAGCAGTGCTCCAACTGCTGCACACCCTGCTGACCCAGATCCGGCAGGGGATGGATCCATGCGCGGCGATTCTCAACGGGCTGTCCGAGCTCGTGATGAGTCACCGCGTGTGATATGCAGCAGAGGACCTGTCGTCGCAAGACGGCCGCGCACATGCGGCACCAAGCACCGTGGGCCAGTGGGCCCACGAGATGAGGCCCGGGGAAGGAGCGTCAGCTCGAACCCGAACCGCCCCTAGCGGGGCGAAGAAACCCTATGATGATCATCGCCCCTATTCGTCCTCCGCTCGCTACTACGTTTTTCTCTTATTTGCTTTGTACCTCTGTATTTGGTCAAGGAATAAATGTTAAGGAAGGAAAGGAATAAAGAAACTTCATTTCGCCATCGCACAACCCTTAATCAAAAGCCTATGGATTATTATACACACACAAGACAGGATAACTAACAGTACCTCTGATAGCTAGTATAATGCGACCATTTATTGTAACATTAGATAGAGATTTAATAAAAAGTACTTTGTCTAGGACTTTCAGACAACAATTAATCACACAAGCTGTATAATAGGGTGTTTAGAAATCGAAGTGCAAAAGCCTTTAAAGCTGTTCACTAAGCGATATCGTAGTCCGATAGTAAAAAACAAACAATACTATTAAATATCTTGTATCATGTACACTTCTGTGTTAAATTTGTGTGATATAATTGGCTCTATAAAGAAAAAAATATTATCTATCAATATTTAGACGGGGTAAGAGCGGGTAACTCCAGTCAGGAGACAATACCGGTCACTTTCTATTACATAGAAAATGGCGCGCTAAATTTTTTTCCCCATTTATTAACAAATAAAAAATCTTATAAAAGATGTAGGTGTTGTTAACTTAGGCTGGTTTTAGTCTCACGCCGACGGCCCGCGCACCGTCGGCGCTCATAGCTCCGCGCGTAGTGCTTCAGCGCTGAGCCTCGGTGTGGCTCGTTTTAGTCTCGCGCTGACCGCCTTACTGTACAGACGACGATCAAAATGCGGAGAGTAGTAATTGTTGCTGCTTTGTACTACTTATCCCAAAAAAATAGAAACCGGCGACGACGAAGACTCCACGTTCATCCATTGATTGAGCAGAGAGCCGTTGCAGGAGACTTTGTCTTATTATATGGCAGTTTGAGAGCTGACGAAAGTAAATTCTTTAATTACTTTCGAATGTCAATTAGAACTTTTGACGAATTACTGGCAAAGATACAGGATAAACTGGTCCATTGCAGCTTACGAGTCGTGCCTATACCACCGATTGAACGACTAATGGTGACTTTAAGGTAAGAAAAAAAACATATTTACTCGTTTTATCATGTTTAATCATAGAAAATTATAGGTAAGAAAGCAACATATTTAATATTAGAATTATTATTAGTAATTAAACATATTATTCATCAGTACGTCTAGCTGTTTGATAACCAGAATAAACTGGATTCACATCGTTGGTTTCGTACCCTGGGTAAGGAGTCTGATAATTGTATGATGATGCATACGTGTCGAGTGGAGACCTTGCGTCACTGGAGTAACAGGTATTTGAGCTATATGGTCTGTAGCTATTTCGAATATCTGTGGCTTCGCGCAGCACTCTCGATCTAAATTCCAGCTTTTGTCCTACATCAAATGTTTTTAATATTGGACCTAAAGAAGCGAAAAAAGCCAGGTCGTCAGCGGCAAGATCTGGTGTTTGATTACTTAATAAAGTTAATAATTCTTTTTCAAATGGAGAACTTTTTTGGATTTGTTTTCGGGGCCCTTCTTTTTCTCTTTTCCAGCCAAGGTCTTTGCGATGATGCTGAATCATCACGATGACCACGGTCCTCCTGCTCACCCTGTTGAGTGTTTGAAAAAACTTGCTGTGTTAATATATCAGAATTTTGAGTATTTTCTGGAGATACAATACTATCCAATGATGCCGTATTATCTATATTTGCTGCGGATGAAGGAACAGAAGGGGAGGGTCTGGTCTCATTCAGTGATTCATCAACTTCATTCTCAACTGTTGGAGCTAGAAAGCTTAATTCGTCATAATAGACGTATTTTTTGTATTTTGGTGCAGAACTTCCAGAAGGCGTTTTTTTCATTGCATTCTTTGTTCTAAAATACGCATCCCGGGCTGTTTTCCACCTTTTTTGGACCAGAGCTCCTGAAATAATAAAAACTTTTTAATTTCAGATTTCTTGCTACGGGTCGAACATATACAGATTTGCAGTATTCATTTAGGATGGGAATCACAACAATCAGTAAGATCGTGGACGAAGTGTGTAAAGTAATATGGGAAACGCTACACGATGAATGCATACCAACAAATACACCTGATATGTGGCAAAATATTGCTAATGGTTTTCTACAAAGGACCAACTTCCCAAATTGCATCGGAGCTATTGATGGCAAGCACATCCGAATCGTAAATCCAATCGGCGGTGGATCAATATTCTACAACTATAAAAAATTTTACTCCATAGTTCTCCTGGCTATGTGTGATGCAGATTATTGTTTTACCTATGTAAACATTGGAACATGTGGGAAAAACTCGGATTCGACTATATTCCAAAACAGTGCACTTTACAGGAGCCTTGAACAAAACACTTTAAATATTCCAGGACCGAAGCCACTGCCTGGAACAAATACTCCAGTTGCACATGTAATTGTGGGTGATGGCGCTTTTGGAATATCAAATAAAATTCTGAAGCCATATGCACGATCCAATATGACCCACAAGAAAAAAATATTTAACTATAGACTGAGCCGCAGTAGACGATACATAGAATCGACATTTGGTATAATGTCAAACAAGTTCAGAGTGTTTCATACGCCTATTAATGTGAGTTTTGATGTTACAAAGAATATAGTTAAAGCATGCTGCGTATTGCATAACTTCATAAGAATTCGCGATGGTTATCGTATTGAAGACACACTTACAATTGAGGGTATGGTAGACTTGCCAACTGTACCTACAAACAGGTCTGGAGACGCTCTGCGAGAACATTTTGCCGAGTACTTTGTGAGTCCTATTGGAAGCGTGTCGTGGCAAAATTCGTGTATATTTTAACTTGAAAAGGCTTTGCGTCCTGTAGTGTAGGTATTCAGATAATAAAATAAGAAAGTATACAAACCAAGTTGTTGTTTTTCTTCTCCTGAAATATTTTCGAACAATGTGTCTACAATATCCTCCCAGGCTTTGTTTCTTGCATCTTTATTTTTGTATAGTGGATCGGATGCATCCCACAATTCCTTCCTCAGGCGTACCTCATCGATAACTCGACCTGTATCTACTTCGCGATTCGCCATGACTGTACGCGCCGACAACGTCCGCTCCGCGCGACACTAAAACGCTAACTGAAAGCAGAGGCGCTCGTGCGATTGTCAGCGCCGACCGCTACGCGGGGCTCACGCGCGACGCGTACGGCCGCGTAGCTATCAGCGCTCACCACCGTGCGCGCTGATGGCTACGCGTCATTCAAAAACGCTGCCTAGAAGTTAATATATCTCGGCCATCAGCGCTGATGGTGCGCGTGCCGTCGGCGTGAGACAAAAACCAGCCTTAGTATAAAACCACTAAGGTTTGTAATTTCACTAAGCTAAAGTTTACGTAATAATTATCGTATATATATAATTTATCATCATTCGTATTCATATATACGAGTATAATTCATCATATAGATACGTATTTGGTTAAACGAAGAATTTGTAGTCGAAGAAATACGTGCAGGTTTATTTTACTTTATAAAATGAAATGGTCAAAAGAGAATTTAGAAAATGTGTTTTGAGTTTGCATTTAATGTTTTTATTTGTCAAATTATCTCTCAAATCCGTAGGCAGTTTATTTATGATTCGCGGAACAATATAATTAGATGTTCGTCTACCGTATTCATACTCACGCGCTCGAGCGAGTTGTAATTCAGCTGACGTTGAGCTACCGATCGGGTATATACAGGCTGTACAGTTGGTGGTTGTTGTTGTAAAGTTATGAAGAAAAGTTTTATGCACACACATGTAAACAAGGTGGCGTGATCGTTCCCCACACATCACATGCTGAGCTGGAATGCACGTCGACAGCTTTCGCGCCTATTTGTTAGAAATTTTAGGTCGCAAAATCACTCCAAACGACATTGCTTCATTGTTCAGAGAAGCATTCCAAAAAGTCGCAACAATCCCCAAAGCGGAAGTTGGGTTTAAAGCAGCGGGAATATATCCTTATAACCCATATGTATTTACCGAAGAAGATTTCTTAGCTGCAGAGTTTCTTAACAGCGATGATTTAATTCCACATTCTTCAGAACATCGAGAACGAGACAACAAAACTCCTGAATCACAACTTATAACCGGCCCACAAAATGAAATCTCAAGTCCGGAAACTGTCTGCAGCAGTCCCACTCTCTTAAATGAGCATTCATGGTGGCCTAACCAACTCATTTTCGAAAGTAAAAAGTCTGACCAGCCTTGCATTAGAGAAAATTAATAGCTATCTTCGAGTTGTGAAACAATAATGCTTCGGCGCGAAGAATCAATTACAAATATAGCACGCGGGGCGCGTCGCGTCCGTGTCGACACTCGCGACTGTAGGGGAACGCGGGCGTGCGTTCTGTCTGTATGCTCGGCCGAGAGGGACTGACTTACTACGGGGTGCGGCGGGTTGCGCACGCCGTTGCTACTCCGACGCGGACCGGAGTGCTTTCTTACTCTAACAAGCGTACAGGGACGCGACGTTGCCTGCGATTGCGAGGAGTGGCAACATCGCGCAATGATGACCGTGCTATATGCTCCCCCTCCAAGCCAGCAGCCTTCTAAAGAGCAGCAGGCTTGGGATCCACTTCTTTTCTTTTCTTTTCTAACACAAAAGTTTCTTAGGTACGCTAGGTATACCTATACAAAGTTCGAGAACGTTCCAAGATGGACAACGTAAAGTATGTGCACCAATGTTATAATCACCAATAGTCACTATTTACACTGCAGATGCGGTCACACACATAATTAAGCGTTTCTACAAAAGTTTTCAAACGTTTTAACACTCGGCAATAGTTATTTTACACGAACACATACCGTTTTAAGGATTACGGGCCGTGCATTGGGACGCCAAATTATCGTCGAGTTGTTAAATAATAATGCTTCGGCGAGGAGAATCAATTACAAATAAAGCACGTCCGTGTGAGGTCCGTGTAGGGGAACGCGGGCGTGAGTTCTGTATGCTCGGCCGAGAGTATAGATGTAAAGCCGGTTATTAACGATTTTAACCGTGGGGTTAAAAATGCATTTTTCGTTATTAACGGTTAATTAACCGTTTTTTTTGCTTTTTACGGTTAATAAGCACCGTTAGATGGCGCTAGTGGCTTGAAATGCGCGTTGCGTGCTACGGGTGATGCCAGCTAGCCGATCGGTGACGAGGGGGAGGGGCGAGGTTGCGCGCCGGCGCCAGCGGCATGAGATGGCCGGAGAGAACGATGGAGAGTCGACGTGCGTTGGATTCATGCATTGAGTTAATAACTATTGTCGTATCGTAGCAGATAAATAAATATTAGTATTAAAGTGAGTAGTGCGGAATATAATCACCATGATGTCCAATAGTAAGTACCTACCCATTTTGTATTATTTTATGTAACTTCTAACATTAATGGTCATTTTAACGATGAGTTTAGTATCTAGGTAGGTACATATTTACTAATGAATGAATGTATTTGAAAATGCATGTCCTTAGTAGGTATTTATTGTAAAAGTTGTACGTTAGGTACAATTTTTAAAATAAATACATACTAGTACCTTATCTAAGGTTCGAATGTTTAGGTGTTAGACCTAAACATTCGACCCTTTGATAAGGTAAATTGATTTAAAATGATTAAATAACTTGTGACAAGCATTTCAAATCAGTACAACTGATCTAAAGTTGGACTATTTAGGTATAGGTATTAGGTAGATACCTATACTATATACGATTTTCGAGACAGTAATGCCTTACTCTTCCCTTATGCACTATGCTGTACGTGTAAAAGTGTCAGCAAAACTTGACATTTAACTAGTGCACGTCAACCTTTACACTATGCTGTTTGTATAAGGTGCAAAAGTTTAAAGGTTGACCTGCACTTGACCGTACATTAAATTGACAGGTCTAAACCGCGGTTTACATTTCTTGTTTTTGTTTTGTTACTAACGTTTTTTTACTAACTAACTAACTAAAACTAATGTTTTTTTACAGATGATATCACCATACCGGAATCTGATTCTGAATCGGATACAGAGAAAGTTGAAGAATCAGAGAATTTATTTACCGAAAATGCTGCCTATTTGCCAGAAAAAAAAATCAAATTGTCCGTAACTGGTGATGATGGTTCTACATATTGCTCCAGTCCCCACAGTCAACTGCAGGAGTTACATGAGCAGAATGCTCAGACGTGGTCTGAAACCGAAGACTACATCAAGTTTGAAAAACCTACATTGCAAAAACAGTTCAAGGACGCGTCTGTCATGACAACATTGCCATATTCTATTGAAATCGATGAAAATACAAGGATAAGCAACCTAATGTTTTGCAAGTTTATTTCTCACGAACTCGATAGATGCGAAGGGAATGAAAGATTTGATTTGATGCAAAAAATTTTAGAAGCAATGAAAAAGAAAAATTAAAACTTTTATGATTGTAATAAAAAAATTATGATAAGTACCTTAGAATTATAATGATAAGACTTAAAAAGTGATACAAATAATTATTCGAATAATGTAGATCAATACACTTTATGATTATAACAAAACAATGATTTTTAATTGCTATGAAGTACACCTTAAGTAACATAAATATGTGTAGTGTGTATGTGTGAGATATGTGTATGTGATATGATGTAATATAAAGTAACATCTCAAATATGTGTGGTGTGTATGTGTGAGATGTGGGTGTGATATGATGTGGTGTGATCTGTAGTGTAGTTACAGTTACAGGTCGCGTGGCGAGAAAAGCAGAAGAGGCAGAATGTACCGTCGAGTTCATGTTAATATTGACATTTAGTGCCCGTCAATCTTTACACTTTCGCAACTTATGCGGTTGACATAAGGTGCAAAAGTGTAAAGATTGACGTGCACTAAATGTAAGTTGAGTTGCACTTGACTGTAGGTACATACAAGAAGCGATTGTATCGTAAATTAGTCCCACCAGTTTCGCCAAACGATCTTAAACCGTTGCGCGGCCTGTATTTAAAAATAATAAAATAGTACAAAAGAGGATCGCGGTCGGTAATTTCGCATTCATTATCACTAACATCGTCGCTGTCTTCATCTAATAAGTCAGGAACAGTGACGTTGTTTGCGCTTTCCCTTCGAAATAAGCATAAATTGGACCGAATGGATATTAATTTCACAGTTCTTGAATTGTGTAGCCTATTTCGGAGTTTGGTGTGTGTTCTGGAAAAAAGGCTCCAATTACGTTCGGAAGCAGCTGATGATGGGGGCACACTCAGAATCTTTTGCGCTATTTTGGCAATGGCCGAATTAGAAGCGAAAGTTTTCCACCATATTCTGGGTTCCAACTCCTTAACTGGGGTCCAAATGGCTTTCGTAGCATCAAAAAAATTCTCTTTTTCTCTAAATTCTGCCATATCTTTCAGTACGCTACCAGCTTCAATGCCTAACATTGTAGAAACTTCTCGTAGATATTCTGCAACCGTATCTGCTCATCAGTTAGACAAACGCCGCAATAACGCGGATCCAGTTGGAGTGCCGTGTAGTGAATTGGCTTCATGCAAAAATCTTTTCTATTTTGGATAGTGGTCGTTATCACATTTTTGTCCAGTTGACTTAAAAACTCTGCTGTTTCTAATTCACTGATTACCTCTTGACTCACCAAATTGAAAATATAAGGCACATCTGAAAGTAGAGCACTGTTCTTTTCAGATATCAAAATAGCCTTGGATATTGGTTCAAGGACTTTAACCACCTCGTCAATTTTTATCCATATCTGGCTGTCCAAAATAATGGTTTTTATTTGTAACAGGATGTCGGTTTCGTGACATATGGCAAGTAACTCGAGCGCCTCTCTATTTCCTTTATACGATTTAATTGTAATATATGCACCACTCCATCTGGTTTTTGAAAACAATTTGAGGCTGGATGAGGTTCGTCCGTATTTTTCAATTTGAAACTTTTCAAACAATGCCAATACAATGTGCGCCCTTTTTATATATCGGATAACTTTGACTACATCGCGTAGGAACTCCTCAAACAGAGTTATTTTAAATATATCTTTATAAATAAAATTCAAAGCATGACTAACGCATCCTACGCAAGCAATGTGAGGGAATTTGGCTGTTACAATAGCCCAAGCTGCCTTCATGTTAGCGGCATTATCAGTTATTACTGCCACAAATTTTGCGGGGCCAACTTCCTCAATAATTTTGATCATTTGCTCACTCAAAAATTGAGCAGTTTCTCTTTGTGTCTCGGAGTATATGTGTTAAAAATATAATACGTAGGGCATCGATAAAGACTCAAACACAAATTTTACAGAGATTACTGCAAATAAAAACCACCATTTATTTTTGCGTAACCATGACAAGTTTTTATTATTTCTTTTTTGACAATCATAACCAAAAACTTAAAAAAGGTTGCATTCCGCAACATCCTCCCAACGCAAAGGAAAACTTAAGGGTAAACTACTAACTAAATTAACAGTCAAAATATTATCAGTTTACCCAATTTTGGGGTACAAAATTTTTACATGGCAACCTTAAACCAAGTTGACATTAGAGGCCACTAGATGGCGTAAATGCTGTAAAAAACATAAGTAACAAAACTGGAAACAAGAAACTTAAAAAAGGTTGCATTCCGCAACAATATGGCATTATAAAAAGTTGGTTTCGGCGTTGCAATCATAAAATTTATCACCCCTTTACCAACAATGTTTGTCCATCCATCACAAATTAGACCAAGTGCGACAGACTTCTGTAATTTATTTCCAATTTCCTCTTTAATTCGGACATGCTCAGCTTGTAAAAGGGGATTACTTAACGCATGTCTTGACGGCACTGTATAGGATGGATCTATGGACTTTAAAAACGTCTTTCCAATACTCTCATTCTAAAAGCGACAACGGAACCCCACTAGCGTAAATGGCTCTCGCTACAACAGTGTCAACGTCTGCATGACTATACGAAATCACTACGTCGCGACTTGATGACTGTAAATCGGATGACGTCGATGTATTTTGTAGTAATGTGATCGCTGATGATGAGGAAGCTGTCGATGTGGAGCCGCTTGACCTCGAACTTGATGCAGGTGATAAAACCGGAATTTCCGTAACATTGGCGCGATTATCACTTTTTTCAGGACGAAACTTTTTTTTCACCTCAATTGGACATTTTTTACATTTTAACAAATGTTCTTTAAGTCTTGTTGCTTGGGCAAATTTATACTGCACGTTACAGTAATTACAAGATAATTTCTTGTTATCACTTTCCGATAACATTAAAAAGTAATCCCAAACAGCACCAATATTACGCGGCATGCTTAGTTAGCGAATCAGTGTAGCGCTCCGCACTTCAAATGACAACCGCACAGTCCTTTTCACCGTGGAATACTGAATAGCCCGTCGCGACAGGTGCGGGGCGAGTTGAATGCAGTCGGGTCGGCCGGCGCGGGCGGCGGCGGCGTCTCTCTCCTCTCCCCCCGCCTCGCCAGTCGCCTCTCACTAATTTCACGTGCGTTATACACACATCAAAAGTGTCTAGGGATCAACATATATTTTTGCAATAACTTTTCTCCTGATGGATATTAATTAAAATGTTCTTTAAGGATTCATCAAATAAAGTGTTTTCGTTTGTCTACAGTAACGATAAACCAAGTCACCTTTGCATTAATAAAGAAATTTGCCATTTTCCTAATAAAGGGATTTTTGACATTTGAACCACTAACATTAAAGTTCGAAAAAAAGACTGAAATAACAGTTTTCTTTAAAATTTTATTGGGTAACTTAAACAATTAATAATCCGTGTTTCTACCGCGAACACTAACAACACAAGAACATCGGTTTGGCATACTCAAAATGAGTTCATCCAAATCACGCTGTGGAATGGCCGCCCATGTTCGTTGCAACAACAAAAAAAGGTCTTCTTGCGACTGGATACCCTCCATATTCGGCAGAGCTCTTCTCTGTAGTAGCGCCATACGGACCAGTAGGACGGTATCGCTGCACCACACGGAGACAAGACCGATACATTCAAATCACAACTCGAAGAGCTCCAACAATAACCGCCATGATGTTCGCCGTGAGGCTTCATCACTTTTCAGGGAACTTAATTAGCGACCAAACAGTCAGAAACCGCTTGCATGAAGTGAATCTTCATTCCCGAAGACCGCTAAGGGTACCACCTATAGCAATGCACAATCGTAGGATTCGATATCAATGGGCTCTTGAACACAGAAATTGGGCAGAAGAACAATGGCGTTTCGTGTGATTTTCTGATGAGTCTCGTTTTGGTATGAGACCGGATACAAGACGTATACGACACTGGAGAACCCCTGGACGCCAACAGCGATTAAAACCCTGCCAGGAAGTCCATCCTTATAGTGGTGGAACCATCATGGTATGGGCGGGTATTTGGATCGGCGGAAACATTTTGCCTTCTTACTATCACTGCCTTTTTTCTAGAAGTCACTTTTTTAACAAACACAGTTTTTCCACTAGTTTAATTCACTTTATTTACAGAAAATCAAATCGACGAACTAACTGTTACTAAACACAACACACTTAACTATAATAAGTCCTATTATACAGTATTAAGTTCTACAAACAATTATTAGAATAGTTCGCAAAAAAACCGTCACCGACTTGGATTTGACATTTTAGCGTCTAAAAATAACACGGCTCAACTCAGCTAGCTATCCTATTTATCTCTCTCTCTTTCACATACGCATCAGCGAGCGCCAGCACTATCTCACTCAGTCCTTTAGCTCAGTTCATTTCGTTCAGTCGCTCGAGTTTCGGAGACGGAGACGCGAGACAGGAGACAGCGAGACGGTCGCCGCCTCGGACCAGTAGTGTCTCGTGTCGCGCTCGAAAAGCATGTGTGCTTAGTGTTTAAAAATGAATACTTTACCAAGAATAACCTAATAATTTAGATGATTTGACAAACTTACCTTAGAGTTAGTGCAAATTTTTGTTTCAACGATATTTTTCCTTTTTCACGCATTGTTTTCTTTAGTAAATTTAATACATAATCAAACTATGTTTTATTAAGCCGAAAATACTTCCTGAATGTATCGTCATCCAACATTAGGTGCTTCTTCACTAATAGAGAAAATAAACCGTCTTGACCTCTAGTTAAATATAATTCCTTAATAGGTAACCTTCTTTTAGTTTTGTATTTGTAATAACGGTATAAGAGTAAATCATCGTCTTCTTCTTCCTCTGACACAAAACAACTGACTCCAACGACAGACTCTCAGATACTGAAGAAACTGAGACACTTGTCACGGTCGCCGGTCTCGGTCTCCGGTCGCGGTCTCCTGTCTCTGTCGCTGCGCGAACCGCCACTTTTACACAAGTCTATAATCGGGCTTTTCCTCAAATAAATCAGGATAACCACAATCATTATCAGAGGTCAAACACCTCTCGTCCCAGTAATTTCGAATCGACAGCGCATATGCAGTATATGTATACTACTATATATAATACTACGCGCTGTCGATCCAAAATTCAATCAAAGTCAATCCAAGGGCACCGATATGCCATCAACTTCTTATGATAATGGAAAAAAAAACTTTAACCCGGATATAAATGACGTTAAAGCAAAATTACCGTATATAATCTTATTAATATTATAAATGGGAAAGTATATTTGTTTGGATGTTTGGATGTTTGTCCGTCAATCACGCTAAAACTACTGAATGGATTTTGATGAAATTTGGTATACAAGCAGGGTATAGGCTAACTTAGGTGATAGGGTACTTTTTATCCCGATTAAACTCTCCCATGGGATAAAGCAGGAATCTTGATAATCCTCAATCACGCCGGAAGTACTGAATGGATTTCAATGAAATTTGGTATACAGGCAGGGTATAGGCTAATTTAGGTGTTACTTTTATCCCGATTAAACTCTCCCATGGGATAAAGCAGGAATCTTGATAATCCTCAATCACGCCGAAAGTACTGAACGGATTTTAATGAAATTTGGTTTACAGACAGTGTATTAGCTGACATAGATTAAATAATAGTTTTTAATTCAAGTTAATGAATCAACTACAATGCAATACATTTTCTTCATCCCTAGACAATGTTGAGCAGTGTATAACCTGAATTAGATTGTAGGATATACTTTTTATTGTAATTATATGCTCCCGTGGGATAAAAGAGGATTCTACTTACATGTTCCCATACAATACAGCAGGAAAATAGCAACTTTCATTCTACGTAAGCGTAGTCTCAGTATAGTTTATTGAGGCGCCAATAGATGGCGTTGCCTGTTTAGCACTACATATCCAGTGGAATTCCTCAATTCATTGGAATTGACGGGCGTACCGCCCCATAAGCTGGAGCTGAAGGTTGGCGTCCCAGTTTTGTTGATGCGTAATCTTGATGCCCCACGATTATGCAACGGCACACGATTACAAATCAGCGAACTGGGAAGAAACATTGTGCGAGCAACAATAATCACAGGGACAGCCAAAGGCGAGAGCGTATTGATTCCCCGTATACCCATTATACCCCACAATTTGCCGTTCCAGTTCAAGATGCTGCAATTTCCCTTGAAGTTGGCATTCGCCATGACGATAAATAAGTCCCAGGGACAAACATTAAAAGTGGCGGGTATACATTTGGGCACTCCTTGCTTTTCCCATGGCCAGCTCTATGTGGCATGTTCTCGAGTGTCAAGTGCAAGAAACCTAGGTATATGTACTTGCTAAAAATAATAGATCATACAACATCGTATATAGATCAATATTATAAAATAATTACATCGGTGTTATACGATTTATTACTACCAAAATCGTGAAAAACAAACACGGAAACATGGTAAAAATATAAGATAATTCCCTACGGAATGATCAAAATTAAACTTTTTATATGCAAAAAAATACAGTCACTAAGTCATTAGTAAATGTCCTCATTCTACGCGGGCAAAGCCGCGGGTAAAAGCTAGTTGTTACTAAAATAAAAGCAAATCTAATGATTGATACGGGAAATGTAAGATCATTCATAAGTTCAACAATAGTCCAAGTATATTTCACCAATATAATGCGAAACGAAACATTTGATATTGTCACCATGCATGCTCATAGCTTGCTATGATGGTTGTGTTGCACTTTCATTAAACGATTTATTTATTTAATATTAACGTAACACACAAATTTTTCATCAATGACTTTTCACCTGGATATGATGGATTAATTGGAATAGACTTCATGTCAAGATTTTAAGTTCATTGAGACTTTGAAACATTTTAATTTAAAATAAAGGAATTAAGTCAATTACGCAGCCGCTCCATATGAAGACCGCTGAGTTTTCGCCCTGCATTTCGCGCACGGTTCGCAGTGCATCTATCTGCAAGGTCAGTGAATGTGACGTAAATCGTCATTTTCTTAAGAACTCAAAATTCTTAAGAACTCATAATCTTACTTCGATTAGGTCTCATCTCCTTTGTTATCAGTTATTAATGTTATTTTATTATTTCTAATTAAATATTCTTCTAAGTATTATTTTTCGATCCTCCGACTGTAATTAGCGTAATTGGCGCAGTCGGTAGGATACTCGCGGGCCGGTTCGTGAGGTCAGGAATAGGTAGCTAGGCTTCGTTACTAATCGCGTCGCGAGTCGCCCGGGCGACTATCAAGCACCATCATCGAGTTCCAGAATCTACGGACCAACTGCAGACCGGGAGGAGAATCTAGTACTCTATGTGAGTAAACTTGAATTGATCTCGTGTTGCTTCCTTTTTTATAGGTTTGCTCCTAATAAGTGTTCCTTTAGTGTGTTAGTCTTTCCACTTCAAGATTTATCACCTAGAGCCAATAGTTCTAGCTAGTCTGAATCACGGCAGGCTCGCAAGCATAAGTTAGATAATTATAGAAATTAAGAGTTAGATAAAATCTTAAATAGTTAATTTGACGAAATGTCTCACGACCCGGAGACAATATTTAAGGGCCTCCGCCTCGTCCCAGACTTTGACGGGAACCCTAACGTTCTGACAAGGTTCATCAACGTTTGCGATCAATTAGCAAAAAAATATCTAAGTGACACTGCAGGAAGGGAATTTTCAAATCTTTGTCTCATCAATGGCATTTTGAATAAAATAACAGGATCCGCTGCAAGTACAATCAATGCCAACGGGATAGCTGATAATTGGTTAGGAACTTGCAATTTCTTAATAAATATTTTTTTAAGACCAAAGGGACGAAACGGCTCTGTACAATGACCTCTCGTTAGCTACGCAGGGTAATAAGACTCCGCAGATTAAAATTAATAATACTGTTGGATTAATATTAACTAATAACGTATATAACGAAAATAGTTAAACTAAGTTACGATGTCATCCGAAGTGAAAAACAGAAAGAGTTGTTTTTAAAACCGAACAATCTGCAACCCGTTAGAGTTCCCACCGACATTTATAACGGAAAAGGATTTTTACCTTTTGTAAAGTTTGCAGAAAACGTAACAATGCCAGCTGCATTGGTTAACTGTGAACAGGGTTACGCAACAACTAAGATTACTAATGGATTGAACAAAGAATTAGTTTTCTCAATGTTTGATCCATCTGAAATTATGGAAGATATTTTAAAAAAATGTTTATATTACATTAATTAAAATCATCATGATACTAAAGATCAACTCTTGATACAGAATTTAAATAAATAACGATTAGATCATATTGTTAACCAATTAGTGAAAGAGGAAGTTAATAATTTGTGTTACGAATACCGTGACATTCTATTATGACGGTATCCCATTAACTTTCACCAATTAAGTAAAAGATTGCATGCGAACAAAAAATGATAATCCGATCTATGTCAGAGCATATCGACAACCACCAGCACAAAACACCGAAACTAAAGCTCAAGCTGAGAAAGTATTGGCGGATGATGTAATTCAACCTAGTTTTTCACCTTGGAGTGCACCTATACACTTGGCACCGAAGAAATTAGATGCAATTAGGAGAGCCAAAATATAGAATGGTTATAGATTACCGAAAATTAAATCACATATAGGTGGACGATAAGTATCCCGTTAATGATTTATTCAATAAATTAGGTAAAAGTACATATTTTACTACGTTGATAAATAGGTTGGAGTGGTTGAAGAAGGAAGACAGACCTAAAACAGACTTTTTAACCCAGTTTATTTATTATGAATTTAAAAAATAGAATCAAGAAAGCAATTTGCAACCAAACGAGTAAAAATGAGCGATTAACTTAACTGAGTAAAACCGTAGGTGAGATTAGTTAATTATATTATTTATTATATTTATAATGAAAATAAAAATCATAAATATAACAGGAATATGAATAGAAGTACCAAGTGCTAGCCGATGAGTTTATCGCTATTTGCTAAATTGGAATCGCTATTTGCGAATGTAAAAAAGTATGTATTGATTTCATATTCAATAGAATAAGTTTAATATAATGTTACGGGCACTCTTTATGCCTTTAAATCTTAAATTAATGAAAGTGAAGTCAAGGTGAAGGGAAATTCATAAAAGGGTTATGTAATTAAAGTGTTTAATTATAATTTATAAACTAAAAACTTATCAGCACATTGTGTGATTTAACGAACAAGAATGTCTAATAATATAATAATGAAGATTAATTGGGAAAAATTATAATAACTGATAACAGTTCTCTACGGGCACAGTACATAAGTGTTTTGGACAAAATTATGCTAAATTCCATTATTTCATTTAGATAATTTTGATCTTAGGAAGGGATGAGATATGTACCTAAGTCACCCAAAATGGGGCCCTCCGACCTTATTAAATAAATAAATATTTATGCATGAGCAAATTTATTTTTTTATTACTAAAAGGATTAGCTGATAACAGATTCTGCATAGCAGTGTAGTGCGATGCGCGCTCTGAAATGGTCGCGTTTTGCAACTGGGCACACTGAAACTAATTAGTTATATTAATAACGCAATTCGCGCGGCTCAGCCACTGCCCGCTTTCGCCGCTATGAGTTCCGAACAACTCATAGCCAACGAATTATTGGCGTTTGTGCAACACGCCATCGACACCATGGATGAGGTCAGCATCATGCAGATCTGCAAATCCAATTTCACCGAAGAGGAGATTCGCAGTGTAAAGGTGCTGCTCTACCAGACGCTCGGCAAGGCCGACCAAATGCCGACCCGCAGGAGAGATGAAAAGGGCGAAAGGAGTCTCCAGGATATCATCTCACTGCTGAAGGAGACCGACCTGGACGACGTGCCTGCGTTCGTTGCGAGGAACCTGCACAAGCTGCCCCCCGTCATAATGGCCTTGAAGACAATACTACTATTTCCGACTTGCGTACTGAGTTATTAACTTTAAAATCTAGTAATTCAGTATGTAGGTCGCCCGTGACCTCCGGTGTCAACACGCGTCGCCGCGGAGCGCAAAACTCATCGGTCAGCAATATTGAGTCACCGCTCGCTGTTGTTGACCGCGAAGCACCGCACCTCGCTGCCCCGCTCCCGACAGCCAGCCCTGCGCGGTAGGAGTGAAGAAAAGTGACACGAGCCCCCGACCCGTGCCTACGCAGCCGCTGCTGCCTTACCACCCCTGCAGCCTAAATCGGGGAAAGAAAAGAAGTCGACACCGACACAGTGTCCACCGAGGGATCGATGCGACGAGCAGGGCTTCACAAAAGTCGAAAGAAAGAGAAGGAAGCCGGCTAGCCAGAATCATCACGGCACAGTACCGACACGACCTGAACACCCGCTGCGACCGGAAGTACGTTCGACGCTGCTCTACGTGTCCCGCTGACATTGGTCTACGACTGTCGAGAACGTCGTAGACCATGTACGTAAGAAGTCCAACTTCACCCTGAGGTTCGAACGGTTGGAATCCCGCCACATCTAGCGACCTTCATGAAGGAAGATTTCTGGCCGCAGGGCGTCGTGTTTCGGAAGTTCCGAGGACGGCTGCCAGCCGACACCGCGCGCTACGCATCTGTTCGCTCACGCGTGTGATTTGTTTTAAATATTTTACAATAGACATATATCTTTAGCCGATTTTGTTTGGTCATCCCTTCAGGAACATTCAACATCATGGCTTCAGGATCATCAGCCTCTGGGAGCACAGGGGCGATGAGAGTTGAGATCAAGACCGAGGCAGAGATCGAAGAGTTAAGGAAAAATGCTGATTCTAAGATGTGTAATTATAAGATTAAGTTCTAAATTTAGGTTGTAATTGATTGTAATTAATTTTAGTTATTTATAGTTGTAGTTTATTATATTTAATCTAATGCTATATTTAAGTTTATGTTAGTAATTTTAGCTATCTTTTTTATTTAATAAGAATGTAACGAACCGTTACAGAAGACGCACAATTGTCTGCCGCGCTTCCTCCGAATACTGAATCATTAGCTAGTGGACTCGCTCCACTAGCTAATGATTCAGGTGTTGTTGCCCAACAACATGTTCTATTTTGAGTGGCGGCAATTTCCCAATCCTCCAATTCCTCCTCAGGAGCGGAGAGAGGTTTTTAAAAAAACATCTGTAGGCCCTACTGTACCAAACAAAGACCCATACAGTGTATTCACTACAATTTAGGACGCTACCATTATGGAGCACATTGTTGTCCAAACGAACAAATACGCGCAAGATTTGGTTTTACAACGTATTGAAAACTCCACACTGGGGCATAAAAGCCGCCTTTGCAATTGGCAAGACACAACAGTTGACGAGCTTTATACGTACTTTGCTATTGTCTTGTCAATGGGGATCGTAATTAAATCAAAATTGGAGGAATATTGGGCAACTGACAAGGACATATTTTTAACATCTGGCTTCCGTTCCCACATGTCTCTGCATCGATTCCAACTACTAACAAGATGCTTGCATTTTAATGATAATTCGAGCATGCGTGCTCATTTAAGTCGAGCTGAGGCCAAGCTCTTCAAGCTTGAGCCAGTAATAGCTCATTTAAATATGAAATTTCAAAATTTATACACTCTTAAACAAAACATTGCATTAGACGAAAGTCTAATGCAATGGAAAGGCTGGTTGAGTATCAACCAGTTCATTTCCAACAAGGCCGCCAAGGTCGGGGTCAAAACTTATGAGCTGTGCAAGTCGCAAAGCGGGTATTTATGGAGATTTGAAATCCATGCCAAAAAGCATATCCCTCAAGACAAGCAGAATCCGATGGATGCATCCACGCCTTCCATCGTGCTGGATCTCCTGCGCGGTCTTGAGGGATATGGTTACACGGTGTGGATGGTCAATTTCTATAATTCACCCGCTCTAGCTCGTCAGCTCAAATCTTTGGGTTTCGACGTGGTTGGCACACTCCGTACCAATCGCCAATTTGTGCCCGAGGAACTAACGGCCTTAACAAAGGGCAATATGAAGAAAGGCCAGATTACTGGCTTCACTTCCGGGGATGTTGATGTAATGGTGTGGCTCGATGAAAATCGAGTCGCAACCATTTCAACGTACCACGGGAATGAATGTGCCACAATCCAGGGTAAAACAAAACCGTGCCTGATCCTGGACTATAACGTTATGATGGGGGGCGTAGACAAAAAGGACCAGCTTTTGTCGATGTACCCCATCGAAAGTAAAAGAACCAGGATCTGGTACAAAAAACTTTTTGAGCGATTTCTAAACATTTCCGTTTTAAATGCATTTATTATCGCCAGAGAATCTGGCTCAACTCTCGACCACTGCCAGTTCCGTAAAGACCTCATAAAATCTTTGCTCAGCCGGCACAACCAACCTAAAAATCTCCCACCAGTTCAACTTTCCACCTTCTACGACGCAAAAGTCCACCACCTGCAGGAATATCCCATCAGCAGAAACAAAAGCCGCTTGCGCCGCAGGTGTTATGTATGCAAAAAATTAAGTCACTTTTTCTGTGCCGGCTGTGACAAGACAGTCTGTATAGCCACGTGTTTCGTAACTGTTTCGATATTCTAACTTTGTTTCTTCCCTTTCTCTCTACCCTAATTCTATCTACCCTTTGTTTATTTTTACCCAAAGGTTGACTGAAAGAGATCGCCCTCAGCGTTAAGACCGGTAATGTTTTACCCTTTGTCTATTTTTTACCCAAAGGTTGACTAGAAGAGATCGCCCTCAGCGATAAGACCGGTAATGTTTTACCCTTTGTCTATTTTTTACCCAAAGGTTGACTGGAAGAGATCGCCCTCAGCGATAAGACCGGTAATGTTTTACCCTTTGTCTATTTTTTACCCAAAGCTTGTCTGGAAGAGATCGCTCTCAGCGAAAAGACCGGTAATGTTTTATTTGTCTATTTTTTACCCAAAGGTTGTCTGGAAGAAAGCACTCATAGAGATAAGTGTACCACATTTTACATTATCATACTGTGTATTTTTTATCGTTTATAAAATAACATGTATTGATTTCGTAAACGATAAAAAAAATTCAATGTCAAAAGTCTAATCCATACTAATTTAGCCCCTGTTGGTACTTTATTAAATTAAATTTAATTTAAAGTAAGTGTAAGTTTTTGCAGTTTTTAGGAAATGCGATATGATTTTTTTTTTATGAAACTGTATGTTTTTATTATTAATTTGACTATTAATTTAATCAAAATGTTGAATTTGTAATAATATTTCTAGAAAGTGGAACATATTCGTTTCTACAACACAAAATTTACGCCAACCGCTCATGGCACTGATTTTCATGATTCCTAGGATTTTGGACATTATTTCATAAAGTACACATTTGTTGGTGATAAAACTTTGTTTTTATTATTTCGATTGAATATTCTTGTAAATAAAAAATCACTCAATGTTGTCTGAGTCATATTTAGCCCTAAAACTACTTCCGAAATTGTACCATTTTTTTTGTTAGGCGCTCGAGCCGCCTTTATTAGGGTACATTTTCACATGCTCTTCCTGTAAAAAAAATGTATGAAGACGTAACTTTCTATCAATAATCATAGAAGAATACTGTATAATTAAATAAAAAAAAACTAACTATTTCCATATAAATGCGTTTTATTTATGAGATAATAAGGTTTACCCAGAAAAATCTGTACTTAAACAAAAGCTGCCACTTTAGTACAACATTGAAAAAATTAACCGAACAACGAGCTTGCTTGTCTTACGCGGAACTCGGCGCTATAAATAGCACGCACAAGCTCCAAGTGGTTTCTCGGTATTCATTGTTTTTGTAACCCGAGTCACTGAACTTACCCATATACCGCCCCCCCCGCCCCCCCAATGAGCTGAATGAGGAAATATATAACGCCATTTAATGTTCTCTGAAGCTACATAACCAGCAATTTGCTCAAAATCGTTTTTAAACATTTTAAACAACTCATGAAGCTCATTTTTAGCCCCATGAAAAGTAGTACCATTATCACTGAATATTTTAGCACATTTACCTCGTCTAGAAATAAATCTACGCAATGCATTTAGAAATTCTTTTGTAGTAAGGTTTGATGCGAACTCAATATGAATGGCTTTCGTACTTAAGCAAACAAAAAGACATATATAACCTTTAGTTATCATAGGTTTCCTTATGCGAGCAACCTTGACAGACAGTGGCCCTGCAAAGTCTATGCCTGTGAACAGAAAAGGGCGCGAAGGCGTTACACGGTACTTAGGTAAGTCAGCCATTATTTGCGAAGCAGCTACAGCCTTAAATCTGTAACAGCGGACACACTTGTGTATCAAATGACGAACGCAATTTCGCCCATTCAACGGCCAAACAAATTTCCTCAGACTGGATAATGTTGTCTGCGCTCCTGCATGCAAAAGTCTCTCATGCTCATACCTAATTAACAAGTCAGTGACATGACAACGACCTGGAAGTAGTAATGGAAATTTTTGTTCAACAGGTATATCTGCATGGCGTAAGCGACCACCCACGCGAAGCAATTTCTCGTCATCAGAAATATATTTAAATATTTAAGAGATTTTGAACCACTCCTCCTTTAATGAAACAAAACCATTTTTATCTTTTTGAAAGTGTTCATCTTGCACACATTTGATAATCGAAATCGATGCTTGCTTAAGCTCCTTGCCTGTCAAAAAACCGCTTACCTTAGATGTAGCATTTTTAACATTGCCAATAAATCGGTGAACATATGCCATGACCTTAACCAATCGACTCCAGCTGGAAGTCCTTTCAAATAAAGGACGAAGATCATTACTAAGTTCATGGGTATGCATGGACAAGCTTGGCACAGAATTGCAATTGTCAGTATCTACTGCAACGACAGGGATATCTTGAGGCGCATCAAGCCAAGGAGATCCAGTTTGCGAAAGCCACAGGGGCCCAGTAAACCATAATTTGCATTCAGGTGATTTATGTGGTTCTAATCCACGTGAGGCCACATCAGCAGGGTTCTCTGAAGACTTGACATGAAACCAATTGTCTTTAAGAGACAAACTTTGAATTTGGGCTACTCTATTAGACACAAAAACATCACTCATAGCTGGGTCATTTTTTATCCAACATAAAGTGATCATGGAATCAGTCCATAAGAATAAATTCTCAGAAGCAATATTTAAAATTTTGGAAACAGTGTCCATTCGCTTGGAAAGCAAAATTGCAGCACAAAGATCTAACCTCGGCAGGGTAACAGGCTTGAGAGGAGCAACTCGTGTCTTCGCACACACTAAGTGGACTGTAGTTTTTTCAGCATGACTGCAGCGAATGTACAAAACGCAGCCATACGCCTTCGTGGAGCTGTCTGCGAAGCCATGAAGCTCAACCCGCTCTGCGTCTGGAGTAAGCATGAGGCGAGGCACTGAAATATCATTCAAGCAATGAAGATTGTCACAAAGCAATTTCCATTTAAGCAGAAATAGCATCAGGCACATGAGAATCCCATTCAACATTAGATTTCCAGATATCTTGCATTATTATTTTGGCATACACTGTAACTGGTGCAATAAAACCCAAGGGATAATAAATCCTAGCAATATCAGACAAAATCTTTCGCTTTGTGTAATTGGTTGAAGAAGTCGGGTAATTCAACCTGAAATTCATCTAAGGAAGGTTCCCACTTCAAACCTAATGTTTTTATACAAGAGTCCTCCTTCTTGTTAAAAGAAAACTGACGTTTCTCACGTTTTTCATAAGGAATTTCCGACATTAAGTCTGGGCTATTCGAAAACCATTTATGCAAATCAAATTTTCCTTTACTTAAAAGTGCTTGCAATTCATTCATGGTATTTAATGCAGCAGAGTTTTTCACTACACTAAATGCATCAACAATTTTTGATTTAAGTTCGTCTCTGGTCAAAGATTCTGTCTCATAAACTATGCGTTTGACCTCACCCCAGAGATAAAAATCAAGTGGAGTGAGATCAGGTGACCGAGGTGGCCAGGGTACTGGACCCCCGCGACCGATCCACCGCTCACCGAACTCCTGGTCTAGATAGGCTCTGACAGCACTGTAAAAATGTGCCGGAGCCCCATCGTGTTGGAAAAATAAATTTCGGTGGTAGGCTATTGGCACGTCTTCTAGCAGTTCGGGTATAAATCTTCGAACGATTTCTAGGTACTCCTGTCCATCTAGACGAACTTCGATAAAATGAGGCCCTAGGATTTGGTCTTTGAGTATACCTGCCCAGACATTGACGCTAAAACGCGTTTGGAAAGAGTCGCGCTTCGTCGCATGTCGGTTGATGGGTCCCCACCAGTGCTCGTTGTGGACGTTAAATAGTCCTTGGTAAAAGTAGCTTCATCCGTCCACAAGATAGGATAGTGTAATCCACAGGGACCTCAAGATGGAGGCCCTGGAGGAATTCGTGGTCCGCACATCCCGAAGGATGTACGAAAGAGCGGACCACGGGCCGCACCCCGGGCTGCAGAATATAGCCCCCATGCCCACGGTAACTCAGGCGAGCAAGAGGTCAACCCCACGACAGGTCTGCTCCCTAAATCCGCCCTCCCACCTATCCACTCACCAATCCCAACCTCACCAAACTAACTCTCTTCCCTATCCCAGCCAGAGTCAGCCGCAGTCAGCTTGCCCTGCTCATCGGGCCTCCCCGAACGGGGTCTCACCTGATGGCCAGTCCGCAGCGACTGTGCAGCCGGCTCTGGCAGAAGACGTAGTTAGAGACCTGTCGTCGCAAGACGGCCGCGCACATGCGGCACCTAACACCGTGGGCCAGTAGGCCCATGAGAAGAAGCCCGGGGAAAGAGCTGGAGCTCGAACCCGAACCGCCCCTAGCGGGGCGAAGAAACCCGATGCAAGATAGGATCTTCGAGGTGTTCAAGGAGCCACGTACAAAACGATACACGGGCAGGATAATCAGCTAGGGTAAGGTCTTGGACTGGCTGGAAATGGTAGGGGTGCTATCCCGATACGTTCAATAACTTCCAGACGTAGCCCTGACTGACTCCAAACCTCCGTGCCGCCTCCCGCATGCTTGCTATTGGATTTTCCATAAAAAATCGGCGTATGGCTCGATAAAGTGCCCTAGTGTGCATGGCCAGGGACGGTTAGTTGGCCGAAATCGAGAAGATTTTGAACCTTTTTCAAAATTCGTCGAGCAGATGGCACTTGCGACTCTGGGTATCGAACCCAGAACCACTCTCTAGTCTCGCTCATATCTTGAGTGCGAGAGTACCTACTCAAACACTGTTCTGCGAGCTCCCGATTCGTGAGCGGCATCGCGATAAATTATGCAACCGATCGGAACAAGTGCAAAATTTGTACTAACATTAGAGAACATTACATATCAAAAAAACCCTATTGCATAGTCCATAAGGTCTTTTGCAAAAAGCCAGTCGGCAAATGTTTGGATAAATGAGTAAGAAACAATGAAATCACTTTTATTGTAACAGATTCAGCTCACGATAAAAAAGACCGAATGATTGAGCACGTACACCACAGAACAGTTCCTAGTCATTGAGCACTACCTACCTGTGTTGTTTACACCAAATAAACTAATCGAAAAAAAATACTTACATGTAGTTCCGTGGAATATTCACTTACACAATCATCACCATACGTGCACGTCCTTTTGTGACATACCTTATGAAGAGAAATTACACCACACAGCACTAGCTAAACAATAATGAACTAGATATTGTTACAGTATTGCAATAACCTCTAAAACACACAAAATTTACGTTGACTGCGCAAGCGACGCGGGCTTCCGGGTGCAGTGCAATGTCAAACTACGACATGTTAATTAAAATTTCGCTAACTGATAATCTCCATTCGAACGTCGCAACGCGACGTTCCAATCTGAACTACTGCATTCACCGTACTGAACTTTCACACTCATTATTACTAACAACAACAAACCAGTAACAATTAAAATTTTATTTGAGTTTATTCAAAAAACTAGCAAAACTAGCTCTTATAACCTTGATATAGGATAGTTATGGATGCTTTGGCGGCGAAATGCCTGTCGAGGCGGCTGCTTTGTACAGAAGTATTTTTTATTGCAAAGCAATAAAAGTGGTCTTTTACTGCCTTGCAATACTTTATAAAAGCCTGTTGTTTCTTAATCATTTCTTCAAATACTTGCCGTGTTTGAAGAAATGATTAAGAAACAACTGAAATCACTTTTATTGCTTTGCAATAATTTCGCCTAAACAATACTCTTGCAAATACTCGTGCCGTCATGAAAGCATTTCGCCGCCAAAGCATCCATAACTATCCTATGTCAAGGGAATAAGAGTTAGTTTTGCTATTTTTTTGCATAAACTCAAATAAAATTTAAATTGTTACTGGTTTGTTGTTGTTATCTACACTAATATTATAAAGCTGAAGAGTTTGTTTGTTTGAACGCGCTAATCTCAGGAACTGCTGGTTCGAATTGAAAAAAAATTTTTGTGTTGAATAGACCATTTATCGAGGAAGGCCATAGGCTATATAACATCACGCTGTAACTATTAGGAGCGAAGAAATCATGGAAAATGTGAAAAAAACGGGGGACATTTTTCATCCTTGAGGGCTTCCGTTGCGTACCTACGCTGCGAAAATGGTTCAAGATACCAAAAATATTTGTGGGTAGTTCTTGCGAAATCTCGAAATTTTAGGTTAATAACTTGTTAAAGATCATGATCAGAAATTTGCATTTTTTTGTATGATATTCGTAGTACTTGAGATAGGAATGCTCTGTAATATGGTGGTCCTCAAAACAAATCAGTTTTAAGGCAAAAACGAGGGTATTAAAAAAAATTAAGAGTGAGGGAATGACGACTAGGTGAGGGAATGACATTTGTAAGTTGTTCATGTACATATTTTAACAATAAACCAATTTATTTTGTATTAAAACATTTTTATTCTTAAAGCGATACACTTTTTTATAATAAAGCTATCTTTCTCATACTTTAATGTCATCATGACAAAATTACTTACTGTATTTAGGAACTAAAATAGCAGGGAACATAAAAATATTAGAAATTAAACCAAAATAATCTTCTCAAAATTAACAATACAGAGGCTTCTTGCCAATAAAAAAAATCCTTATAAGTAATTTAATCAGTCTCAAAGTTTACAACTTGAGCAATGGCACATATAACTTAAAGTAAAAGGTAGGGAACAGTAACAATAGCAGGGAAAAAAATATTAGAAATTAAACCAGAATAATCTTCTCAAAATTAACAAAACAAGCATCTTGCCAATAAAAAAAATCCTTATAAGTAATCTAATCAGTCTCAAGTTTACAACTTGAGCAATGGCACATGTAACTTAAAGTAAAAGGAACCAAATCCTGGAGATGATCGAATCGTATAACAATCTCTATCAGAGTCATGAAATTTATCAATAGAGAATATTATTTAGTAAAATTTACCTCATAACATCCCCTTTTGAGTAGTTTTAGGGGCTCAATCTTTTGCAAAACATTTGTCCAGGCATATAACTGCTCATCTGTGATAGTTGGCCATCTCCAGGATTTCGTTCCTTTCTTCATGCACTTTACAAGTTCATCGGAAGCTGAAGTGATTTGGCCTGGGTATATTTCTTCTTCCCATCTGACTATGACATAATCACCTACATTATAATTTGAAATTATTGAAGAATTGCTACCAAATGCCTCAGACTTGGTATCTTCGTTGTTGCGTCTTGTTATTACAGAAGATGAACACGCCTTAGAGTATTTTTGTTCTTCACTGCTCCTTGTTGCAATTGTAGGCAATTTTGAAGGTTTGTAATAACCTAAATGAAAATGACTACATTTTCCAATACAAGAGTAACAAGAGAGTGTTCTGAATTCTAATAAGCCGTCAGAGAAGACAAATTGTCTAATTTTTTGAGTACCACGAAATCCAGAGATCGTGTTTGAGTGTTTCACTAATTTTTCTACTTCAGTAATTTCTGATGTCGTTACTTGAAAGAGTAGGATCGAAGGACATCTTTTAAGCAATATATCTTGAAGTTCATGTATGTTTACAATATCTTTGCCCTCAGCCACGGCTTTGTCAGCAGTTCTTTTCAAGGTGCCCCCTACTCCATCAGGGGCACCTTTACCATGTCCTGGTTCTGAGTAGTTCCAAGAAAAGTATGTCGTGCCCGGAAAAAAATCATTTATATGTTGAGAGACAATGTGAAACATAAACTTATTTTTATATTGATTCACTGGGCTGTCACTCAGCATATGTATTTTATGAATACTTAAATTCTGCCTTTTAAGCCATTCAAAAATTGGTTTTAAATGCGCCCATACCGCCATAGTATCGTGTCTGCCGTTGCTCGATAAAGAGCAAAACGTTTGAGCATTGACTTTATCATTCCGTCTTAAGTATAGTACACCTGTATGAAGTGTAATTTGTTCCCTCGCACCTCCGAAATGGACAGCCTGTATCTCTTCATTGTACTTACAAGAGTAGTTCTCACTGAAGTCGATATGGATTAGGACTTCGTTTTCCGTTAAATTACTTTTGAGATCTGTAATTCTTTGATATTGATGAAAGATCGTGGCAACATGTCGTAAAAATGTAGGCAGTGTTTCTTCTAAACGTTGAACTAGTTTTCGAATAGCAACATTAAACTCTTTTTTTACAGGTTTGCGTACCGTTTTAATCTGTCCATTTTTCTCATATTGAGTAGTTTCGTACAACCACTGGTAATAGGTTACTGTTTTATTCGGTTCAGGAAGATAATATTCCACTGATTTAAGTTTACAATCCGCACACTCCCTTGACAAACATTTTGGTGAACGGACATTGCATGTGATGGTGGCTAGCAATCGTGTAATATTGTTGCTAGGTAATGCCTTATTGTCATATAACTTTGAAACCATTAGTTGGTTATTTTCGTGAACAATACACGTGCAAGTATTTCTGTTATTAATGTTAGCCCATGTTACCCAAAAAGGTCCAATTTTGCAAAATGTCGCTAAGCTTATTTTATAATCAACGCTATTAAGAAATTTACTATGTAAATTTTTCAACGTGTCACATAATAAGCGTTTTTGTTTGACTTGACCCTTTGATCTTATATAATCTTTCGTTCCAGGGCACATTCTAGAATTTTCATCTTTTTCCAAGAAATCTATTACATCTTGCTTAATTTTTAACATTTTTGTATTTAGTATTCTACAGCCGGCTTTTTTGTAAGTTTTATGTTTGAAAAACGATTTAGACAAATGAAGCAGCTTATTCTTTTTTAGAAGATCCGGTTTCAAAATTTCATAATATTATTTTTTATCCTGGTGTTTTCTTAGGCTATTATAGCTATGTTTTAGTTGATTGGTAATTACTTCAGAAAAAATAAGCTTCTTTCTTACCATTTCAGGAACTTTAACATTTTTTAGGAGTGCTGAAACTTTAGCTTCAGGAGAAGACATATATTTTTTAAATTTTCTCTGACATCTTTTACGATATTTCTCTTTTTTTTTCATTTCTTCTTTTAATTTCTTCTGTAACTTGGAAATTTTTGCATACATTTTAGCTCTACGCCTTCTAAGTTGCTGCTTTCTTTGAGCAGCAATTCGGTCTCTGCGCTCTACACTATTTTGAATTGATGGATTTGGACTAGAAGGTGGTGTTTCATTTAAAATTCTTGTTAAATTTTTGTGTATTTGAACTTTTCTGTCCCGGTAAGATTGACTATTTTTCTTCCAATTTTTTCTTTTCATTCTTTTTTCCCTAGAACTCATTTCAGATACCGATTTCACTTGGCCTTTTTCCTTTTTTTTTAAATACTTCAATCTTTCTTTTAAGCGTAGTTGTTCTAAACTTTCTGGATCTGCTTTCATCTTTTCTCTGCGTTTTCTATCATATAATTTTTTTTTTAATTTTGCTTCTGCTTCTGTAATTTTTTTCCTTGCCATCTTGAGTAGGTCCTGAACAAGAAAAAAAGAGTTATTTTGGATTATAAAACTAAGAGAAATGATATCAGAACTCAAATTTGTTAAGCCACAGTAAAAATAAATCATTCCCTCACTAAACATCATTCCCTCACTATAAATTTCAGTGAGGGAATGACGGTGAGGGAATGACGAATTTAATATTATTCGACAAGAAGTCCCTTTATAACCTCACTTTTTTGCCAAATCTTTTGCGTAAGCATACAACATCCAAAACCCCTTTCTAATGTATACTCAATATAAAAATATATTAATTTACCTTTGTTTCTAACGATGTGATGAAATGATGCTGCAAAATGTAACTTTTTAATCTAATTCACAAAATGTATTATAACACAAATTCCTCACGCGCACACGGTAAAATCGCCATATTGAAAAGTTGACAGTACTACCAACTATTGAAAACTAATGGCTGCGTTCATAAATAATAAAAGATGCATTCAGAATTTAACTGTCAGTAAAGGTGTGAGGGAATGATTTTCTTTCTCTGGACACAAAATTAAATTAATGTAGAAAAATTAATAATTTAAGTTTTTGCAAAATTTTGTTATATTTGGAGATACTATTGTATTACTAATCTTTTAGAAAAACTTCAATGAAAATTTCTTAGGAAACTTAGTTTTTTACATTCATAAACATAATGATCTGGAGCTTGGGACAAGGTGAGGGAATGATTTTTGAGGGTTTTGAATTTTTTTTTAATAATTATTTGCAATCTCGAGTTAATGTTTATGCCTGAAATAAGTAGTCATCGAAGTATACATTGCATGTAAAATAATATCCGGCGACTAATATTTATCAATTGTTAAAAAAACTAAAAGGACAAGAATTTTGAGTTTTCACGAGAACTACCCTTGTATGAAAGAATTATTCCTCTTAAAATGATCTAATAAATGTTTGTAACAATATATGTCTATCTTTTAAGATCAAGTCACTAGAACCGTTTTTGTGGTAATCAAATTTGGCCGAAATGAATGCATTATTTGTTAAGAGTTGTATCAACGTAATAATATTAATCTTTATCCAAATAAATGTGTTGTTGATTAAGAGTATTTAATTGTGAACAAAATTGTCTTTGACATCACTTACTTTCAATGAATATCTTAGAAGATATAACAATTTCGAAAAGACAACACTTAAAAAATTCTTTTCGGCTCCGGTCATCGGGAAGGATTCGAACCCCCGACCTTTGGAAGTCCGGTCCAATGCTCTGACCACTGAGCTACCGAGAACCTTAATGGAGTCGTTGAATTTTGTAAGTGCTTTTTAACGCTTTGAGCCAGCGTATGTTTCATCAATGATTGTGGGAGACACCCTCAAATTAAGGTTCTCGGTAGCTCAGTGGTCAGAGCATTGGACCGGACTTCCAAAGGTCAGGGGTTCGAATCCTTCCCGATGACCGGAGCCGAAAAGAATTTTTTAAGTGTTGTCTTTTCGAAATTAAAAAATAGCGTTGTGAACGCAAAAAAAAAACTTAACAAATAAAAGATATAACAATTTTAAAATAACACCAATATAAAATTCACCCGCGCCACATGATGTGCAAAACATGACGCTGCAATGAAGAGAGGCGTTGCTTGCGAACGACGCGGAGAGGGGATGTAGCTCTACGAGGTACCATGACGAACCAAAATTAGATTTAATTAATGACCATTTGCGTCATATCTTCACGTCGACCCTGCCGCTGTGCCTAAAAAGCCGGTTGTTTAACCAATGCGTCTTACCAGTCTTAACCTACGGAGCGGAAACGTGGAACAGTCAAGCTGGCTCACCGACTACACGTCACTCAGCGTGCTATGGAAAGGTCTTTGTTGGGGATCTCATTAAGGGATAAGATCCCGAACGAGGTCATACGACATACGACTAAGGTAACTGATGTTGTCCGAAAACGTAGCAAGCTAAAGTGGCAGTGGGCTGGCCATGTCTGTCGCAGAGCCGACGAGAGGTGGAGCAGGAAGGTTCTTGAATGGAGATCACTCTCAGGTAAACGTAGTGTGGGACGCCCCCCGGCTAGATGGACAGACGACCTGAAGAAGGCAGCTGGTAGTGACTGGATGCAAAGAGCGGGAGATCGTGCGCTGTGGGGGTCCTTGGGGGAGGCCTATGTCCAGCAGTGGACTGATACGATGAATGACCAGGTGACCGCGTATAATAATCTGGGACGAATGTTCCACGGTCCATAGAGCTCATGTAAAGGGGCTAGATAGGACTCTTAGAGATATCTGATATCTCTAAGAGTCCTGATTTATGATAAAATTATCGTCATAAAATTACTGTTATATTTGCGGGGACTTTCGACAAACTGTACCAGTAATAGTAAGGGGAACAAGGGCAGACATTGTAAAGTCTTGCCTTAAAAGTACCCCATTATGGAAGTTTGTGAAAATCTTAAAATTAACTATAAATATAAGAGCACGTTTAGGGGGAGGTAGTAATAGTCCTCCTGGCCGATTTCGAACACGGCAGCCAATCTCCACAGAGAGCAGCCAACTACGTAGGACATATTATAGTGCACAAGTGTGAGCACAATACACAAGTGCACTCACTGTTCCATCACTCTCAAAGTTCGGTGAGACGGCAATCCCACATGACCGGAGAGAGATCTGGCGCATGACCAACGACTTAACGTGCGAACCGAGGCACGGGGGTGTAACACCGCAAACTTCTCGACTCCGAGCTGTTTTTGAGAGATTCATGACAGAAAATCTCAGAAACAATTTTGGCTCGACCTGGGATTCGAACCCAGGACCTCTTGGATGTTAGGTAGAAACTTTGCCACTACACCTACGAGGCAGTGGTAGGGAGGTAGTATAACATTTTCTTCAAAGTTACTTAAAGAAGACGGGAAAGTACCTCACTCTGAAAATAAAATTGCAATTGAACGAGATTAAGGATTAAGAGTGAGTAACATTGAGGACTTTATATCGAAAGATCACCCTGAAATAAGCGAAATAGAAAAAACAAGGTCATCAATGGAAGTGTCAAAGTGCAATATTGGGAGTGAGAACTGTAGCGCAGACGAAATTAATAAAATAATTATTTGAACACAAGTGGCCTCCCCCCATATTCCCTCAAATTAAAAATAGGTGCCCCAATATTTTTACTTAGAAATCTTAAACCACCGGGACCCGCTTCAAATCTAATTTCTTCGCAATATGTAACGTTATGGTTGCAATAGTTTAGACTGGTTTAGCAGTTGGTCAAACAGTGCTTATACCTCGCACCTCAATGATTCCAAATTATTTACCATTTAATTTTAAAATAATTATATTTCCTGTTATGCTATGTTTCACCGTTACAATTAATATATCACAGGGGCAAACATTTAAACACATAGGAATTAATTAACGTCAAGACTACTTTTCACACATATGTCGCGTTGTCAAGATCAGACCTACAAACGCGTTGCGGACAAAACTAATATGTTCTTCAAGACACAAGAAAACAAAACAAGAAAAATAATTAACGCAGAAGTACTTTAAGCTAATTATGTTCTTTTAAAAACTTAAAAAATAAATTGTCTAAAATAATAATAACAAAAAAATAAATTTGCAAAAATAAAATGAAGCCCAAAAAAATATTCCACTAATAAGTGTGAAAGTTCAGTACGGTGAATGCAGTAGTGCAGATTGGAACGTAGCGTTGCATCTCGCGTTTTGAGGTTTTGTTTAATGGAGATTATCAGTTAGTGAAATTTTAATTAACATGTCGTAGTTTGACATTGCACTGCACCCGGAAGCCCGCGTCGCTTGCGCAGTCGACGTAAATTTTGTGTGTTTTAGAGGTTGTTGCAATACTGTAACAATACCTAGTTCATTATTGTTTAGCTAGTGTTGTGTGGTGTAATTTCTCTTCATAAGGTATGTCACAAAAGGACGTGCACGTATGGTGATGTTAAGTGAATATTCCATGGAACTACATGTAAGTTTTTTTTTTTCGATTAGTTTATTTGGTGTAAACAACACAGGTAGGTAGTGCTCAGTGACTAGTCTAGGGACTGGTCTGTGGTGTACGTGCTCAATCAATCAGTCTTATTTTATCACGAGCTGAGCTTTAATTCCTGCTAGGTTTATTTAGGAGTTTACGTTTAGCTGAAGTGAGCAATGTTTAGAGATTGTTTTGCTAAGCAAGCCGAAATTACGCATTTCATTAAATCAGACGTTCTTTCTTGCCTCTCAGTATGAGCTTCTTGTTTCGAAACACAAGTTGGGACCCTAGCTTGACGATAAATTAATGGAATCAAGGAAGTTTATGGTATTGTTTGTCTTTTGTGGCTTTTTTAACTGAAGAACTATTCATTAGTCGTATCAATAAGTTACACATAAAAAAAAGATCTGAAGACTGTTTTAATCATTGCGCGCGCGGCCCTCACCTCGCTGCCTGTCAAACGCCCGAGTGCATTGAACTCCAAGGTCATTGAAAAGGTAACCGGCCACTGCGCGTAATAAATTGAGAATAATTTAGAATTAGTTTGGTAGGTAGTTTTTATTTCTTTTTTTCTCATTAAATGATATACTTAATATGATTAGGTAAGCACCCATCTTCTCTACTGCGATTTTAAATTGATTTTTATTCTTGTGATTTCTGATGGGCAAATGACCCTTGCAGAATCGTTCTATAAAAGCAGCTGAACATGTCGTTTAAAGGAATTACACGATTTCGTATTCACCCTGTATGTAGTATAATATCAATTGACTAGTACCCATAGTACAAGCCATGCTTAGTTTGGGACTAGAAGACGTTGTATGAAAATGTCTGAGGAATATTATTATTATTTGAAATAAGATACAAAAAACGTAATAAATCTTTTGTTGAGTAAGTTAAGCATTATTTGTTTTTGTCATTTCCCTTAGTATTAAGAATTTCGTTGACGACCCGGTTGGTGCATTGGCGTGATTATCACTTCGCACGCAGGGTCCCCGGGTTAGATTCCAGGACAAGTCAATTTAGAAAACGATCTTTTCTAAATTGGCTTGGGTGTGGGTGTGCTGGGAGTAGAGATGTAAGCCCGGTATTATACCAAATGTGCTCGAAGGTAAAATACCAATAATACCGTAATATACTATTTCATACGGTATTTTTGGTATTTTATGTTTTGCATTGTATGTGTTTACAAAAGTGTATTTTTTTTTAAAGTCATCCCTGATGGGGAAAAATATGGGTTGAAAAAACGTGTGCAATTCGTTACTCTTGTAGATAGACACTTTAAAATATGTGTACATATATTATGCTTTGTGTTTAAAATAATACTAAGACGTGGAAATTAATGGTGTTACTTAACTGCGCACTTTCAGATGTGTCAGAAGCATCATCACTTTCTTCGTGTGTTACAATACTTTCGTCACAAAGACGTAAATTTGAATAAATTGTGACTAATTTAGTGACACGTGCTGCATTCAGGCGATTTCGAGATTTATTATGAATCTTTCCGAAGGTGCTCCAGTTTCTCTCGCTAGCTGCAGACGACGAAGGCACACTAAGCATCCTGGTCGCTTTCGGGTGGATTATCAGTCCACGAGCAAAAGTCTCCCACCAAATTCTTGGTTCGACTGTATTTGCTGCTACCCAGATTGTATTAGAGCGTCCAAAATGACCCATTTTATTTTTGAGCTCGCACATATTTTTCAGCACAGAACTGACGTCTTTCTTTAGGTTAGTTGCTGATTCAGTTATAAAGTCTGACGCAATAACCACTTTTTCGTCATTTAAATCAGTTCCACGATATCTGGGGTCTAATAAATTGGCTGCTAAATCTCGCCTTTTGGAGATTGCAGCTAAAATGTGACTTTTGTCATTCGTACTGATGGAGGTGTTTGTCTCCAGTTCTGATGCCATATGATTTTTAAGTGATTTGAACAACGGTGGTATTTCCGATAAACAACATTTGTCAGACTCAGATTTCATTATACTATCGGCCATTGGCTTTATAAGCTTGAGATATTCATCAAGTTGTATCCATGTGTTTTCATCCAGAATCACATCTTTAACGTCCCTTTTTGTAGTAAATTCTCTAGATATAGCTAAAGCTTCTAGAGCCTCTCTGTTTTGAATAAAAGAATTTAGCATTATCACGGCGCCGCTCCATCTAGTTTTACTAGGTAATTTTAAAGTGCATTTGATGCGCCCGTACTTTTCTTGTTGAAACTTTTCAAAATGTATTTGGGCCAAATGGTTTTTTTTAACGTATTTAATTACATTTGATACATTTTGATACTGTTGTTGCTGATGATGCTGCTGCTGCTCCTCCTGATCCAGCAGAACAAACTGCTCAGGAACAGAATAACCCAGGTTTGATAAACTCTAGAGCACCTGGACAGCAAACTACGTCCGATCCAAAAATCACATGTTACATGCGGAGGCCACCGTCGACGCGGAAGGTAGAACAAATAGATAGGCAGTTGGTTAAGATGGTTGCTAAAGGTCACCATGCGCTTCGTATAGTGGAAGAAGCCGACTTTAGAAAATTAATCGACATGGTCTCGAACTGCCCTGGTTACCAACTTCCGTCACGCAAAACCTTGTCCAATACTTTGATTCCCAAAACCTATGTAGAAGTATTTGAAAAAACTCAAAAGCAGTGATGTGAAGCACATGCTGTATGCCTAACTACAGACGGTTGGACATCTAATACTAACGAGAGTTACATAGCCGTTACAGCACATTTTGTTAACTCTACAACTACTTTGTGTTCCGTTTTGTTGGGATGCATCAATTACAATGACCGTCACACAAGCGCAAACTTGGTTGCCTTTTTAAAAAGAATAGTGCATGATTGGCGCATAGAAGACAAAGTAGTGTGCGTCGTAAGTGACAATGCAGCCAATATAATAGCTGCTATTAGAATGGGGGAGTGGCGATCAATCCCTTGCTTCGCACACACTCTTAATTTGATTGTACAACGCGCCTTGAGCGGAATCAGTGTGAGCATCAACAAGGTAAAAAGTATTGTCGAATATTTTAAAAAGAGCACAGTTGGGCTCCAAAAACTTAACGACATTGAAAAACAAATGGGGCTACCAATATTAAAACTTAAACAAGAATGTCCTACAAGGTGGAACTCTGCGTATGAAATGTTGGAGAGAATTTTACAGATTAAAGATGCCATCATAAGCACTTTGGCACTTTTGAGGAGTGACCTCTCTCTTCAAACTAAACTGGGCTAAACGTAAAGACTTTTACCCACATCTTTATAAATTTGTTTTAAAAAGGCTTTGTGTTCAGGCGACTGAATCTTGTCCCGTGTGAACGCATATTTTCCAATGCTGGACAGATTTTGAGACAGAGAAGGAGCCTCCTTAAGGCTAGTAAAGTGTCTCAACTAGGTACTGTTTTTACACAGTAATTTGGATTAATGTAAGAATGTAAATATTACGGCAAAAAAGCACGAAAAAAAATTTAAAAAAAAACATGAGAAAATTATTAACAAAGAAGAAAATAATCAATCAAAAATATAATTATTGTAAATATTTGATTTTTAAATACGAATAGTGAAAACATTTCATTAAAATGACAGTCCTAAGCCTGTGTAAAGTATGAAGGGAAATCAAATATTTTTTGCATTATCTTTTAAGCAAGTACGTTCAGCAGTTCACGTCCGAAAAATGTCTTAAGTATCAATAAACTACAATGAACTAATAGTACTACATGACTGACGAACTAGTTTGTTGTACGAAATTTTACGTTATACTGTTTGTCATAAGGTCTATAATGAAGTGAGTGAACTACAATGAACTAATAGTACTAGAAGACCGAACTAGTTCCTTTGAACGACTGTACTAGTTCGGAGCGTTCCTTTCAATGACCGAAATGGAACAAGCCTAAAGTGAAAACTTATAAAAAGGAAAAGCGACAGAGACGATATTTATTACAGCCTATGAAACTTTTATATAAAAAATATAAACTTGAAAAAGGAACCTTGTCATATTCAACATTTAAAAAATATAGACCGTTTCACATTCTGCCGCCTAAATTCTGTTTCTAAAAGAGGATTTTTTTCGGTGCCTGAGTTAGATGATATAAACCATTAGTTTTTTTTTACTATTAGTAGTGACGTTACGTTACGTATTACGTCTGCACCACAGAGTCCTGATAAATATAATCATACACTCACTGTCTCGCGCTACGTAGTGGTTAACTACTTCAAAAGTAATGTTACCAATCCCAAGATTGATGTCGTAGGGCTACGTGGTGGCTTCAACTTCATCATAAATTACTAGTTATTTGTCAAAAATATTATTTATTGTCTTTCATTTCAATTAGTAGGTGAAAGTGACGGGTAATTTATTGTTAGGGTTAGTTGGTTTTTTAACTTTGGAAAATAGCATTCCATTTTTTTTTGTCTAGATACGGGTGAAGTCTTTAAAATATTCGAAAGTTGTTTCTATAATAAAAGTTTGTCGTCACTCTCATCATACTCGTACTATTCTAGCTTATTTGATCTCAAGACTGTGTTTTTTCACAAATATATTTGCTAAAAAGTACATTATTGTGTTTCTTTTAGGATTCAATGGATGACACATGGTCAAAGTCATAGTCAGAATGTCTTTATTCAAATAAACTTAATAATTAAGCACTTTTGAATCGTGTTAATTTTCCTACCGCCGCCCATTCCAGACTTTTTAACTGACTAGAAGAACGGGTGCACACAGGGGCAGAAACCCCAAAAAGGCTAGCAATTCACAACACTACAATTTACTACTTAAATTAACTTAAATTTTAAGTATCAGTACATACCTTACTTGATATACTTTGTCTGGTACATATAACATGATCTAAATTTGTAAGTTTTTTTATTTGCGCAAATTAAGGTATTCTGCCCCAGTGTGGGGCGGAAGAAACTTATCAGCTTTAACAGAAATAAGTAACGATATTTACAATTTTAATATAGGTACATCGTTACCAAAAATACCTTAATATATCTCTGTTTTAATATATCTCTGTCAAAATTATTCATTATTGTAAAAATTGTTTAAATATTTATCATATTTGTAAAAAAGCCTAATTTATCAAACACCTTTAATTGATAGTGCAATTAGCAACACTTTTTTACTGTATGTAAGTCTTATGTTAAATCAATTGTAACTGTCGTTGGTGTGTCTAATAAATAAGACCTACCCCGAATCGCATCAACGATCCCAATCTCGAGTTATCATGTTCAGTCATATATATATATATATGCATAATATATTATATTTATACTGCAAATACAATAAGTTATTCCGCTCTACGAGTCTATATAGGTACGCATATCATTTCTCTCGAGTTTAAGGTCGCTATCGCCGGCTTTGTAGTTCGGTGTTCGGACCACTAGGTAAAGACGACAGTCTCATTGACTTAATAAAAACGATAATTACTTAGTGCTACTCTTATTCAGAGGGAGAATGTAAAGGTAAACTATAATTTCATTCATCCGTAACTTTTACCTGGAACGTCATAAAATTTAAAAAATATATAGATATGTTAAGGTATTAAACATTTACAAATAAATAATTAAGATATGTTGTCTTCATCTATGTGAAACAAATGTGGTCCAGACAAACTGACGTCAGAATGTCTGGCCACTGTATTTTCATGTTGTTTCACTGCTCGTCGAGGTACTAGCTAATTGAATTTAGGTATCAAATAGTATCAAAAAGGTATTAAGTATTGATAGTCACTAAACATTAAATATTGTACTTGGTCAAGGGGTTCTGACGCTTACGATAATAGTTCTCCCATCTGTACTTTTTCGACGCCGTAGACTACTACAGTTGTCAAATAGTGTTGTGAACTTACCTTGTAATCACAAAAAATATAGAAGGTTTTTCTTTGTGTATTTCTTAGATTTTAAATAAAATCTGATCAAAACTGTAATGCAATTGTGTTTTATTGCAGTTTGTTTCGTAATTATTATTGTTAATCACCTTAAATTACAAACAAATACCATCACCCATCACTAGCGAAAATCACTATTACAGGAAATTATCCTAGGCTTGGCCTCGGGCGTGAAGTAACGTAAAAGAGCGCTGGCGTGCAAAAGGTCGTCGAACATTGGAGATACTGATGGATAACTTAAGAGAGATTGTTCAAGATTTTGTGCCAAGAAATCTTGGTATTAACCAGTTGAGGAGAAGAACTCTTGCAATATAACTTGTTGTTCCTCAGTGGCTTAAGAGGAATGCAATAGTGATTTGTGATAGGACATATATCGACCCCTATAATACGGTTTAACAGTACAGGCAAGAAACATAATTGGTAGTATTTATTTTTAAAATATCTTTTGAAATAGTACACCTATATTGCACCTGTCGGGGTGGTGTCGGTGTATCTGTTTGGGGGAATATTTAACTAGTATAGTGTCCTAAATCACACGTCCCGAACTAGACTCTCAGAAGGTGCTTACTATGGTATCACAAAATAAAAGTCATAAATTGTCTCACTGATGTCTCTATTCAAGTTCACAATACTTGGCGTTATAACTATGATCTACTATATTTTACTAGGTACGACCTAACTTCGGGTGGTGCAGGGAACGACTGGCGACCGCCGCCGAGCGCGTTCCGCACACTGGCACAAAATGTTTATTCAGCAAAATGCATGCAACTACTGTGTCCCTACATAACATCCCCCCTAAAAAAAATTTTTAATAATAAAAATTCAAAGTTACAAATTTGTTTGATTTGAACACCCTGTATGAAATTGTTACAATACTAAGTCCAAACATTACACCTATTTGAAACTTGTACACTTGGAATTGCTATCGCGGTGATTCTCGGTAACACGTAGGTACATGCATTGCGTCATCCTAACTTGCAAACAATAATTACAGATTGAATTTGTTACAAAGTAAGTATCGATTTTAAAACAAAAATTACATGGGTACCATACAGACAAAAAAAAATATGAACCTTAAAATCTATTAATACATGATTTTGTATACATACAGACCATTTATTTTAAATACATACAATAGTGCCTTTTTTTAAATACATACAATATACCTAACATTCCCAATATTAACACGTACGAAAAATGAAAACTGTTGTTTACACACTATATCTTATTTTTCGAAACACTGTTTTGATAACACACGAATCACATTAACTTTCAATAAACACTTGACTGCTGCCCTGCTGATTGCTGTGGCACAGACTGTACCCTTATGACCGGGTGCTCCAGTCCTCCACTGACAACAACTTGTTTCCTTAAGCATGTCCTTGTAGACTTGAGACACTGACGCCGTAGTACATACAGTACTATGCAAACTAATAAAATGACCGCGATCAACACTATGATCGCCAAATAGTTTAATTTCGACTCCACATTACTGTTATTACTTTTAATTATTTGTGCTTGGGCTACTGTCAGATTTTCCTCTTTGCTAGGTCCGACGCCCATAATTAATAAATTAAGATGCTACTTCACTAACTTTAATATACAAGATACGAATGAATAAAATTTTCGCATGTTTTTACTTTTATACTTAATCTGGACCAAATCAAAAAATCTTACACATAACTATTCAATTCTCGTACGTTTACATTTTACTAGAAATATCTGTGACCTACATTCAAACAAGACACATTGTAAGCTAGTTCGCCATTATTTTATAAAGCGCTTACCTTACAAATTAACTGCTTAAGGCGAATACACTTCAATCTATTTTTAGAACAGTTAAGGCGATGTTACACATAAAAAATATACATTTGAAAAATAATATTTGCGAAAACCTTATCTCAGGCTCGACTGTAAATTGTCCTAGAAGAGGACACAAGAAAAATAAATCTAGACCTAGGTAGTCTACTGTGAAGCATGCCCTGCAATAAAAATAAACATTCACGGTCTCTGCAGCATCTCCACAGTAAACGCCACGCAAGATAATTTACACGGATAATTTCTACTGGTATACTAAGACTGAAAAATTCACATGAAAACTAAAACTATTTCTACATAGTAAGTATGAGTTTGCGTTTAGACAAATGAGGAACTGCAAAAAAATCATACATTGAGGCATAAGTACATACAAAATACAAAGTTCTATAAAATAACCCTTGGCATCCCAAACAGATCAGAAAAATGACTGGTGAGCATCATGGCCTACGGGAATTTAGTTCACAAATCTGGCAGGTGGCTTTATTACGCGACCACTACTAGTTTTGAAAGTAACAGACTTTTTCGGTTTACTAGTCTCGCTACCAGATACTTTACAAGGTTTAACAGGCTAAACCATTACATTTTCAGTGTTGACAACGGGAGTTTCATCGTTATCATTCAACAAGTAAGCGGGTTTCAAACGATCTATGGATATATTAACTTTACGATCTTGTAACTGTACCAAAAATACTTTATCGTATCGCTTGATTACTCGAAATGGACCATCATAAGGAGGTTTCAGGGGTCTCTTAACCGTATCATCCCTAACAAAAACGTGAGTACATGACTTCAAATCGGAATGAACAAAAAAGGATCGTGTATTACCGTGAGATTTCGTACTGGCTATTGAGTGCCGTATTTTCCCTATTAAAGCATTGTCGTCACTAACCTCTGTCTGTGTGATGTCATAAAAATCGGCTGGTAAACGTAAAGTTCGCCCAAATGTCATTTCGGCTGCGCTGACGCTATTGTCGCTTCTCAGCGCAGAACGAAGTCCTAACATTACCGTTGGCAACTCATCAACCCATGAAGAATCATTTAACCTAGCTGTAAGTGAAGCTTTCAAAGAACGATGCCAGCGCTCTACCATACCGTTGCTCTGCGGATGATATGCGGTAGTTCTCTGCCTTTTTACACCAAAAATTTTTAATAAACTAGCAAACAAATTACTTTCAAATTGTCTTCCTTGATCACTGGACAATGTAACTGGGCATCCATAACGAGTAAACCAACCTTCATATATGACTTTAGCTACATTCTCTGCTGTAATTTCTTGTACAGGGAAAGCTTCTGGCCAACGTGTTTTTCTGTCTATAACTGTTACACAATACCTATAGCCTTGCATAGTTGTCGGCAAAGGTCCTATAATATCTATATGTATATGCTCTGTACAATACCGGTACAGGATCCCAAAAGCCACGAGTTGAAATAAAACTTCTAACTCTGAACGGAGACAACATTTATTTTCATAACTCAGTAGTCATTAAAAGGGCGAACTAGAATGTTCGCGCGATTCAATGAACTCACAGCGCCATCTGTTGGTTACAGAGAAAACTAAAATAACATGATGTAAAATCACAACTCTAAACATACCGCCCACCAAAGACTAGTCTTTACAAACCGCCCACCATGCAAAAACGTAGAATCTACATGACGATGACCGTTTGACTTCAAACATAAACAATTTTATTAAATCTTAATACTAACATTTTAACTTTATCAACATTTTAACAATGCGGTTGAGTAACATTTTTAACATTAACAAACTTATTTCTAAATCATGTGTTTAGGAAACACAATTTTAACATTCTGTTTACGTAGAAAACATATAAAATATGTAAGAAAAATATAACAAGTGACAAAGAATGACACATAAATAAAATTAAAACACAGTTAAAAGTTATTCAGTTGGCAAAAGACACAGCTTCGAAGTTGGACGCTTTATAACAGAACCTTTGCAACGAACTGAAACTACACGCGTGATATGGTCTTTACCCGGGTGTAATTCAACTATTCTTCCATAGAGCCACTTAGCCGGAGGAAGGTTGTCTTCTTTAATAAGTACAATATCCCCTACTTTAAATCCAGGTGTACGTACTGACCATTTGTGTCTTTGGTAAAAGTTTGTCAGGTATTCTGCTGACCAGCGTCGCCAGAAGCATTGCACCATCCTTTGTGTTAATTGCCAGCGCCTAAGAGTACTTAGATAAGGATGTTGTTCGTAGCTGTAGTCCGGAGCCAAAACGAGTGGCTGGCCTACAAGAAAATGACCAGGGGTGAGCGGTGCTTCGTCACTAGGCTCCGGGCTAGCTTGTGATAGTGGCCTAGAATTCAGGCAGGCTTCTATTTGAGAGAGCACTGTGCTTATCTCTTCAAAAGTAAGAGTGCTTTCGCCAATCACACGCTTGAAGTGGTGTTTCACGCTTTTTATCCCTGCCTCCCAAAGCCCTCCAAAATTTGGGGCATGAGGGGGGATGAAGTGCCATTCTGTGTTGTTATTTGCAATGACTTCAGCTATTTCCTTCACTATTTGAGATTTCTCGTCCGCAAATAGACACTTCAATTCACGTGAAGCGCCTACGAAATTTGTACAATTGTCGCTCCAGAGGTGGCTACAGTGACCACGTCTGGCAACAAACCTTTTAAAAGCTGCCAGAAATCCTGCAGAGGTCAAATCTGAAACAGCTTCCAGATGTACGGCCCGGGTTGCCATACAAACAAATAAACAAACGTACCCCTTGTATGACTTATGCCCGCGACCTTTTGAGACTCGTATATTAAAAGGGCCAGCGAAGTCTACACCAGTGTTCGAAAAGGGCTTACTTGGTGTGATTCTACAAGATGGTAGCTCACCCATCAATGCATTTCGAGAAACGCCAGCGTAGCGGACACAAGGGACACAACTGTGTATGTACGATCGAATTAAGTTCTTGGCTCTTAATATCCAGAATTTAGTTTGCAGGTGGCGGAGCATCAGTTGCTGACCTCCATGTAACGTCCTTTCGTGCGCATCGGCCACTAAAAGTTTGGCAAGCCTTGACTTGTTAGGCACAACGATGGGATGCTTGCTCTCAAGTGGTAAGTTAGAGTGACGAATCCTTCCACCTACCCGCAATACTCCATCGCAATCCAAAAACGGCGACAATGTTCTGAGGGGGCTACCTTTATTGATCTCATGCTGAGACTGCAGTGCTCTGATTTCATCTGAAAACCAATTAGTTTGACATATCAAAATGCATCTGGTAAATGCCTCTTTTATTTCAGAAACAGAAAGGTAAGGCAGTAGTTCGACATTGGGTTCACGGCACTTCTTTGCAAATCTTTTACATACAGCGACCACTCTGACCAACTTTCTGAACGAAGAAAATCTATTCCACAGCCAGTCATCTTCATCATCAGATGTCATTGCAGCAGCATGGACACGAACTACTCTTTCTTCTTCATTTTGATTGAGACTAGTTGGGCGAACATAATTAATGTAGTCGTTGCGCAACCATTTTGGTCCTTCTAACCACATAGGACTTTGTAGTAGTTCCGTTGAGGTAATACCGCGGGACGCCATATCAGCAGGATTGTCCTTAGACTGAACGTGGGACCACTGCGAGATGTCAAGAAGGTTAATAATTTCCGAAGTACGATTGGCAACGAACGTCTTCCAACGGCTCGGGTGATCGTTCAGCCAGGACAAAACTACCATAGAGTCGGTCCACGCATGCAAATGAGTCTTTGCGATACCTAAAACTTCAGCAACCTCAACCAACAACTGGCTGACAAGAACTGCGCCACACAATTCCAGTCTTGGGATGGACACTTGCTTTATAGGTGCCACTTTGGATTTTGCAGTGATTAAGTGAGTATGAACATTACCTAATGAATCAATGACCCGGACATAAACCACGGCTGCATATGCAACATTGGAGGCGTCGCTAAATCCGTGCAACTCAACGCATTCGTCATCCACGGTCGTATTTATCCATCTAGGTATGTGAAAATTCGTCAACTTAAGTAACTCACTGCGATATATTTCCCACTTTTTCAGTAACTCCGGTGGCAGCTCGTCATCCCAGCCGATACCAGCAATCCAGAGCCTCTGGATGAAGACCTTAGAATTGATTAAACAAGGTGAGATCCAGCCGAGGGGATCAAATAACCGTGATATCTCGGAGATAATTTTTCTTTTTGTTTCAGGTGCGGTGGTTGCGGTGCGCGGAGGAAGCTTTACGGAGTAATCAAATTCGTCGGTCGTCCTGTTCCAGGTTAGTCCCAACACCTTTGTGATTTGATCTTGTTTGATTTCTATATTTCTCGCCGTGTCACCTTTAAAAACTTCAAACAGCTTGTCAGCGTTGCTTGTCCATTTCTGTAATTTAAAACCACCCTCTTCGAGTAGTTTGTTTAACTGGTTATAGACTTCAATTGCTTGTGTTTCAGATTGACAACCAGTCATAATGTCATCGATATACACATCGGATCTGATTATCTCAGCAGCCATCGGGTATTTATGACCCTCATCGCAAGCTACTTGCATCAAAGTTTTTACTGCTAAATACGGCGCGCAGGCTGTGCCAAACGTGACAGTAAGAAGGCGGTAATCCTCTACTTCATCTTGAGCCGATTTGCGCCATACTATTCTTTGAAAATCCGCATGTTGCTTTGTGACTTTGACTTGTCGGAACATTTTAATCACGTCAGCAGCTAAGCAAATGGGATGTCTGCGCCACTTCATGATGATATGTCGTAAATCTGGTTGCAGTGTGGGTCCTACCATTAAGGTATCGTTTAAAGAAACACCGTTGGTGCCTTTACACGATGCATCGAAAACCACTCTCATTTTGGTAGTGCTTTTATCCTCTCTAATCACTGCATGATGAGGCAGATATACGGCATTTGTATCGTTCCTCTCTTTTTCGTCCGTTATTTTTTCCATGTGCCCAAGTGTAACATATTCCTCAATCACATCCACATATTGCGATTTGATTTCAGGTTTTTTAGAGAACTTCTTTTCAAGTCCTTGAAGCCGCTTCATAGCAATGCTCTTTGAATTTCCGTACTTGCATGGGGGATCAGAATTTTTGAACGGAAGATGGACCACATAACGACCAGATTCGTCTCGTTCTGTAGTATCTGCATAATAATCTTCGCAGGTTTGTTCCTCTTGCGTTAGACGTTTCTTAATCGAAAAGGGTTCGGGTTCTAGTTCCCACAGTCTTCTAAGCAAGTCATTCTCCTCAAGTTGAGCGTGCATGCTGACGATCACGTTGTGACAACCCTGTTGCAGATCTACAATACCACCAGAGATAACCCATCCAAGGTAAGTATCCTGGGCAATTAGAGTGCCTTTAGGGGCTCTAATAAGCCCTTCCTTTAATATTTGACAATAAATTTCGGCTCCCAACAAGACGTCAATTTTGTTGGGGGTATTGAAATTTGGATCAGCCAATTCAATGTTAGCGATCTCAGGCCAGTCAACTAATTTGCATTTCCTTTCAGGTAAAACTGATGTAAGTGTTCCTAATACGTGAGCTCTAACCTGAATGGAAAAGGAGGGGCAGCAACGCGACTGAATATTAAGCATTACCGTATATTTAGAGGTAAGGCCGCTTTGTCCCCCACCTAATCCTGATATAGCACTTTTAGTAGCTGTCTTTTTAAGCCGCAGCAGTTGTACTGCAGCTTCTGTAATAAATGATGCCTGGGACCCTTGATCCAGTAAAGCTCTTAAAAGTTGAGACGACCCATCCTTTGATTCAGCCTTAAGTACGGCTGTAGCTAATAGAACTTGTTTGTGGACTGTATTTTTTGAAAAATGGGTGGCGATGTTACTTATGGTCTCGCTGTCCGACTCAGCATCAGCAGGTTCTTCAGGTGATTCAGTTATTGTGGCTGCAGCTGCTGTGTCAGAGTGGCCTTTGGGATGCAATAGGCTGTGGTGCTTGCGTTGGCAAATACGGCATTTGGTGAAAACGCGACAAACTTTAGTAGAATGATTGTGCCCAAGGCAGTTGAAACACAGTCCCAATGATTGGACGATACTACGACGATTATCAACATCCTCATCGGCAAACTTTTTACAATTGTATAATTTATGTTCTTCGGAACAATGAGGGCATGAAGTTTTAGTAGTTGTATGCAATGCTTTTGGTTTTGACGTTACATTAGGGGATGCTGTAGGCATGCTTTTAGGCTCAATAAATTCCAAAGCTCTAAAGCGTGTTTTTAAAAAATCTTTAAATTGTTTAAGCGTAGGCAATTCATTAGACGAATCACTAACCTGCAATTCCCACTGCTTGCGCGACTCAGCATCCAACTTCGAGCTGACAATGTATATAACAATCACGTCCCAAGAACTGACATCGATACCTAGATTGGATAACTCATGCAAACAATCAGTGGTTACATCCAAAAGTTCCTTAAGGGCGCTAGATGACTCACGTAAAACAATACGTTGACTAAAAAGGCGCTTGAGTATGCAATAGGATATGTATCTTTTATTGTTGTAACGATCCTTTAACATATTCCAAGATTTCTCATAATTATTTAACGTTAGAGGTACATGTCTTATGAGTTGCTCCGCTTCACCTGACAGCTGAGTTTTTAAATAATGCAGCTTCTGTACGTCGTCAAGAGAAGCATTATTGTGTACAAGTGACGTGAACAAATCGCGGAACGACGTCCACTGTTCGTACTTACCGCTGAAAGTAGGAAGTTGAATTTTCGGCAACTTTAAAACAGAATCTACCTTTGTCATTTTACTGCTGTTAGGTGAAGCATCGACAACTTTAGCCCGCTCAGTAAAATGTTTAAGCTTATTTTGTAGTTCAACCTTATATGCTAGAAATATCTCGAAAACAGCCTCAAAAGTCTCGTTTTTATTGTAGATGGTAGCATCCACTTCTTCGGTAGTAAAATTCTCTATCAGTTTTTCATGACGCGCTAAATATTCTTCATATTGTTTCTCTAAGATACTCAATCTCGCCCTAATGTAGTTTTCAGTTATTCGATCTTTGGGTGATTTTTTGAAGTTCGTATGTCCGTTTTCCATCTGCGTTTTTAAATCGTATAAAACACGCAAGTCCCTCTCCATGGTGACAATTTGTGAAGTTTCTTATTTGAACTCAACACGAGTTGAAAATCCCAAGTCCGGCCGATTTGTGCTGTAATTTTTCTAAGTGTTTGAAGCTTCTTATATCGCTCTTAAAACCGGCATGGATTCCCCGTCTCGTCAAAATTTAGCGAATTATTCTAAGTCCAAGATCTTCTAAATTATTCTAAGTCAATATTACTTGGTTACGTTTCACTGCACTTTGACAAATTAACTAAACACTTCAGATTGTACTCACGGTTTCACTTGCACTTTACTCGCCAATGTCCTTTAATAATCCAAATAACCGAATGCTTCTGAAAATCTTCAAACTCCACAGGAACAGTGTAGACGTCACTCGTACAGCCGGGCACCTTATTCACACAACTACTATACTTTACTTGATTATTTCGTTTTCACTCAAAAACCGTCCTTTGGCTCGTAGGACCTTGTACAATACCGGTACAGGATCCCAAAAGCCACGAGTTGAAATAAAACTTCTAACTCTGAACGGAGACAACATTTATTTTCATAACTCAGTAGTCATTAAAAGGGCGAACTAGAATGTTCGCGCGATTCAATGAACTCACAGCGCCATCTGTTGGTTACAGAGAAAACTAAAATAACATGATGTAAAATCACAACTCTAAACATGCTCAAAACGATCAACTACTGGAAATTCACAAAATTCAGATAGCGTATGTCTATTAACTTTTGACTTTTGACATTGAATACAACTTTTTGCCCATAGATTGATATCTTTATTCATATCTGGCCAAAAGAATTTCTGAGTGACCATCTTTCTAGTTGTACGAACACCTGGGTGGTTCAAATTATGTACCGCGTCAAATGCTATTTTCCTAAAACTTTGTGGCAAATAAGGTCTGGCATGATTCGTTGACGTTTCACAATATATCGAATTATTTATGTCAGGCAGAAATATGTTTTTCATACTCACATTGCTGACCGAGTCAGTACGTGATGTTTGCGCAATGTAGTCATCGCGTTTCTGCGCCTCAGCAATTTCGTAGTAATCGAGCACTGTGGGACAGGAAATCGCTTCGACTCGTGATAGCGAATCAGCTACTACGTTGTTCTTACCTTCCACGTACCGGATGTCTGATGTGAATTCACTGATGAATAACAGTTGCCTTGTGCGTCGTGGTGTTTCTTTGTTGCTGTCGAGTTTCTTAAAAGCATGAATCAACGGTTTATGATCTGTAAAAACTACTAACTGTTGCCCTTCGAATAACTTACGAAAATGTCTGATAGCCAAAAAGATTGCTAATAACTCTCTATCGTAAGCACTATACTTTTGCTCTGCGACACTAAGCTTTTTAGAAAAATATCCTAAAGGTTTCCATTCATCATTACATCTTTGCTGCAACACGGCTCCTACGCATGTATTAGACGCATCTGTCATAAGAGCTATCGGCAAACCTACACTTGGATGAGAAAGTGTAGCGGCGTTCTGTAAGCTCAACTTACACTTCTCGAAAGCTTGTAACGACTGCTCTGTCCAAACAATTGGGGTCTTATCCTTCTTTTTACAGTTATGTAAATACCTTTGTAACTCCGCCTGATGCTCTACTGCATTCGGAATGTGAGAGCGATAAAAATTTACCATACCGAGAAATCGTCGGAGGTCTTGTACCGTCTCTGGTCTGGGGTACTCTGCAATCGCTGCAACTCTCTGAGGCAGAGGGGTGATTCCTTGCGGTGTTACTTTAAAACCTAAAAAATCGATCTTCGACTTACCGAAATCACACTTAGCGATGTTAATGGTGAGGCCGTACTGGTTTAGCCGCTTGAACACTTGTTCCAGATGCTCCTGATGCTGGATCCTATTTGAACTGGCAATTAAAACGTCGTCGATGAATATATACACAAAATCTAGTCCTTCAAATACAGTATTCATAAACCTTTGAAATGTTTGCGCTGCGTTACGCATACCAAACGTCATTCTCTGAAATTCAAAAAGACCGAACGGCGTAATTTGTGCGGTTTTCTCTATATCCTGCTCCGCGACCGGTATATAATGGTAGGCTCTATTTACATCTAACCTTGAAAAAATTTGTTTACCCGACAACAAATAAGTAAAGTCCTGTATCCTAGGAATCGGGTACCTATCGGGTTTTGTTACTGCGTTTAACCGTCTATAATCCCCACATGGACGTATTTCCCCATTTTTCTTGGGTACAATATGTAAGGGACTGGCCCACGGACTCTTTGAAGGCCTGCAGATCCCTGCCTCTTGCATAAATCTAAACTCTTCCTTAGCCTTTTTATAACGATCGGGAGGTAGCGGTCTAGCCCTAGCAAATAAAGGAGGTCCCTTTGTCTCGATATGATGGCACACATCGTGTTTAGGTATTTCCTTGAAATTCATAGGCTTCGTGATATCCGGATACTTGCTTAGCAGTGAATGATAAGGATGCTTCTCGTCCACTGTCTTCACTGCGGGCTCCCTGGAATTAGAAACAGACGCATTAACGTTCAATTATTTCAAATTATCTACAAGTTTTCTCGACTTTATATCTACCAACAATCCATAATGATTCAAAAAATCTGCTCCTAATATTGGTTGTTTAATATCTGCTATAATAAACGTCCATTTAAAAACTCGCCGCAAACCTAAATTTAATTCAAGCGTTCTAGTCCCAAAGGTTTTAATCTCTGTACCATTAGCGGCGTACAACTTGTAATCTAAGTTTTCCTTTCTACAAAGTTTATTTCTAACCGGAATAACTGAAACATTGGCACCTGTATCAACGAGGAACTTCTCCCTGGAGTTGTAGTCGCTGACACATAGGCGGTGTGATGGCTGCACCGCGCAAGCTCCCGCCATAGCCTGCACTCGTACTAGTTTTCCGACTTCTTGTTCCACGCGCACGGTTCTTCACAACGGCGTGCTTTCTCCCTATAGCGAAAGTGGTATGCACATAACCAATCTGGACTCTCCGGTGTGCGACGATTGGAGCTCGAACGAGGTCTTCTAAAGTTCCGATTACGTGATGTACTTCTTCCTCTTCGGCGATGATCACGACTGAACTGCCTTCCTTGTCTCTCTTCCATGGTAGCTAATCTTGAAGTTAGTTTGGCTATCTCTGCCAAAATCAAAGCTGACGCACTTTGTTCCCTTGTAGCCGGCGATGTAACCTCTGACACCTGCATTGGTCGTGTGGCATCCATCACCGTATCTGCTGTTGTGGCCAAACTGTCCAAACTCTTACTATCTGCCACTGCCAAAACTGCCCTTGTTGCCGCTGGCAAGTGGTTCTGCCACAGGAGACGAAGTGTGTGGTCTGGTATCTTACCACGTGCTAATTCTTTCATACGTCGTAAAAGCTGCGACGGCTTTTGTTCCCCCAGCTCCATTTCGCTTAGTAGCTTTTGTAACTGTCTCGTAGCGGATTCTTCATAAATAGATAACAATCGCTGTTTCAATGCTTCGTATTTTCCTTTTTGTGGTGGCTGAATAACTAAATCTGTGATTTGTCCAATTACGTCTTTACTTAATTTTCCAATGACTATATCGTATCTCGCCTGATCACTTATCTTTTGCGTGTTTAATATTGCTTCAATCTGAATAAACCATACCCTGGGTTGATCTGTCCAAAATTCAGGTAATCGTGTGGCGAGTGAAACTGCTCCCAAATCCATACGTTGATCTTGTGTAGACATGCCATTACCCTGCATTGTAGGCACGGGTATCGTGGCGTAGTCGATTTTCTGTGCCGCTGTCTCCATGTCGCTGGACTCTTGTGCTGCGTGCGCCATGTTATGAATGTTCAAAAAATTCACTATTTAAAACTGCACGCGCGATATCACACCCGAGTTAGCCGCCCACGTGAGTCGTTCCGATAAATACACTGCACTAATAAATGTTCTACGTCGGGTCACCACTGTCGGGGAGCTGTCTGCGTATCTGTTTGGGGGAATATTTAACTAGTATAGTATCCTAAATCACACGTCCCGAACTAGACTCTCAGAAGGTGCTTACTATGGTATCACAAAATAAAAGTCATAAATTGTCTCACTGATGTCTCTATTCAAGTTCACAATACTTGGCGTTATAACTATGATCTACTATATTTTACTAGGTACGACCTAACTTCGGGTGGTGCAGGGAACGACTGGCGACCGCCGCCGAGCGCGTTCCGCACACTGGCACAAAATGTTTATTCAGCAAAATGCATGCAACTACTGTGTCCCTACACACTAAAGCTCAAAATGCTTAGATTTATGAGATGCAAGATCCTAGGTTACTTATTTTACTGTAGCTATTGCAGTTTTCAAAATAGTATGGCTTTTACTACAAAAAAAAATCCAGCAACTGGCTTATACAGCACTTTTTAAAGGTATAACACCGTTATCTGTGTCGTAAAGGGTATTTAAACTACGTATACAAGGTAATTATGGTATTAAAGGCAAACAAAGTTACAAAAATATAATTTTAATGTTGTAACTGAAGGGAGAAATTAAGAAATACACTTTTTTATATTAAAAAAATGAATTTTTTATCTGTGATAGACGATAGCACACTTTTTAATACATAGTCTATTAGACCAAAATGAGCAAAAAACTTCAAAACAACAGCAGAAACAGAAACTTATATTTATCATCATAATCATCTTACTCAGCTTGGAGAAAAGAACTACAAATTCAAAAAGTTATAAAATTATGTTAACGAAAAAACTTCAAAACAAATACAGTAACAGATACTTAGATTAATCATCATTATCATCTTAGCTTATTACCTAGTTATGTTTCTTGCTAGAGTTGGATTTGCTGCTTAGTGTTAGAATTGGAACAACTCAAAATAAGAAATAACGAATCGTATCTGGATTTCTTTAATAGGATTCAGTCTGTCAAAAGTAAGCTTTTTGCAAAAATTATAGCAAAAAATTATGCCTCAACAAGAGATACTAAAATGTCCATATATAATCATACGGCATTACAAGTTTTTCAATATAACTTACCCCAGCATCTCTTACGACTCGTTAGACTGAAAGAACCTAAAAACTTAGAGGAAGCATTACAAATAGTGACTGAAGAAGTTAACTTTCAAAAGCAGTATATGCTGCGAAACGAATCTAACTCTAATACAAAGAGAACGCCGCCGTCTCATAATAAAAGTTATAAACCTCGACCATTTCACGGTCAAAAATTTCGCCTAAATGAAAGGCCGACTCCAAACTTTAACACCAATTTCAGACCTCAAGGTCATTTTCAAAACCAACCACAGGGTCAGTCTCAATTCCCAAGACAACCCCAACCCTCTACTTCTAACCAACCTAGGCAACAATGGATGAATCGCAGATTCACCCAAAATCCCTTTCAAGCGTCGACATCGAGGCAAAACCATATAAATTACCATAATGAGCCAGTTACGGAAAATTCACCAAACCACCAAGATGAATCCCCAATCATAGACAGAAGTAATTTAAACTCATTGCCATACATATTCGTACCAGAAATTAACGCAAGAATTTTATTAGACACAGGAAGTACAAGGTCATTCTTGGGCAACAAAGTATGCGACAAATATTATAAAATATTTAAAGAATATGAGTTATTTGACGTAATTAGCACACACGCTGTGAGTCAACATAACGAAGTCGTAAAAATATTCAGTCGTTATTTAAATTGTTCAAGGTCAACTTATATAGACCAATATTATGACGGACTTTTTGGTATAGACTTATTAGAAGTTGCATGCGGTCCTTGACACATAAAATGAGTGTTTAGTTACACCAACTGTAAAAATCCCGATAAGTTATAATTCTTTGGAAAATGGTACTGCAAGCTCTATTGTTACAGTCACGTTAGAACCAAGAATGGAACAAGTCATTAAAATTCCGACGGACTTAGTCAACGGACAAGGCATTGTAGACTTTGTAGAATTTTACGAGGGCGTGCGTATGCCAAGTGCATTAGTACAGTGTATAAAGGGCTTTACTTATACAATCATTCAAAATTTTAGTGATAAATACATTAGTATCGAAATAAAGAAACCATTTAAAGTTACTAAATTTCAAGAACCGTGTTACACTAATTACTTACCTTCGAATTATGATCAACTCCTAGAAGAAAATTTACAATAATTAAGGACTGATCATATGAATTCAGAAGAAAGGAATTAATATGTAAAATTTGTTATGAATATAAAGATCTATTTCACCATGATGATATACCATTATCATTCAGTCATGAAGTTAAACATAAAATCCATACAAAAGATGATAATCCGATATATATCAAACCTTATCGTCAACCACCTTCCCAAGCAGAAGATATCAAAAGGCAGGTTGAAAAATTATTAAAAGATAACGTTATTAAACCTAGTTTTTCACCATGGAGTGCCCCAGTCCATATTGTCCCAAAGAAATTAGATGCAAGCCTCGAACCAAAATATCGAATGGTTGTCGACCATCTTAAATTAAATGATATAACTTGGGATGATAAATATCCACTCCCAAACATTAACGATCTTTTTGATAAGCTTGGAAATAGCACTTATTTCACTACTCTTGACTTAGCATCAGGCTATCATCAAATAGAAGTTGATGAACCCGATCAACCTCAAACTGCATTCAGCACACAATTTGGACATTATGAATTTATGAGAATGCCATTTGGACTAAAAACAGCCCCAGCAACTTTTCAAAGAGCAATGGATAGCATATTACGAGGTTTACAAGGAATTCATTGTCTCATATATTTAGATGACATTTTAATATTTTCAACATCTTTGAAAGAACACCTAGAAAAATTAAAATTAGTATTCGATACTCTACAATCAGCCAACCTAAAAATTCAATTAGATAAATCTGAATTTTTACGAAAGGAAGTATTATACTTAGGTCATACTATTACAAAAGAGGGACTTAGACCAAATAATGATAAAATTCAAGCAGTCTTAGATTATCCTATCCCTAAAAATGCAAAAGAAATTAAATCTTTCTTAGGATTAGTAGGATACTATAGACGTTTCATAAAAGACTTCTCCAAAATTACTAAACCTATGACGCAATTACTAAAGAAGAATGTTAAATTTGAAATTACAAATGAATTTACCCAATCATTTGAACTATGTAAAAACTTCTAACAAATGCCCCACTCTTACAATATCCTGACTTTAGTAAACCATTTATTTTAACAACAGACGCATCCAATGTCGCACTCGGTGCAGTTCTTTCCCAAGGAAATATTGGTAACGATAAACCTGTTGCTTACGCAAGCAGAACTTTGAGTAATACTGAACAAAAATATAGTACTACAGAAAAAGAATTACTAGCCGTTTTATGGGCCGTTAAGCACTTCAGACCATATTTATATGGTACTAAATTCTCAGTCTATACAGACCATAGACCCCTTTCATGGCTCTATTCTTTAAAAGAACCAGATAGTAAACTTACTCGCTGGAGATTGAGACTCCAAGAATACAACTTCGATGTTATTTATAAAAAGGGAAATCAAAATTTAAATGCAGATGCATTATCTAGAATTCAATTAAATACTTTAACTGTTGATGAATCACCCTCTACTTCACATCTTGACGACCACATATATGAAAATTGTCTGAACATACAATGACAGCATCAGAAGTTACAACTCTAGATAACGCTGATGACTTCAATGATGATGATATTAATAGTATTCCAGTCCTAACCGAAGCGATTGATACAACACCTAATCAAATTATTGTGAATCATTGGTATAGGGATGAAATTAAAATAAATGATTTATCAAAGAATAAAAGAAAAATAACAGAAATATTTATCTCATTGAACCCAATTTTAATAAAAAAAATTCTTAAGGATACAATAAATGTGAATATTAAATATTTTATCTATTTCGCAACAAAAGATTTAAAAATATTATTTTGCGAAATAATATCGGATCTTTTTGATAGTAATTCCATCCAAATAATAGAATGTACAAAACGAATTTCTGTCATAGACGACTAAAATAGTCAAAAGGAAATAACTTTAAAAACTCACGAAGGAAAAGCATGCCATCGTGGTATTAAGGAAACCCTTACAAGATTAAAACGTAATTATTATTGGCCAGGAATGAAAGAAACTGTCTCCGCAATAATAAATGCATGTGATATTTGTAAAAGAACTAAATATGATAGATCACCCTTAAAACCTTTAATTGAACTTACACAAACTCAGTCGAAACCTTTTGAAGAAATATTGATAGATCTTTTTAAAATTGATGGATTAATGTATCTTACTATAATAGATGCGTTTAGTTAATTAGGACAAGCGATCAAAATTATATACAGATCTACACCTCAAGTCATTAAAGCTCTTTTAAAATACTTCTCATTATATGGTACACCCTTTAAAATCAGTTGCGATCCAGGATCCGAATTCAATAATAACTTGATGAAAGAATTATTAAATTTGCATAATATAGATTTACATATATGAACCCCTAATAATCCTAATTCTATGGGATTAATTGAAAGATTCCATAGTACTATAATTGAAATATACAAAATAATTAAACTAGAAAATAGATTTAGTGATACTTCTGATAATATGACATATGCATTAATAGCTTACAATAGTACAATTCATTCTATGACGGGATTTAAGTATGCAGCGTACAAAAGTGGTCCAAGAATAGATCCCTGGGGAACGCCGGAGGGTATGGCGCTAAAATCCGAACGGAATCCTCCCACAACAACAGCCTGAGACTGATTGCACAAGTAGGACTCCATCCACCTAAGCAAGTTGCCCCGAATTCCCAATTCATATAGTTTACGTAGTAAAATAACATGATCCACGCGGTCGAACGCCTTCTCAAAGTTTGTGTAAATTACATCAACCGCGGATGCTATTAAGTAAATAATCAACGAATACTCCTAGATTGGAAGCAGTTGACAGACTCTTAATGAACCCATGCTGTTCAAATGGTATGGATTTACATAATATAGGGTAGATAAAACTATGGACAACTCTCTCAAACAACTTACTTAACACGTTCAAAATAGATATAGGACGATAATTTTTAATGGACGTTCTCAAACCTTTTTTATGAATTGGCACTATATGTGCCTTTTTCCAAATACTGGGAAAATATCCATCCCGAAGACACCTGTTGAAAAGCCATGACACGGGAACCGACAGTGACTTTGCGCATTGCATGAAAAACACAGGTGGAATGGAATACCATCACAACCGGCTCCTTTTGAAATATCAAGTTTTTTAAGCAATTTGGAAATGTACTCATCATTAACAGTAATGTTATGTATAGCATCTAGGCTTGTGCGCGAACATTCATTTGGTGAGTTATCTGGATATTGATCTGCCGGTTTACAGAAATTTCTCTCAAAGAAGTTATTAAATGCAAAACAAATATCCGATGGTGAATTTAACAGACTCTGCTGATAGGTCATTTGTTGAGGATAGGTTGATCCAACTTTTTTCTTTGACTTAATGTAAGACCAAAAATATTTTCGATTGGTTTTATTTATCTGTTGTGAGAAGTCAACAATTGAAGCAATGCTTATCCAACTCCACTAAGGAAATCGATAAAATGGTATAAAAAGTATGCGATCAACCTTCTCTTGAATATAGCAGTGGTCAATGCACTGGTCTTGTATCAAAGCGTCACTGGCAAGAAAACACAAATGGCAAACTTTCGGCTGGAGTTACTAAAGTCATTTTGCTGCCAACAAGATGTTTCACTTTCAAGACCTAGAAGAAAGGCAATCAACCTGCAACAAAAGGAAGGGTAAGCTAGAACGACCAGACGAACATATGTGAGCTGCTAAAAAATTAACGTCGCTACTTACGGTAGAAAGTTGGCTAAAAACATAACTAAAAAGTTGACAACGTTTTGTCCACAATGCCCAGAGAAGCCGTTCCTTTGTATAGCTTGCTCTAATAAGGTTCATCATTGACCAAGTTTTTAACCAGCTGCGTGAAGCAAAGAAATGTGTTCATTTATTTACTTGTTTTATTAGACTGATTTAATTCGTGCAATAAATTAATATTGATAGCGAAGTTCAAAATTTTTGTAATTTGTTGATTACTTTGAAGATTTTTTTTGTTTTTTTTTCTGCTAAGGCCAAGCAAGTAATTGCCTTATTAATGTTCTTAATTATTTTGAATAAAACATATATTTTATATACTTTTTTTTTAAAACCACATTTTGTGTACTTTGTGTCACTTGGTCAAAAAATCTAAGTCTTTTTTATACTTGTTGTCGAAACGAGCTAGTATGCATAAACTGTTCTCCAGGGCCGCGCCGGCCACGCGCAATATAGTTTTGTACCGGCAATGTGCCCTCCGGCGAGGAAATTAAGTTTAAACACGAGCCCGTCGCGCGGTCACCGGTGAGCCCCACGGCCCAAATGGAACACTACTAAATTTGAATCGGCGTTTAACGTGTTAATTACTGTAACTAATAACTGTTCTGGGCGTCTGTATGCTAGATCAGGGTGTTGTTTTAAAAACCCGCTGAGCCAATCTTCTCCTGCCATACCAGTTTCTGTATTAAATGCGTTACCTATGTGAGCCAACTGATAAGCTATAATACGGAGCTCTTTTCCTGTTAAACCAAAAAGCCGTGCTTCCATAGAGTTCACATACTCCGCCAGCTCATTTTCTTGCTCGGCTGTGAAAACAGTTTTGAATCGTCCCAAATGTTTTTTTCCCGCAATCGTTATCAGAATCAGTGTCGGCATTAACCGTTAACAATAACGAGCCGAAGTCGACCTTAGAACGCCGAGTAAAACTTGTCGTTGTAAGGTCGACTTCGGAACATCGTATGTAGCGGAGGCTCGAAGAACAGCATCAGTAAGAACAGCATTTACTGCTCTTCTCATATCTGTACGTTCCATTTGCCGCGCTCTGTTTTTCGTTTAGGGTTAAAGAAATTTTATTCTCATAAGAAAAAAAATCATTTCACTTATATGAGAACGTTCTTAAAATATAAAATTGTAACAAACTTTTAATTTTCAACGCGCGAGCGATTAAACATTAACGCAAACAAAACATTGTAACCGTGTAGGCATCATTCATAACAAGACGAACACTTAGTGAGTAACTATTTGCGAGCGGAAGAAGCGACCGGCGGGCCCGCTGCGGAATAAAACCGGTTGCGACTATGACGCGGATAAGGGCAACTAGATGTGGCATGTACGTAGGTTGGACAAAGTACGGTATATATATATATTTTTGTATGTAGTACTTAGGATATCAAATAGGATTGTGAGAGCTTTTTTAGAATATTAATATTTTTAGACTCTTTAATTTTATGAGGCAATCTATTATAAATCTGTGCATAGGTAATATTCTTCTATTCATAGGTAATATTCTTTTTTCCATAATTTGTTCGAGGAGGACGTAGTATCAAATTGTTCGCGCTCCTTAAGCGTTTTAGTTGAATGATGAATTCACTTTTAGTTTTGAATTTAGTATTGAAATGGATTTCATTGAAAATAATTTTCCTAATCAGGATACACGAATTATATTTATAAGTTGTTTCAATGTTCATTAATTTGGTTTCTTTGTAAAGAAAATAATAGAAACGAGTTCCAGTGACGAAAGCATCAAAAATGTTGATTCAGAATCTTTTGAAATTGGGTCATATTTGTGGCATGAAGTGAAGCCTGAATTGCGAATTTCGAAGAGGAATGATCCAAAGAAACCTGCAATCAAATATCAAAGTAGAAGATACATGCCTAAATCTAAACGGACGAGTATCTTTCAAGAGTGGATTTGGCAACGCACTACTAATAAATGCATTTGGAATTTCAAAAATAACTCTGTTACCGACGATTATCATGTAACATGCAGAGGTACCTGTAAAGTATGTAATGGGAAAATACTTACCATTACAAGAAGAAATGACAGGAATATTTTACTCCACTGTTCGTTTGATGAAGTTGACAAGAATATGATTCACAGTTCTCACGTTAAAAACAAATTAACAACCCATTAAAAAACAATTCTTTCCACAGTTACAAAATCATTAGCCGATTGTATTAAGAAATAAATTAGCAAATATATCAATGCAGAATGAGACGCAGGATCCACCTTAATCCAAATTTAAAATCCCTTCATAATATAAAATATCGAAACGAGAGTATGAAACGTTTTTATAAGATTGTTATATTGTCCTCGTGGATAAAAAATATTTTCGGCTCCGGTATTATTATCCGGTAAATATTTCACTCGGGTGATTTGAGGGTGTCTCCCACAATCATTGATGAAACACACGCTGGCTCAAAGCGTTAAAAAAGCACTTACAAAATTAAACGCCTCCATTAAGGTTCTCGGTACCTCAGTGGTCAGAGCATTGGACCGGACTTCCAAAGGTCGGGGGTTCGATTCCTCCCCGATGACCGGAGCCGAAAAGAATCTTTTAAGTGTTATGTCTTTTCGGAGATATTGCTCCTTGTTTAAAAATATCTAGTGGTGTCAAAGTTGAGTGTATCTTTTCGGTTCCTTGTGTATTTTGGTACTTTAATAATTCATTACTTTACGTTATGTGTTAGATTTCTAAAGTATTTATCTAAAAATACTTGTGATTTCAACATAACCTCAAAACAATGCCTGGAATTGAATCATTTCTCAAAAAAATCCATTTGGTGGACATCTTTTCGGATGAATTTATGTCCACCAAAAAGATGAATGTCCACCAAGTGGATGAAATATTGACGTGACAACGTCTTATAAATTGGTTTGCCGGGTGACACTTCAAGAAACTGCGTTACGCTGCTCCGCTCACGTTCCGCGCGAGAGAGACAGAGCGAGAGAGAGAGAGAGAGAGAGAGATAGGCATACACACCGGTTCATGTTATACGAATGAATATTCACATTAAAATTATTTTACCACTCAAAGTCGTTGTCACGTAAAACTTTCGCGCGTATACCGACTTTACAGGCAACCATTTTTTTTATTTTTGTTTTGAGCACTCTGGTTTTGCATGTGGTTGTTAATGCCAAAGAGATATTTAACTGCATAATAGAAATATTGCATTCGGGAGGCGGTTTTTAACACGCTTTTATTAGCTTGACCTGTATGTAACTATGTATGTATGTAACGGAGTCTTTGCACTTCATTTTCACCTACTTCTAGGAGTCTGATTAACATGGGAATGTGCACAGGGGTCAAGGACCGATGACAATGCAATAATTTGATAAGAGTTTTCGATTATCCTTATTAACTAAAAAAATAAAATTAATTTTAATATTGCTGAAATCGCCTTCTTACATTTTCCGCACGGCGCCATCTCTTTCACAAATATTACGAAAGTATCTAGTAGCGTTCGCTTAGCTAGTTAGTTTCGATAGCAATCATTAATGATGTCGCTGCTAATGCTATGCAGTTTTAACTGATGCAATTGATTTGCACTAGAAGCTCTGTATTTTGCCAATAGATGTCACTATTAACTAACACATGTGTAGTAACTATTTAGTAATCTGTGATTAAGTACCAATGACAATGCAATAATTTGGAGATTAACCTTAAAAATATAAAATAAATAATAGTTTAAAAAACTAAAAAAACACGCTTTTATTGCTAACTAAAAAAGAGAAAATAATTTCTGAGTACACGGATTTATATTACAGTAGAGTAAAAAGCGTGGGGTGCTTCGTATAGTAGTATGTGAAAATCATCCTATTATTGGCACGTATAAAAGTATGAAAACGTCATAAAGTGCACCCCACGCTTTTTACTCTACTGTAATATAAATTCCGTGTACTCAGAAATTATTTTCTCTTTTTTAGTTAGCAATAAAAGCGTGTTTTTTTACGCATAATATTATTATTGCGGATACTGTTTTTGGCGTTTTACGTTGAATGTGCCATGTTCGCTGTTTCTTTATTTATTATTAAAGCAGAATAAAATCATAATACACGAATAAAGTCAGCTACTTGACCGATATGTTTCCATCGCATTCAAAAATCATCTTCAGGGTGAAGTCTCAGTCTTCAAGAAGAACATTATCTCTAGACAATGACTTAACATGTCGGCTTGAAGTTGACTTATACGTGAAACGTTTGTATTCCGATTTAATAATAAATAGTTTTGTTTGTGCTTCGTGCCTTGCTTAGGCTCCCTCTTTTCTTTATCCACAGACAATGGGTAGAACTAGAAATTAATTGACTGAAGATGAGAAGAAGAAAAGAAGACGTGAACAGAAGAAGTTAGGTATGAGGAGAGCAAGAGAAAAATTGAAGAAAGATAGCATTAGAAGAAAAGCGGAAGTAGGATAGAGAGTACTACCATAGGAAAAAATCGCAATGAGAAATTAAGACAAAAAATGATTTATCAGATAGACAGCAGAGACAACTACGAAACAAATGGAGAAAGGACGCAAAATCACGTAGAGATAGACTAAAAAAACCAAAACGAAACTGTGAGATTTACAGATGTTAACCCTCCAACAAGCCCATCCACTTCATTTTCATCAAAATCTACCTCCAGGGCTGAATCTGGCCGGGCTGTAGCAGTAAAAAACTAACCGCGGCTTAAATTAGAAAATCTCTTGCTCAAATATACGTTAATTATTATTATTAACTATATAATTAACTATTATATACTATTATTAATTAACTATAAATATAATCAACGTTTAATTAATTATAATCAACGTTTTGCATCTACGTTCCTTATGCGTGCGACTAGGGAGTGGAATTCGCTGCCGCGTTAAATTTCCGGAACACGATGATTTGGATGCTTTCAAGAAGAGAGTGGATAGGCTGTTAATAGCCAGACATGATCCATCTTCGGTCGCATCGTCGCTTACCATCAGGTGAGATCGCAGCCAAATGTCTGGTTATTCATATTTAAAAAAAATCTAAACTGAAGATTGTAGAAAATAAGCTTCCTAAGTACAAAATGCGCTTAAATAGAATACAGAAGAAGAAAAATACAGATAAAATTAATAAAACGATGATAATAAAAAAATATTAAAAAGATGCAGTTCATCGTTTTTTACTCAGTGACGAATCCAGTCGTTCCACCGCTGGAAAAAAGAAACTATTACCAGATTTAAACAGAAGAAACAGATACGATTCCCTTATCAATTTGCACAAAACATTTGTGATTCAAATGAACTTGAACATATCGTATAAATATTTTTGTCGATATAGGCCTTTTTGGGTGTTGAATCCGAAATGGACCAGCCGGAGGAGTGGGAAGACAACCAAGAACTACAGGACGTCAGAACTCCATCACCGGAACACCCGGAAGAAGAAGAACAGGATCAGGAAGCAGCCCAGACAGGGGAATTGACGTCACTGACACAAACGAGGACGACGCCGGCGCCAACGCCAGAGAAGAAACACAAAATAGTGGAAACGCCGACAACAACTGGGAAACGAGTGAAAACACAGGACTCGTCCCAACAGCAGGATGCTCAGGGGACAGATACCCAGAACAGCCAGGAATTGATGACTACTGCTCAATATCTAGCAAAAGAAGGCATAGACTATTCAACCTTCATAGAAGCCCTTGGAAAGTCATCGCTAAACATACAGGAACGTTCCGGGACCACCTTCATATTATCTATATATCAACAAACAAAGCGTGGGGATATAATAGCGGATTTGGCAAAACTATCAGACGCTTCGAATATAAAACTACAAAAATTACATGTCTCGCTTGTCTACTTAAGTATCTTACTACCGGCCCTAATCGTCAAACACTTAGAGATGTTCTCACCGAAGAAGAGAAAAGAAATTTCCAATGCGCACAACATTCGCTGGGAATTGCAGATTCGGTATGGGAAAGTCAAGAAGGGTCAGCTAACGCTGGACATCCCCAAGGGGGAAGTAGGGTTCTTTCCCTACAAAGCGCAGCATTGCGTGAAATTAACGCAGGACTGGTGGCGAGCAATTTTGAGGCCTATGAAACTGACCCTAGTGGCATCGGAGAACAACGAGTGGAGTCTGAACAAGTACAAGCTCAACTTGATGTTCAACAAAGAAAACCTATTGACTTCGGAATACCCAAATCAGGAAAATTTAGAGAATATTGTGAAAGTAATAACAAATCGGTACTACTGCTATGTGAACAGAGAGCATTCGATGAAGGCGAAGCAACTAGACTATTGTGTACAACGCCTGAGGGGATTGCCGCACAATTTATCAAAAAATTTCCAGACAGGCTCAGAACAGCATTATGTATATCCAGAATTTTGGTATTTCAAGAACAACCAGAACAACGAATCGAACGCTGTAAATTTCTACAGTTAAAGCGGATACCAGAGCTGTGCGAAAGTAATCCCGTCAAAAGACAAGTCGATCTAATGGAATATGTATTAAGCAACAACAATATAAATATGATCAAATTTGCAACAATCACAAAAAGGCACTTTTATGGGATGAAAAAAAAAAGAATAACTTATTCTTCCTAGGACAACCGAGCACGGGAAAAACAATGATAATGGAATCACTAGTTCAGATGCAGTTTAATTATGAAAGATTAACGGGACTGACACCAGGATCATCATTCAACTTCAGTTCGCTATGCCATACAAACGCCTGTTTTATGGACGAATGTAAATTAACAGAAAATCAATTTGAACAATGGAAATTATTGGCAGCCGGGCAACCAATGGCAACAGATGTAAAATATAAAAACAGACATTCAATTCAAAATTGCCGCCTTTACACAGCAAGTAATTACAACATTGAACTCTATGTCAATGTACCAGAAGCTAAAGAAGCGATAGATCATAGAACATACACGTTCCACTTTTGGAACAGAGTAGAACCAGAAGACTACTTCTTTATGACAGCGTTCGCATGGATAGAATTCTGGAACAAGCACGCGTTACCGGACGAAGAAGACATCACCTATAATATTAATTTTCGTACATAATTAGCAGTAAATAGCTATAAGACTAACCCTAGAATTAAGTAAAATTGTAAAAAAAAATAAAATAAAAAAAAACTAACCAAGCATTCGCGTTTCAATGCATTAAGTGGCAACACTAAATGCCAAAGCGTTCCCGTGGGAAACTAGACAGTCGTGGGAACGTCACCTGTCAAACCGGTCGTACAAACATGGCGAGTGCAATGCATAATTAAGTGGCAACACTAAATCTCCAAGCGTTCCCGTGGGAAACAAGACAGTCGTGGGAACGTCACCTGTCAAACCGGTCGTGCAAACATGGCGAGTGAATTAACAAATACAACAAATAGTCCACCAGTAATAACAAGTGGACATCAAAACACGCCTAATGTAAAAGTGTACAATTTTAAAAAAACATTCGCATTCAATTTTGAATCAAAACTATTAGAATACAAACGCGAATCAATCAAAGACTTTGTTGTGGCAAGAGTGAAAACATGGGTGCACACGTTACCATGGCAATATATCTATTTCTATCTAACACCAAAGGAATTTCATGACATTCAATCGTGTAATCACACAGCAAAGGTGAAACATGTGAAAATCTAAGTAGTGAATCTAGGAAATAGAACACCATTCATAACAAGCACAAGAACAGTAAGCTACGCAAATGCAAATTCGCAGACAACAATAGGAATATGGGAAAATTTAGAAGAATTAGGACCATTCAGATGCGGAAATGAAATACAGCATCAAAAATTATACGGATACAGCTACAAGTACAATGACAACTTCAAAAAGGCAACAAACAATCAAGAAGTACACTTTCACGATCACGGAGCAGCACAGCAACCTATATTAATAGACATTAGAGGAGAATATCTAATACATATAGCACAAAAAGAAGGCCCAGTAGACATACCTTTAAACGACGAAACATACTTTCTACCACCATTAATTGGGCATGCAAAAATATTATATAACGCAACAAACAGTCTAGGAGATATTTACACAAAGGAATACAGACACACCTAAAGACGGGACAATACATAAATTCAATAATGGAATTAATCACATCGGCACTATTCCCAGAATTCAAAACACACTAGAACAAATGGAAGTGTCATCGGGAAAAGTAAAAGAACCACCGTTAACGAGAATAGGAATATTAACACAATCAAAATACAGCACTACAACAATAGATAATCTATACTTCTGCTCGTTACAAGGAACGCCACTAGATTCAGTGTGTGGAAGCATCGGAATAGGAATATTGCCTCTGATTAATCCCGATCATAAAATAGAAAAAGCGTTATTAAGCGTAATTGTACATACCGAAATCACAATAGAAGCACTGTCGCACGGCACAAACGTATTGATGGACTTTAACAAGTATCCACAACCAAACACTTATCACGTAGCAATGAGAACACAATCAAATCAATTCACAGAAGAAACAGATACGATTCCCTTATCAATTTGCACAAATCATTTGTGATTCAAATGAACTTGAAGATATCGTATAAATATTTTTGTCGATATAGGCCTTTTTGGGTGTTGAATCCGAAAGTTACAAGTCGTGAGACTACTTTGTGTGCAACGCATACCAACATGGAGCTGCTGATAAAGTCACTGAAAACTTCCCGTGTGATAAATGAAAATTCTGCAATGGAAGTGTGTCGATCTATTTGCTGTGAAGACATGAAAGAAAATTGTCTTGAACGAAAATGTTTGATATGTAGACACAAACATATTGCATTTAATAAATTCACACCAAATGATACGATAAAATATGAGCGATGGGTCACAAAAAAGGTTCTGCAAACAATCAAAGGGCACGAAAAGCTCTGCCAGAAAAATATTGAGGAAACAGTGAATACTTACATCAAAAAGACAACTCAAGCACCAACTGTTGAATAACATAGAACGTTTCATGAAGCATACTTGCAATATGTTACACCAATTTCGTGTTGATAAAAATATTAAAACAAATATGTCCGTAGGCGAAGGCTTATTGCATATTGATTTCTCAGAAAATTACAATTGCAAGTATTCTTCAGAAATGCAATCAGCCCATTTTGGTGGATCTAAACATCAGGTTTCATTACATACTGGAGTATTTTACTACATTGACGAAAATACAGAGGAGAAACGCATTATTACTAAGTCATTTTGTACGGTTAGTGAATATTTGAATCATAGCCCCATAAACATTTTTGCATGTTTTAAACGACGGTCCCTCCACACAGTACAAAAATAAGACCATGTTTTTTTTTAATTGGAGCTTACTTGGGCAAAGAAACACAGGCAGATAATATAATGTGGCACTTTAGCGAGAGTGGCCATGGTAAAGGGGCGCCTGATGGTATTGGAGATTGCCTCAAACGAACGGCTGATAAGTATGTAGCAAAAGGAAATGATGTTAGCAACATTGATGGGTTCAAAGAATGTGTGAATGAGAACTGTAAAGGAATCAAGTAATTAAAATTGACGATACTGTTGCAAAAGACATTGAAATTAAAATTCAAAACTGCGATATCCGCCATTTTCGTGGTACTATGCAGGTGCATCAAGTTACATGGGACAAACTCGAACCAAGAACCCTGCACTTCCGAAGACTAAGCTGCATAACTTGCCATCCAAGTGCTAATGTCATCACTATTTATATAAATAGTATAAGTCTTGACTTACCACTACCCACTTTGCACGCTGAAATACCTGTTCCCACCCCAGTTCAGTCTTCTATTCCCAGCCCCTTACCAAGTCTACCAAGCCCATTAATGAGTCCTAACTGGACTCCAATAGTGCAACAGTTGCTCAACTCGGTAGACAGGAAAAAGTTGAGCCTAACAGTTACTGAGACTCAAAGCAATGATTTAGAAAAACCAACATGCTCAAAGATCCTGTACCACCTACCTCAAGACCCGGAACTCCGCTGGAACTACACAAGAGGCATCATCAACATTTTTGGTCGTCATCCGAGGATGAAGATATTATGTCCACCATGAAGAAGAAGTATTTGTGGTAGATAAAGGTATTTATTTTATTTTAATTTACTTAAAAAAAGCAAACGTCACATCAGTATGTTCTCCACCTAAAAAAAAGCTTCGAACGGCTACTTCAATTGACTTTGATTGGAAAAGTAGATGTTTTTTATGTGGGGAAGAAGCGGATGAAATGAAGGAAAAAAGGAAGTCCAAACTGTCAAGACAACAAATCAGCTATGTAACGACCTCTGATTTCAAAAAAACCATCCTAAATTTGATAAGTGAAGAGAAAAGTGAATATTGTCGCAATATTCATAAAAGAATTGTAGGCGTGTTGGATTTAGTGGCTCAGGGAGCTAAATATCACGCCAATTGTTACGTACATTTGAGAAGTACCATAAAACAGACCCAGAGGGAAAAAAAATTCATCCAATAACAATTCAAGTAGACGCAGCAATGGATCAGATTTTTAAATACATCGAAGAAAACGATGACTGCCAGTTTTCACTGACAATATTAAAAAGTATTATAACGACTGAGCATATTCCTGACGACAAAACAATAAAAAAGAGATTAATGAACCATTACGAGGATAATATTGTATTTTTCAGTAAATTTGGGTCCAATACAATAATATGCTTTAAAAACAAGCAATACGAAATATTGTCCGATAATTGGTACAATCAGAGGTCGAAAGATGATGAAGAAGAAGAATATCGAATTTTGAAGGCTGCTGGTGAAATTTTACGACGACATATCCGGACACAGGTTTATGATAATAAAATTTATCCGGCGAGTGATAAAATGTTTGACAATGTTCATGAGACAATACCGAAATCCCTATCATTTTTTTTATCAGAAATAATTCTTAATGACAAAAAAGGTAAACCGGAATGTATTCATTATTATGAAACGAAATGCACCTCAATAGCTCATGCGATAATATCTGCAGTAAGGCCTCGTTCATTCATATCACCACTGCATGTGGCACTAGCTGTTACTCTTCATAGAAAATTTGGCTCCAAAAAAATAATTGAAATATGCAACGCTTTAGGCTTTTGCGGATCATACAAAGAAGCTAAAATCTATAAAGCTTCGGCAACATTTACAAGTCCTGTGAAAATGAAGACCGGTACTTTTATTCAATTTGTACACGATAATGCAGATTTTAACGTCAACACACTAGATGGTAAAGGTACTTTCCATAATTTAGGATCCATTGAAATTGTAACTCCGAGTGATGGAATACAAACTAGAGAACCAATTAAACGTTTGGATAAGATTCCAACAGATACGACCATTTCTGAACAAGGTCATATACCCCTTCAAATATATCCTGCTTCTGCTGGTGAAGGATTGAGAAAACTTCAGATAAGAATTTCGGAGCAAGAACCAAATTTAACGCCCACAATTTTTTCAAAATTGAATAATCTCTGGATGTATTTAAAATTCAAAACCAACAATGACTTTCCGGGATGGAACGGATTTATGAATCTGTTAACAAGTGCACATGATTTTGATGTTTCGTCCATAATATTCTTGCCATTTATTAACGCATCTCCAAGTGATTATAATACTTTATATACAGCGATGAAAACATCAGTAGAAAACGCAAAGTCGTTGAATATGAAGACATGTATAGTAACATTTGATCAACCCCTGTATATGAAATCGCGCGATATAACTTCAGCAATATGTTTATCAGATGAAATGTTTATTGTTGTCCGATTGGGTTCTTTCCATACGCTGATGTCTTATATGGGGTCTATTGGTTACATAATGGCCGGAAGTGGAATTAAAGAAGCCCTCTCTACGGTTTATGCTGAAAATACAATTGATCATATAATGTCTGGACGTGCATATGCTAGAGCGGTACGTGCACATATACTGCTGCAGCTAGCTTTATCCAGGTTAATTTTCAACGATCTACTGCAAAATAATTCGGAATTTCAAACTTTAATTACTGATGAAGCGAATGCTAATATTTTTGAAATGTTCAATTACACTGAAATAACGGAGAATAGTGGATTTAAAAAATTAAATGAAATTTTCGAAAACAAATTACATGATTTAGAAAGTAAAAATGAAACGTCTAGATTATGGATCAGCTATTTTCGAATGGTATCAGTGATGAAAGATTTTATTGCAGCTGAGCGTATGGGTGATTGGAATCTGCATTTACACACCATTGAGAGGATGATTCCATACTTTCATGCATCAGGACACTTTCCGTATGCAAAGTCCGCGCAACTGTACTTGCAAGACATGCAGGAATTACCTACCAGAATGGACCCTGAAGAGTTTCAAAAATTCGCAGAAGGATATTTCACTGCGAGACGTTCCGATGTTTTTTTTTCTGGAATTTCCACGGATCAAACCATTGAACAAACTCTAATGAAATCTATGAGTGTTGAAGGAGGACCTTTTAAACGTGGTGTAACGGAAAGTATCGTTTATAAATGGATAAAAGGTGTTATTTTTACAAAAGATATAATAGAAGGTGTGGAAGAATTTTGTAATATATCTTTTAAAAAAAGTTATCAACACGCTGATTCAACCGATGCACGGATCAAAAGAGATGGCATTGACGTGAAAAAATTGGAAGAATATTTTATCCAACATTCTCCATTCCCTGATGTTGCTGTCATTATGTCTATCGCGACTGGAATAACTGGGCAAGGAAACGTGAATTGCTACGCAGCTTTTGAGGAAGGTTTAAAAATAATGAAAAAAATAAATGGCAAAAATTTTAAAGAAGTCAAGTTATCAAGAAAAGACAAGATCATTCCTTTACTGAGTTCCACTAGCCAAATCAAAGTGGATGGTGATATTATTCCAATTGATCCATTACTGTTATTTCAGCGTATATGTGTGTTAAAAAAATCGGATGAAGAACTCAAAAACTACATGGCTTATGAATTAGCTCCTTATCCTCTTGCTCTTTTCGAAGATGGTGAATTACGAAAAACAACAAAATCTACATTTTATGAGCTATTCCCAGAAGTGTCGGTGGATGTGAACGATGTACTAAAATTTTCTTACGTAATTGATGGAGGGATGTTACTACACCGTTGTAAGTGGCAACTGGATGAAAATTTTGGCACTATTTGTCAACATTATGTCAGATATCTACATAATAATTATGGACACAACATTTATGTCGTATTTGATGGTTATGAAAAGAACAGCACAAAATCGATGGAAAGAACGCGTCGCTGTAAAAGAAATGCATGTAATGACATAATATTCGATAAAACCATATAGGACCATAAACTCAAAATAGGACAGGAGAAATTTTTAGCGAATGCCAAAAATAAGAGTAGACTCATAGATATGCTTCGAGAAACATTTGCGGAAAATAAAATATTTTCTTGCCAAGCAGAAGCTGATGCCGACAGATTAATAATTGAAACCGCTATTAACCTTCAATCCGAAAACATTGTTGTAGTGTCTGAAGATGTAGATGTTTTAGTTCTATTGACTGCGCTCTCACCAACAGACCGAGAAATTTATTTTCGAAAACCACCCAAAGGCAAAATACCGCAAAAAGTGTACTCTTCTAAGAGCTTAGAAAGAGTATTACTAAAGTGTAAGGAGCATATTCTGTTCTTACATGCTTTCACTGGCTGTGACACGACGTCAGCTTTTTTCCAACGTGGCAAAAATGTGTTCGCAAAAAATTTCGAAAAACGGATGGACTTGCAAAATGCTGCGACAGTTTTCAAAAATGAATGCAAAGATGTTAATGACATTTTTAACGCTGGTGTTACATGCACTCTTGCTTTATACGCTGCTAACAAAAAAATAAAAGATTTAAATATATTAAGATATAACTCTTTTTTGAAAGCAACTGCTAAAAATACCTGCGTTAAACTACCGTCTTTGCCACCTACTGCAGATGCCGCTTTTGGACACTTCAAAAGAGTATATCTGCAAATTCAAACATGGCTTGGAAGAGAAATATCACCAGAAGAATGGGGTTGGAAATATGAATGCGGAATACTGATGCCGCAAACAATGACCCAGCTACCCGCTCCAGAAGCCTTACTGAAAATGATTTTTTGCACATGCAAAACAGGATGCGGAGCATCTTGTGGGTGCAGGAAAAGTGGACTAAATTGCACTGTAGCTTGCTTAGAATGCAATGGTAACAGCTGTACAAATCCTTCACCCACAATCCACATCAATGAGATCGATGACGATGACGACGACAATAATTAACAATAATGTAGAAATGTATATAATTGATAATAATTTTATTTTTGTAACTCGTTATTTTTTGATAAATATTAATAAATTGATATTCAAGTTACTATACCAATATAATTTATTAGGTATAAAATTGAAACCTTTACTGTAAACATTTTTTTTACTCTTGTCCCTCTCATTTTTCAGTAAATTGTTGTTATAAATTGATATAATCGAGATCGGCCATTTTTTTTTTAACTTTTTTATTTGAGCTTTCAACAATGCAGTCGAACAGTTTTTATGAAGATTCATTGACTTGCCCTGGATTCCGAGATTTTACAATTTTTATGCCTTACGGCGCTCCACTATGCGTAGTAGCGGTATGCAGAGAATAAATAAATTGAAGCAGCCGTCAAAACCTCAAAGTCCATTTTTTCGTCCGCACATTGGCCCGAACCGAAACAAACTGATCGACCTTCCAACGTGTGGACGCCATCACAAGCTCTTTGCAAACATCTATGCCACAATGTCCGCCAATATCTTCGCCAACGTGTAGAGCCGCTATTAGAGACCCCTTGACGTAGCTTCGATCGGAGATTAATTGTTTTAATTCGACGGCAGCACACTTTTCCTTTTCAACGTCCACCATTTTGGCTGACTGACGCAATAGCAGTGTTGCCACCTCAATTTTTGAATTGGGGCTTTTGAAGAAGCTAAAAAGGGCTAGATCGGGCTAAATGGCCACAAGTGCTAGAAAAAAAAATTTTTAACGAGCCTTAAACTTGTACGAAGTTATAGTTTTTAGTCCCCATTTGTTCCTTGTTTTGGTTTTAATAAGGTTCATCGAGCTAAAAACACGCTGGAATGTGGCAAAGATAGAACAATTTTTGCCGGTTTAACAATTCTTTATACGGTTTGTTGCCGGCGGCTGTTTCAATAATCGAGATCATTAAATTTAACAAAAAATATCTTATTTAAGACACTTATTCCGATAGTTTGGTATTAGCATAGGGCATTTTTCAGATTTTGATGCAACATTTTTAGATTATGAAAAACGGCTAGATTGCCTTTTTCGGGCTAAATCATTAAACTACGAGTTCACACATAGTAAAAAGAAATCTAGCATGAAAAGGGCTAAAGTGGCAACACTGCGCAATAGCACGAAGCAATAGATGGACGAGCTGTGTACAAAACCAATCGAGTGTTATTTTATTAACTATACAAAATAAGACTAACGTGACTTTCAGTGGAGTTCCATACCAACCTGTGATAATATACGCCTAATTACAGATCTTATAAATCATTTATTTCGGACTAAGGCCGAATTATTCACGGAATCACGGAACACAAAACAACAAAATAAATAAAATGGCAATGGCCGGCAGCGGGAAGTTTGAATCAGGCGGCACAATCTTGATAGAAAAATACACTTCAGTTATAAACCGTTTAAAATAAGAAGAACTAATTGTGATACGAAATCATAGTGTTTATGTGCCTCTATAACGTAGGTGGTTAATAATTGGATGGCCAATTTCAAGATGTCCCTAAGTCCACTTAGGGACTTTATGTACTGGCAACACCATAATAAATAACAGCTCATTGTCTATGGTTCTGTCTATTTGAGACATTTGTAACAAGTTCCTAAGTGGTAGTTTTAAAATATATTTTATGCCCTAAGTCCACGTGATTCATTTCAAGAAGTCCCTTAGTCCCAATAACTCTAATTTTAATTCTAAATGTCACTAAGTCCTTTTTAACTGCCACACCATGTCATTATTTGAAAAAAATAACGCTTTTTTCCTTTTGTTTAACTGTTTTTTTTCTATTTTCGGGGTGTTTTGTTGCTGTATCTACTGTGAAAATATATTGTAAAATATTAAAATGGAGTTTGAAGACAAGCTGGCTAAGTAAGTACCTATTGATTGCACATTGTTTTGTTCTATAAAATCAATCATGGGACCTAATTACATTTTTGCCTTGTTTCTCAGACTTTTACAAATTTCTGGATTGTTAGAGTTTTCTAACGATGCTGTTTTGGAGGAAGAACACCAAGAAAATGTCAGGTTCGTACATAATAATATGTATGTAAGTACTTAGAATATAATAATAGGTTATATGAAGTCAGTTAAAAATTAATATTTTTGATTACATACCTACCTTGTTTCTAGTTCGATTTTTTGTTAAAAAAAAATTAACTTTAATTTCGTGCTGTTAGGTGGCACCACTGTCTATGTCAAGTTGTCTTATCCTCTTTGTTATCTATGGCATGTAACAGTGTTCTTGCAAATAAAATATTTTCTCAGAAGTTGTAATTAGTGTTATTATTCAAGATATCCCATAATACAATTGGTTATGGGCCCAGGAAACTCTGAAAATCAGAAAACAAGTAAAAGTTAAACGCAAAGAAAGTTACAGCCAAATTGTTGAAATTACAAAGCAACCTCAAAATGGATCCCATGCGGCCAATGAATTTAGACAAATTTGATGGAAATAACTTTCGTCAGTGGAAGTTTCAGATAAGATGCGCTTTGAAAGCAAAAGGTACATATAAATATTGATTTGCCAAAACCAGGACAGGACAGTACTGAATGGATGAAAAATGACTGAATGAATTAAATCCTCTTCAATGGACTTCAATCAAATTACACTGATTGAAAATTGTGAAAGTGCATTGGAAATCATGACGAAACTTGAATCTATATACGAGCAGAAGAGTGAACTATGTAAAATGTTGATTCACGAGAAGTTCTATCAATACAAAATGTCACCAAATGACAGTGTTGCTCAACACATCTCAAAAGTGGAAACCTTAGCGAAACAGCTAAAAGAAAGTGGTGAGACTGTTAGTGACATGGCCATCATAACGAAAATACTGGGTACTTTGCCACCCAAGTACAGATCATTGCGTCAAGCGTGGATGTCATTAGACCCGAAGCACCAAACCATTGCCAATTTGACTGCTCGTCTATTGGATGAAGAAGCGAGTCTGGCCAGTGAAGAAGAGCCAGAGACCGCGCTCCTTGTGGCCAATAAAGGGTCAAAGTCGAGACCAAAACAAAATGAACCAATAGCAAGCGGGAGCAATGAAAATCAAAACAAAACCAAACATAGGTTTGAGTGCTACAATTGTGGAAAAAGAGGTCATTTCTCGAGAGAATGTCGTGCTCCAAGAAAATCCAAGTACAGAAAACCTCAAAAAGACGGTGCAGATATAAATAAATAAATAAATAAATATTTCACAACAATCACACCAATTCTCTAGTCCCAAACTAAGCTACGAGGCTTGTATTATGGGTACTAGACAACGGATAAACATACTTAAATAATTTTTTTTTGTAAATAAATACATATTATACATAGAAAAAACACCCAGACCAGTACAAACACAACATGTTCATGCACACTTATGCTTGTACTGTGCGGGGATCGAACCCGCGACCCTTGGTTTTAGAAGTCCGACATGTGGACCACTGCACCAAGCGGTCGTCAAATGAATGTTAGCATTCTATGTGGAAAATAATGCAAGTAATGCTGAAGAAAATGCTTGGATTCTAGATAGCGGTGCGTCTGCTCACATGACATTTAGAAAAGATTTCTTCTTGGAATTGTTCGAGTGCAATCAGAAATCATTGACATTAGGAAACAAACAATCAGTGGAAGTTGCTGGTATTGGAAAAATTTTGATTAAAAGATATGTCAATGGACAGTGGGAGAACAGTGAACTGCAGGGTGTTTTATACGTTCCAAGCTTAAGAAGAAATCTATTTTCAGAGGGAGTGATTATTCGCAAGTCCTATTCTATCATAAAGAAAGATGCATGTGCATTAATTTACAAAAATGATGAAGTGGTAATGAGTGCAAAAATTACAGAAAACAATTTGTATGAATTGAACATAAAAACAGTGATTCCAGAGACTTGTAACTTAGTTCAAAACAAACAAAGTGACATTCAAATGTGGCATGAAAGGTTAGGACATATAAATGTGAAACAAATACAGAACATGAGTGTTAACAGTGTTGTTGAGGGACTGAAAATAAGTGACACAAATAAGTGACTTTGTTTGTGAGGCTTGTGCATATGGGAAGCAGTGTAAGTTCCCATTTCACAAATCTAAGAGAGGAGAATTACAGCCAGGTGACCTAGTGTACAGTGATGTCTGTGGACCTATGAGCTTTTCATCAATTCAAGGTATGAAATACTTCGTATTATTCAAAGATGCTGCAACTAGTTACCGGCATGTATATTTCATTAAAAATAAATCTGATGTCCTGGAAGTTTTTAAGAAATACAATGCTCTAATTAAAAATATGGCACAGAATGGTACAGAAGACAATGGTACAGAATATATAAATAAAGCTTTTAAAGAATTTCTGGATGGAGAGGGAATAGTTCATGAGCGCACAGCACCCTACACACCAGAACAAAATGGGCGTGCCGAGAGAGAGAACAGAACCATAGTAGAGAGTGCTCGCTCAATGTTATATGCACGGGATGTTCCCTTGTGTTTATGGGCAGAAGCAGTGAACTACAACCAACAACTAAAACCACAGCTTGGTCATGTAAAGGTGTTTGGTAGCACTGGCTATGTACATGTTCCAGATCAATTGAGAACAAAATTGGAGAAAAAGAGTGAGAAGATGATGCTGGTTGGCTATGATAACAATAATTACAGGATGTTTGATATAAATACAAAGAAAGTTAAAATATCAAGAAATGTTGTATTTGATGAACATGAAGTTCCTACTGTGAGAAAGAATATTGCACAGATAAATATTTTTGAGGAGAATGGAGAAGTAGAACAAAGTAGAGAAGATGCCAGCACAGGTACTATACCAGTAATTGAAACTTCTTCATCTTCATTAGAAGATAGCTTGTTAAGTTGCAATAGTGACAACAGTGCAGATACCACTTATGAACCATCTCAAGAATTAGAAGACACACTAGTTCATAACATTAACCTAAGACCACGAGTCAATAAAAACTATGAAGCAAATCTCGTAGAGCTGTCATTACCCCAGACATATGCAGAAGCACTGAACAGTCCACAGAAAAATCAATGGTCTGAAGCCATTCAAGAAGAATTGTCTGCTCATCAGGAGAACAATACTTGGACTGAGGTAGAAAGGTCTGGTCAACGAACACTGACTACTAAGTGGGTTTTTACAGTCAAGAAAAATGAAAATAATGAGATTGTGCGCTATAAGGCTCGCCTATGTGCACGTGGTTTTGATCAAGTAAAAGATATTGATTATCAAGAAATATTTTCTCCCACAACAAGGTATGACTCTATACGAATTATTCTTTCTATTGCAGCAAAGTATAATTTAGAAATTCAACAGTTTGATGTAAAGACAGCATTTTTAAATGGGTATCTTGAAGAAGATATTTTCATAGAAATTCCAGAAGGTTTGCCAGTAAAAGATAATTGTGTATTAAAATTAAATAAATCTCTATATGGGTTAAAACAATCATCTCGTTGTTGGAATAAAAAGTTTACTGAGTTTTTAAAGAAATATGGATTTGTACAATCTCAGGCTGATAATTGTGTATATGTAGGAATTTTTGATAATGTCAAGGTATTCCTTATAATTTATGTTGATGATGCTCTTGTAATTTCTTCCAGCAAACATCTTATTGATGACATAATTGGGTACCTAAAAGAGGCTTTTAAAATTAAAGAATTAGATTTGAAATACTTTGTTGGCATTCAGATAGAGAAAATCGATAATTGTATCTATATCCATCAACAAAACTACATAGATCAAATAATCAACAAATTTTGTATGAATAATGCTAATTCTGTAAATAATCCAGCAGATGTGAATGTAATTCTTACAAAAAAGAAAGATGAAATTGTAATTGATTTCCCTTACAGAGAGGCCATAGGTTGCTTGTTATTTTTGAGTTCTGTTTCAAGGCCTGATATATCCTTTGCTGTGAACTTATTGAGCAGATATGTAAACAATCCAAGCCAACAACATGTAAACGCTATCAAACGTGTTTTTAAATATCTGTTATATAGTACAAATTTATCCATAAAATATGGAGAAAGTTTTGGTTTGGTTGGATATTCTGATTCTGATATTGCTGGTGATATTGATACAAGTAAGTCTACCACTGGATATATCTTTATATTGAATGGAGGACCAGTCACATGGTTAAGTCAGAAACAACAAACTGTAGCTCTCTCTACAACAGAGGCAGAATTTGTAGCTGCCTGTGAGTCTACAAAAGAGATTCTTTGGTTGAAACAACTGTTGTTAGAATTAGGTGAAAGTATTGATTGTATATCATTAAACATAAACAACCAAAGTGCTATCAAATTGATTAATAACCCTGTATATCACAAAAGAACCAAACATATAGATATTAAATATAACTTCATACGGGAAAAGGTTGAGTTAGGTGTTATAAAAGTTAATTATTGTTCAAGTAAGAATCAATTGGCTGACATTTTAACAAAGGCATTGCCAACTCAAACTTTTCTTAATTTAAGAAATCAGTTTATGTCAAGTTATTAGTTTTTAAGCAAATTAAAGTTTAATTTTAGAGGGAATGTTAAAAAAAAAATTAACTTTAATTTCGTGCTGTTAGGTGGCACCACTGTCTATGTCAAGTTGTCTTATCCTCTTTGTTATCTATGGCATGTAACAGTGTTCTTGCAAATAAAATATTTTCTCAGAAGTTGTAATTAGTGTTATTTATACTATTATTATAATAAAAAATTTTTAATGTATATTTTTTCGTTTGGTTTATATAATAAATATTATCTTTTAGTTTACATGCTAGTGAGGATACTGCGATAGATGAGTCAGAAATAAATATGATTAGCGGCAATGATTTGATTAGAACAAGCAGCGCCCATCCTACTGAGGAGCAGAGGTAAATATTTTTATTTTTATCATGATAACCCGTAATACACAAAAACGTACTAAAAATACAATTGGAAGAAAAACATTTTGCCATCTTGTGGAGGGCCCACGCTGCAGTCCAACAGTGGACCGGCTGGATGGTCTTTTGACTATTAAGATGATAAACACTAGGGCAAAATCTTTAAAGTTGTCTTGTTTACTTTCTTGTTTTTTGTCCATGCTTAGCTTTGGTTTTGTGGAGGGCCTGCCTACGCTGCAGTCCAGCAGTGGACGTCTTTTGGCTGATATGATGATAAAAATTATGCCAGAATCTTTGTGGAGGGCCTGCCCACACTGCAGTCCAGTAGTGGGAGTCTTTTGTCTATTAAGACGATAAACATTATGCTAAAAAGTTCTCTTGTTTACTTTTTTGTTTTTTGCTCATGCTTAGCTTTGGATTATAAAAAAAAACATGTCACTTTGTGGAGGGCCTGCCCACGCTGCAGTCCAGCAGTAGACGTCTCTTGACTGATATGATGAGAAACATTATGCCAGAATCTTTAAAGTTGTCTTGTTTACTTTCTTGTTTTTGCTGATGCTTGGCTTTGGTTTATAGATTGCATGAAGATGAGACAGAAGTGGCTGCAAAAACAGTCGCTTTGGTTAAATCTGCAAATAACATTGATTATGGTGACAGTAATGACAGTACTTCTATATTAGTTCTGGCACAAAATAATGGAACCGAAGACAGATTCCTTAGTTTCGAAACGGGGCTTGAAAACGATGTTGAAAACTATACATTAAACCCTGAAACTGGATTGTTAGAGCCCCCTCCACTTCAAACTGGAAGAGAAGAACAACCTAATGACGATGTTGAAAACTATGTATTGAAGTTAAAGATCTACAGGAAAGTGAAAGTGCCAATGATTTAAAAATCGGAAAAAAGAGGAAACGAAACCCTACAAAGTGGGAGAAAAACAAAAAAATTAAGAACAATTTGAAGGATCATGAAATGCGGCCCATTCCAAACTGCAGGTGCAAATGTAAGGAAAAAATGAATGATAATGAATGCAGAACACTTTTTAGCTCCTTCATCAACCTTTCTAGCCACACCGAACAAAATATTTATTTGCAAGGATGTCTTTTGGATGCTGTTCCAAAAAGATACAGACCACGAAAACATATTTTCACAAATAAAATTAAAGGCTGAAAGAATGAAATAAAGAGCATAAGCTCTGTGCTCTATTATTTGATGAAATGCAACTCAAGGCAAATATTTCCTTTAATGAAAGAAAAGACCTAGTTAGTGGATTTGTAACTGATGGCAAAGAAACAAAAAAGATCCTTGCTGACCATGCCCAAGTCTTCATGATTAGAGGCCTCATAAAAAATTATAAACAGCCTATTGCCTATACATTTTCGGCTGGTGCTACTAAAGGCGCTGAACTTGCCAAACAAATAATAGAAATTATAAAAGAGTTACAAAAAACTGGGCTTAAAGTAATAGCAACTGTTTGTGACCAGGAGTCAAATAATCGCCAAGCAATAAAATTATTAAAAGAAGAAACAAGGCGTGAATATTTGAAACAAGGACAAAAAGATAATATAAATGAAAATATTTTTAAAATTAATGGTGAAGAAATAGTAACCCTTATATGACCCTCCTCATCTATTAAAATGTATACGAAACAATTTACTTACCAAAGACTTGCAATATAAAATAGGAGGGTCATCAGGAGTGGCAAAGTGGTCACATTTACAGTTGTTGTATCAGGAAAACCCAGGATATAAAAATATGAGGTTGATACCGACTCTGACGGACAACCATGTAGTACCATCGAAAATTGGCAAAATGAAGGTCAAATATGCGAGTCAGGTGTTTAGCAGGACAGTCTCGTCAAACATGGGATACCTCGCAGGTAATGTGAATTAAAAACAGTTAAGGTGGTTGTGTGACCTAAAGTGGCGCTGCGGTGAATTTTATTTAATATTGAAATTCTAATGCACAATTTTAATAAAACTACGTGGAATTTATAGGGTATTTTTAAACGGGATCATTACAGACCCTGGTAGTTACTGCTAGAAGTAAATAGCAAAACTGCTAAAAACAGTCGTTTTAGACACATTTGTTATCTACTTCTACGAATGACTACGAGGGAATATAGTGATACCTTCTAAAAATACTAGACTAGTTACTAGACCATAGGCCCTAAAAATTCCACGTAAAGTTTTATTAGAATTATTTTCTACTAACAACTTATTAAATAAAAACCTCTGGGGGCGCCACTTCGGTGGTATAACCACCTTAATTTTTACTAAAGCAATGATAGCATTGTGTTGTTCTACTTTGTAATATTATAAATTCACAAACATTAATTTTCTATTGCAGGAAAAGGCATCATCCCCTCTGAGTGCACGGAGACTGCAGACTTTTTCCAATTCATGGATAACATTTTTGACTCTGTCAATGGAAGCGGAGCAAACAAGAAAAAACATTCTAAACCGCTACTGGGTGCGGTAACGCCTCCGGGCACAAAAAGATGTGGAAGGAAGGAATAAAAATATTTAAATCAATGCAATATTATATAAAAAATGGGAAGTATGAATCTGTCCCGTCAATAAAGGGATGGATTCATACTTTGAAAGGAGTTTTAGAATTAATCAGAAAATTAGAAAAATATTATAACATAACGTCGTTTTGGATGCGGCACCTGAATCAAGACAGCCTAGAGATTTTTTTTGGGGCTATACGAAGTCACGGGTGCCGCAATACCAATCCAACAACGGAGCAATTTGAGGCTGCGTTTGCTACCTTATTAATAAATAATTTAGTTAGTGTCCATGCCCCTGGTTCAAATTGCGAAGAAGATAAGTCCCAATCTTTACACAGATTTATTATAAGAGAGGAATGTGAAGTCAATGCGACCTGTGAAGTTGACTTTAATGACATAGTAGATATCGAAATTACTCCCTTAGAAAATAAAAATGACCCAAAAATTATAGCACCCCTTCAATATGTCAGTGGATACTTTATAAAAGAATCGAAAAAGAAAGTTTGGAAGGGGTGCGGAAACTGTAAAAAAAAATTGATTAGTGATCAACAATTAGAATACATTAAAAAAAGGGAGTATGCAGGTCGCAACTGGCTTCATAATCCAAAAGATGATTTTGTAAAGCTTTTATCACAAATCCAAGATGTAACAGATTTTTGTTTAAAAAAATATATTGTAAAACAAAATCTAAAAGAATTAATTAAAACTATATTGACAACCATAATAAATATGGATTTTTTAAATTGCCCAAGGCATAGTGAAAAATTAAGAAAGTATTTAGTTGATAAAACTTGTAGATTTTTTATTTATACATATTGTAAAAATATAAATAATATTATTGGTGGTAGACGATAGGTGGAAAATGTTAATGACGAACTTCAGCAGTTGTCCAAAATATATTTTAATAAACATTATAAGAAAAAGTAACGAAGGCTTTTTATTTCACTGCACTTCCTCTTAATAATTTTAAAAATAATAAATTTGAAAGCTTGGCGCCAAAGCCCTACGAATGGTGGTAGTGTAGTAGTTATCCGTAAAGAACATAGATGGCATTAGTTGGCTCTTTCCATTTTTTCCGCAAAGATATACCTCTATTTCCGGTATATACAAAAGTACTCTGTGGTTTGAATGAAGCACTGACAGGACCGAATGAATGAAGTGTTGAACAACTGAAAAAGTTTTCATAGAAACACTGACCGAAAGAACAATTTTTGAGTGAACGGTTATTGAATGTAACACAGTAAAATAGATGACTGACGTTTCTTGAATGTTCAGCTCTGACCAAGAAGATTAAACAATAATGGAGTTTGAATTCTTGTGGGTTCCGGTTCGCGAGTGTAAGCAAGCAGCACGTGTTTCGGGATTCTTTGTGAACAATAATTGTCTAGTGCATTTTTTCCTTTTAAGATTTAGTTTTAAGCATCGTTTCCACCTGTAGTTAGGAGTTAATGTTGTGTGTTTTGTTTTCTGGTAAGTTTTTCCAAAAATGGAAAGCCGGCCGCGCGAGCCACCCGATCCTCCGGATCGAGCCCTGACTGCAATGGATTTATCGACTCCGGAAGAGTCTCTTTCGCCCCTAGTGTTTTCCCAATCAGCGACTAAGCACCGCCTCGACACAGTTGAGAATCCCGAACCGGCTAAAAGGCTTAATTCTGAAATCCCGGCTTCTACTCCATCACCTAGCAGCCAACCCATGTATGTTCACCCTTCACTGGTTATAGCTCCAAAATCGTATAGTAGCCAAGACAAAGGTCCTTTTATTGTGCACGTTGGGCATATAGACAACAGTGATCCATCAGCGCCAACATCGATTCAACCAATGAAGTTCGGTAGGTTCCTAGTTCATAATAAGATCCAACAGGTTATTGTCGACGGGGTAAAAAGGGTAGGCCGAAATAGAATTTCCGTGCAATTCGCCACTGCTTCAGCAGCAAACAGTTTCCTTGGTAATGATCTCCTTCCACTGCATAAATTTGTTGCTTCCATTCCCACATACAACGTAACGAGAATGGGCCTCATGTCTACGACTTATCCTGGACCAATTGGTAAGTGGAGGATCACATTCTTTTGAATATATTAAGCTACGAGTATAGCTATGTACTAAACTTTTCTTTCGGCTGAAGGAAGTGGCGCTCGATTTGAAATTTCAATTCAAAAAATTAGAATCTGTAACTGTCATAATACAAAACGTGGTTTATAAATAGTACTAGGTTTAAACTAGCACCAAAGGACAACATTTATTTATAAATTTTAAGGAAAAATAATATAAATTTTAACAGCCAAATCAGCCAGTTTAACACGTCTCGGAGTTTTTTATCAGAACAATTTGATACTTTGAAGACCGACATTGACACACATGGCACACAATTAAAAGAGTTGAAAGTAGAAAATGAGGCACTCCGTTCCGAATTAGTCACACTCTCAAGCAAAACTCGTCTAATGGACCAAATGTCTCGGGCTACCAACCTCGAACTGCAATGCGTACCGGAACATCGATCAGAGAATGTAATCAGCATTATTAAACAGCTGGGACGCGTGATTAACTGTCCAGTTAACGATTGCGACATAACCTCTTGTTCGCGGATCGCCAAATCGAACCCCAACTCATCAAGACCTCGATCTATACTGGTTAAGTTTTCAACACCGCGAGACTCCGTGCTGGCTGCCACAATTCAATACAACAAGCTTCACTTGAAAGAAAAACTTAACACTAGCGCTTTGGGCATCGATGATAAGAAGACTCCGTTGTACGTAGTGGAGAACCTAACAATCAAAAACAAAAACCTTCATGCGGCGGCTAGACTACGGGCGAAACAACTAAACTACAAATATGTTTGGGTACGCGGCGGGCGTGTTTATGTTCGCAAAGCAGATAACTCGGGAGCGGTCTTTATCCGCAACTTAGATAATATTAACAACCTTACATAAGTAACAAATTTAATAGGTTTAACTTTTCCTTTACGATTATAATTTGCGTCTGTATTTTATTGTTAAAATTCAATAGTCAAATAAAGATTTATTATCAGAGAGCTAAGTGCGAGTCCCATAAATGGATTCGAATTACTTTCCGATCGCGTCGATCGAGTTTACGTCTAACGCATCGTGAATCGATTATATGCGAGTGCGAGTTACAATACTCGATATGCGTTTACTCACCGTGACCATAGATTTTATTGTATTGTTATGTTGGTAGTACGTTTTCACCGTGAGAAGCCGTGAGATAAACCAAACAATTTTAGAAGGTTGTTTCTATTATGCGCATGTTTTGAAAATAGCTATTTATCAAAATAGTAGGATTATAGTTGATACAACTCATTTGTCAAACGTAACGGATTTGATAGTTTGAGATAGAAGTTGTTTTTGTTAAAACCTCGCCTGTGAGTTTAAGTTCCTTGGTTAAAATAAAACGTAGTGATTATATTCTCTTTGGGTTAAAACAAAAAATACATAATGAGGACGAGCACGTCGCAATTTGATTTAATGGTGACTTTTATGGAGCAGTGAGTAGAATGCAATGCCTGTGGTGTACTTATTAAGTGATTGTAAATAAATATTAATTTTAAGGCACGGCGACCTGAGCAAACCGTCAAACAATGCTAGAGGCAGGATGACGGCATTGCAGTTGTGGGAGCAATTAGCTTCAATGCTTAATGCTGATGGAAGTGGTGACAGCAAGGCGACTGAAAAATGGAAGAAGGTGCGTCAAATCAACCAAACTACCAAAGCTTGTCTTATTTTGCCCTTTAAATTCCAGCTTTAGTTTACAAAACCTTCTTGATATAGGTACCAACTTCTGTGTTCACTTACTAACTCCATTTTCTTGTGTGTTTTAAGGTGTGGAGCGATTATAAAAATAATTGCAAGAAAAAAGCTGCACGATTGTATAAATCAGTAAGCGGCACTGGTGGAGGCCCTGCTATATTTTCAAAACTTTCTGATTTAGAACAAAGAGTTCTGAATCTCATTGGTGTGCAAGTGGCTACGGGCTTGGCAGTTGAAGAGGCAGGAGTCTCACAGGTAAATAAAAAAAATTGTAAGATTGTAAGGATGGATGTATATTTGTTAGGAACTCCTTCATATTATATCAGGAAACACAGGCAGAGCCACGGGCTGTTGCCAGTATACAATAAACAAATCTCTACCTCCAACTAGCATATGCATTCCTGTACCTATTTGTATCCTTACAGGGAAATGAAACTGATATGGTAGTAATAGATATTCAAGAATCTGGTCAAGACCAAGAAGTTGCAATTCAACAACCACCCACATCGAATCAAATTTTAAATTGTAAGTTGTTGAAGTGTATCAGTATTATTTTAATTAACTCTTAACCTGGTTTCAATGTGATGGACATTTACACATTTCTTTTTAGGCTCTCAACCTTGGAATGAAGCAGGGCCATCGACACGAGCCCATATTGCACCACCTATCAACTTGTCACAAGAGATCCTTACATCTCACAACACAATTGCACCAGGAGGTAGGTAAAAATTATAAATTTATTTTATACAAGACTGTTGCTTAGTAAATACTCTACTAACTTATTTGGAATTAACAACTATAAAATCTATATTTTGTGTATTAATGTACCGAGAGTTATGAAACAATTATATCATAGCATTATAGTCTTCATATTGATTCTTTCAGAATAGATTGTTTATATTGGCTTGGTAATTTGTTTCAGATACAGAGCACAATGAAGTACATGCACAAGTTACTCCATTTTTGATCGGACAGAGATTCCCTATTTCATCTCCACCTCGAGCATTTTCAGCACTGGAAGTTGACGGTAGGGGCACAGAATAAATAAGAATACACCTTGTGTACTAGTAGTAACAACCAAATATATTGGTAATGAATGATTTTAATAATTACATGCATTATTATTTTTACAGAAACGTTGGTCACCCCTACTAGGGCACTCTCCCCATGTCAGGACCATACATTACAACCGCAGCCATCTCACACCGGACGAACTCCAACGCAGCGGGTTTCTCAACCCCCACCTCCACGGGCTCAACGTAGCAGACCTCGGCGTTCACCTCGCAGAATTATTCGACCATCACACACAGAGCAAGCGTCTCGACACTTTCTCCAGTCAGATGAAGAGTGGAGAAAATTTAAAATGTCCCAGCACCGTGACTACATGAATCTAAGAAGGGAGCAAAACAGAATAAGGGAATTGGAGGTCAGGGCTCAGATGAACTGGCAAGCATTAGGACACAGAGGATTAGATTTGATTGAAAAAGTAGTCAATAAATTTTGCCATGATTAAAAAGATAATTATTATTAGTTAGCAGTTAATTAGCAGCAGATTATTATTAATATTTTTGACTACATGTCAAAAAGATGATTATTATAGGTTTTTAGAAAGCAGTTAATTTTTGACTACATGTCAATTGTCAAGATGATTTTTAAATTATTATTAGGTTTTAGAAAACTATTTTTTTCTACTACATGTTAAGATTATTTTCATTATTTTATTGTTACTTATTAGAAAGAAGTTGATCTTTCACTATTCTTGTTTAGATTTTATAAAGCTGTAAATTTTTTACTACCTACATGTTAAGATGTTTTTATTTTTATGAGAAAGTAAGTAATCATTTAAATTTTTATTCAGGTTCTTTTTACAAAAATCACTCATCTCGCTTTCAGCATGAAAAACTTTTTGCTCGGATTCTATGAAAAAAGCTCAAGTGTGCATTTTGTGTCTTAAGGCTATTGAGCAATTGTGATTTGTGTAAAGAAAAGAAATTTTATGTTGCTTGAAATGACAAAGGCTTGTGATTAAAAGACTTGTTAAATAACTTATTGTCAAAACATTTATTTTTATTATTGTTAATGCGAGTCAACTTGTAATTACAATTTGTAATGATTATCGTTATAGTTAATTATTAAAAAAATTTTACAGATCGCAAAGTTCAAACCTAAAATATAATTTGAAAAAAAAAAACACTTTTTATTGCAACCTCCTCACTAACTGACTCCTTACTAGTCTGCCTAAAATAAGATCAGAAGCAGCTTCCCTTCCTCTTTCTGCATGTTGATATTCAACTTCTTCTTGGTTGATTTCAAGTTCGAGTTCTAGAAATAAAAAATATAAAGTAATCTCTGATATTAAAATTTACACACAAATTGTATTTATTATTCCTTTAATAAGTTAGTTTTTTAACTATCCCTATTTATAAGTTAGTTTTTTTAACTATCCCTATTTAATTTACCGGGAACAAAAAATATCCCATAATTATGTTGAGCAGGGATATAAGCTACCACCATAAAAAATTTCATTTAAATCGGTCCAGTCGTTTCGGAGATTAGCTCGTACAAACAGACAGAGAAACAAGAAATTTGAAATTATTGTAACCTTCTTACTAACTGATTTCTTAATAATCTACCTCTGATTTAAATGTGAGGTCATTTCCTCTCTTTCATTTCTATGAATTTCATGAGTGAAGAGTAATGTCATTTAAATAATATTGTTTGGTGGGGTTCACTTAGAATTGGGCTTGCCATTACTTGATAAAACAGTTAGTTACCTTCGTCTTCCACTGTATCTAAGATTCCAAATTTGATAGACAAGTTGTGCAGCACAGAACAAGCCAGAATAATTCTGGCGCATTTCAATGGCTTATAGTGCAGAACTCTGTCTTTGTGCAGACACCTCCACCGATTTTTTAGTCTTGAAAAAGTATTTTCAATGACTACTCTAGCCCTCATGTGAATTTCGTTATAATTTGCTTCTGGTGTATCAGGTTGAGCATCTAATATTGGTGTCATCAACCATGGTCGTTGGGGGTATCCAGAGTCACCTGAAATTTAATTGTAGAATTATAATCTTGGTGTGTGGTTATCTTAAATTTGGACCAATTCACATCTTGCTTTGGATCTAGTACAAGATGACTAAAGGCACGTATTCCAGGGAAAGGGCTGCAGTGTTACAACACTGCACTGTGTAACCAATAACATTTGTGATCCTCAATAAGTTTGCCCAGCGTGGGGATTATTGCAACATCTCCTGACCAAAGGAAAGCTTTAGTCTAGCAGTGGACTTTTATAAGCTGATTTTGTGTATCACCATCATTTGTGATTAAAAGTACTTGTTAGCAGCAATCATAGTATACTTAAACACTTACCTAAAAGCCAGACCATTTCTCCATTTTGGTGTAGAGATTGCATATATTGATTTATATTGCTATTTTCCCAAATGAATGAATCATGATTTGCACCACCAAATTTGGGATTTACACTTAAAATATGATATTCATCATCACACACCTGAAAAAAAAATTAGTTTTTAAACTTTATTTTTCACCAAAACCATTAACAATGTAAATAAGTATACATCTATTACGTAGAAGACATTACCATTTGAACATTAAGAGAATGATAATGTTTGCGGCTGTAGTAAAGATGTTCTTCAGCTTTAAGTGGAACCACTATTTTAAAGTGGCTCCCATCCACACACCCAATTACTCCAGGTATTCCATACTTGTTGTAATACCTATAAAAATATTAAAATAAATACATTGTGTGCCAAATGTTACCTATCTAAAATATATTTTAAAATATAGTTAGTTAGTTGATAAATTTATTATTAATTACAATAAATGCTGTTTAAATTCTGTCATGGCATTTTGTACCTTTGACTGATTACTTGTCTGGCAGCCGTACTCTCTGGAAACCGAATATATTTATTTAAAATATTTCGGTGATTTAATGCCTGCGTCACCTCCTCAATGTAGACACTGCACATTTTTTGTGATATATTCTTAGCAACCCCAACTGGCTTTTGATAAGATCCCGATGCATAAAAAAATAAAGCAGTTAGCACCTTAAAAGAACAAAATTTAGGGTATACACAGCAGAATAGGAATTTATGCTTTGAATTACATATTGCTTTTATTAATAGCTAGGATAAGGGAAGAGCTGCAGGAAAGCTCCTACCTACCTTTAGTTCCAGGGAAACCCGTTGAGAAGACCTCAAACTTGTTGAGGCTTTTAGCTCTCTGCATAACCACTTAAACATTTTTTTGTTAATGCGATAGCGGTCAATAAATTGTCTCTCTGTAAGATCTAGCAGTGGGTTAAAAGAGGCGCGACCTCTTGCATTACACTTAGCACTGTAATTCCGGTTATCCTGGGCCTCCGCAGCAGCAAACATGCTCCAAGCGAAAAAAAAACGAGCAGCCATAACTTTTATCAATTCCAAGCCAAGAGCCAAGCTTTGATTAATTTTCTTAACTTTATTTCTTTTTAGACAACAAAAACACTATTACTCCTAGCGATTCTAAAAACTCACTATGAAAAATCCAAGTGACAACTTTACTTCAGCGTAAGCGTCACATTCACCAAAGCTATCGACTCCAAATGTCAAAAATGCAACTCGCACTAGCGTACCATTTGAACCGACCAATCACGTGCGATAAAGCTCTCACCTTCGACCGTGTAAACAGTGGCCGTTCTCGATAACGAGTACATAAAAAACTCGCACTTACACATTATGCTTCTCGCGTTTAGCGCTAGATGGCGCTTTACAAATCCCATACAAAAATATAGTTTACGTCAAACGCGCTCACGATCGAATGCAAAAAGAAAAACTCGCACTTGGCACTCAGAATGTGAGAGGTCTAAGAACCAAAACAAAAGATTTTTACCTAAACCTGTTATCGAGTGATTATGACATTATCGTGCTCTGCGAAACATGGCTAGCGAGAGAAGTGCTGGATTCAGAATTATTTTGTAACAGATACACAGTTTATAGACGAGATCGGGAGACTAGCGGTTTCCACTACAACAAGTCAGGCGGAGGAGTACTGATAGCAGTGTCCAAACACTTAAACTCATGTAGACTTTCGCAATACGAAAGTAGATGGGTTTGTATAGATATCTGTGTAAACACAGAAATAAGGAAACTATTTATCTGTGGTGTTTATCTCCCACCGCCTATCCGAAAACATATAATAGAAGAATATTTCAATAGTGCAAATAGAATAACTGCCATTAGGCACAGTACATTAATAATAGGTGATTTTAATTTAGGTAGTGTTAAATGGGTTGGATCGCCTGGCTCGCCACTCGTTGCCTCAATTAATCCAAATAGCGAGTTTGAGCAGATGCTGTCGGACCTTATAGCCTATCATAGCTTTGATCAGTACAACTGGGTCAAAAATAATAAAGACAGGATTCTGGACTTAGTTTTATGCGACTTGACGGTATCTGGGCTGCGACCTAGTGCCACGCCCCTCTCTAAAATCGATGCCATACACCCACCACTAGAATACGAGCTGGAATGCAGCCCTTACCATGACTGTTCCAGGATTAATAATGCACCTAGGTAGAAATTCTTTAAAGCTGATTACACTAAAATTTGTGCTGAATTAGATGCCATTCAGTGGGATGATGTTTACTCGCAGTGCAGTGACGTACATACTATGGTGGCGGAATTTTATAATATTTTAAATAGCACAATAAAAAAATATGTTCCAATGTCGAAACCTAGTAATAACAAGTATTCTACATGGTATACCAGGGGAAAAAAACAAGTATCGCAAACTGTTTCTTAAGTTTAATAATCCACTAGATAATATTACGTATAATTTACTCAAAGAGCGCAGTAGATCACTCATACGCGATAATTATAAAAGTTACATTTCTTCAATTGAATCATCTATAGCATCGAACCCTAAACTTTTTTGGTCGTATTTAAAGCAGAAGCGTAACGGTGTGAGCTCATATCCATCTACGAGTAGTACGTATTTTAGTGACAAAATTTCTTCTCATAGACAAGAAACATGTAACTTTTTTGCGTCCAATTTTTCTTCTGTTTACGACAGTTTCTCACTTACGAACTCCGTGACATCAATACCCATAATACCGACAATTCCCGATATACCTAACATGACGCAACAAATGACGCAGGAAAGAACCAATTAATGACCGCCGTAAAGGAGATTCTAAGAGCAAAAGAAAAGGCTGTGTCAATACTAAGGAAACCAAGACCAAATAACATACGGTCATTAGAAAGAAACTAAGAAATGTGAAAGATCCTAACCCTATCGTAACTGCAATGTCAAATATGGCCTGTAAGTATCCACTCGTAGTTAGAAAGGATGCAATAGATATTTTTAGTGTCCCTAGTATTATTATAGTAGTGTATTATAATTATTTGTTTGTATCGTATACCTGACCCTAATAATCTAAAGACATTTTTTTAAAAATTACAAGAGACATTACATTTGATTAATAAATTGAAGTGCAAAAATGTTATATTAGCTGGGGATTTTAATATCGATAGACTAAAAAGCGATAACGTAGCAAAAAAGTTTGAATGCATACTACTAAGCCGCAACCTAAAATTGACCCTTAATGAAATACCACGACCAAGTAGTAAAACTTGCATTGAAAATTTCGCTCATGATTTCAAAAAGGCATGTAAATCCGAAGTATTAGAATTCGGCTTGTCAGATCACAATGCTCAATTAATTAAAATACCTGTAAATAAAATAATAAAACTTAAATCATGGCATAAAACAATAAGAGACTATAATATGGAAAATATTGAGAAATTTAAAATGTGTATGAAAAGCCTCACTTTTTCTGACGTACTCGTATATCGCTATACTAATCCATCTTTGGCATACAGCTGTTTTCTCAAACAATTTAGCCTTTTCTATGACCTGTGTTTTCCATATAAGCGAATAACTATAAAAGTTTATAATAAACCGAAATGGATTTCGCGTGGACTTAAGATATGTAGCAAAAGGAAGAGAGAGCTGCTGTGGTCATACCGTCATAACCGCTCAATTGCCAATCAATTAAAATATAAAAAATACAGCAAACTCTTTAAAAAACTCGTATATCTTACTAAAAAATCCCAAAACAACTACAAAATCAAAACTTCTGACAATAAAACTAAAGCTACGTGGCAAATAATAAACAAAATTAGACCTAACTTACCTAGACATTCAATAAATAAAATTAAAATTAATGACAATTATATTCTCGATCCCCAAGAAATCACTAATGCTTTCAATGATTACTTTATTGACAAAATCGAACCGATCGCCAACCGTGGATATAACGTGACTAAACATATTACCCAAATAATAAACTCTATGTTTATGGCTCCAAGTGTTCCGCAAGATATCGCTCAAATTATCAGAGGTCTGAAAGGCACAAATAGCGTGGGATATGATGGGATCTCAACCAAAATAGTTAAAAGAGTGAGTGAGCAAATATGTCCGCATTTAAGCTATATAATTAATCTCAGCATTGAACAAGGCGTCTTTCCTGATGACCTCAAATTTGCTATAGTTAAACCATTATTCAAAAAAGAAAATAAGGAACTTATAGAATGTTATCGGCCAATAGCTTTACTATCAATATTCTCTAAGATATTCGAGAAATATTATTATAACCAAATTAACAGCTATTTTGAGTCACATGAACTTTTCTGCAAGGAACAAAAGGGTTTTCGACAGAAAAAAACAATAAATCTAGCAATATTTGACTTTTATAAAAATACTATAACTAACTTTGACCAGACTATACCTATATCAGCCTTATATTGCGATATGACTCAGGCTTTTGACTCGTAGACCACAAAATTATGCTTCGCAAGCTCGAAGCATATGGTATAAGGATCAATGTTCTTAGTCTAATTAAATCCTACTTAAGCGGACGTCGACAAAAAACAGAAATAAATAGACTTAATATTAAAACTAAAGCTGAAATAACAAACGTATCCAGTGAGCGCATTGTAACTTACGGAGTTCCACAGGGAAGCGTTCTAGGGCCCTTATTGTTTATTATTTATATAAATGATTTGCCAAAAGCTACAAAGCAACCCATGAAATTATTCGCTGATGATAGCACCGTGACTATAAAATGCAATGAATTCAATCCTTATAAATCTAATATTAATATTTCTGACATTAAAACATATAAAACTGACATGCTATTTTCTTATAATCTTGACATAAATGAATCATTGAAATCAATAATTTCGTGGCTAGACAATAATAATTTTTAAAATAAATCTAAATAAAACTCATATTATGCATTTTAGTCAAAGATGCCAGTCCCTAATTTCAGATATTGAAGCATCTTACAATGATAAAATAATTGACTCAGTAGATACGGCTCGTTTTTTAGGCATACACATGGATAGCAAATTAAACTTCATATAGATGAGTTAATAAAAAAGACCAGCTCTGTAGCATTTGCCTTGTACCGACTCTCAAGTACAATAAACATAGATGCACTGCATACTATGGACTCGCTGAATCCTTGCTCAGATTCGGAGTTATCTTCTGGGGTAACTCTACATACAAAATTTTAGCTTTTAAAAGCCAAAAGCGATGTATTCGAGCTATGTTTGGTCTCCAAAAAATAGACAGTTGAAAACCATATTTTACCAAATATAAGTAGCTCTGTTTGTCAAGTCTAACCCTCACCTGTTTCCTCGCATGTCTGCTATGTTTGCACGCAATAGGCGAAATGGAGATAGACTCTGTTTATGTCCATCAAAGACAATGCTTCTTAAGAAAAGCATTATTTGTATGGCACCAAAAATTTATAATAAGATTCCGACACATTACAAAGATATGACAATTAATACATTTAAAATTAGGTTTAAGGATTTTTTAATTGACAAATGCTTTTATGACATCAATGACTTTTTGGATGAATAACATATTTTTTTTAATTTTTTTTTGCATGTATGTTTTTGTATGAATTAAATTTTTATTAATGTTCCTAATTTATAGATACAATAAACTTTAATATCCAATATTTACATGCCAACTTTTGGTAAGACATGTTGATACTAACCACTGTTCAAATTATCATCTACTGTTACTGTGTATCTCATGCTATGTAATGTCCACACATGTTTTCGTAAATAAATATTTATATCTTATCTTATCTAGGCATCTCATAGGAACTGAAGATTCTCATTTGCATGGGAGAGTGTTGGCTTCATATGGATTAATTGACTGGTGGATAAAAGAAGTTGGAGAGCTCTCAAAAGAGGCTAAGGAAGTCATAGAGGTGTTGTATCGGAAGCATGATCAAAGTGTAAGGGATTATTACAAAATTGATTGTACGAGAAGAACTGGAAAGAACATTTATAAGAACTCAAAGACCCATTACTGAGTTGCCAGCGAGTATGAGAAATGAGGCCATAATTCAAACTTTCCTTCCTGACTCAAGCATCCAAAGAGAATACACAGATAAAAATGTTCTTGACACCTTAAAGCACCAGCTTTACGAGTTAACTCCTCCACATATGACATAGGCGTCTCAATTGAGAATCATAAAGACCCAACTGGATCCAAAAGTTAGATGTCTCCCTACTCTGGTGGATCTGAGTGATGAAATTGCTGAGATGAAACCGACGGCTCCTACTTAAGTATACTGAGTACAACTAACAAATTCCAAAATTACACTTTTTAATAAAAAAAAAAAAATGAATCATTCCCTATTTACTTGTGTAAAAACATATCAATATGTTATGTATAAATGACTGAAAAAATAATGACGTATACTGGGTCAAGAATTCAAAATTGTTTATGTTGCACAAAGAATATCGAGTCGACTGCACCATACCAGTAATAATAAACTCGCTGTTTTGTTGGTACAAGTTTCAACCGGCGCAGTATACGACGTAACGCCGAGCGGTACGGATGTGATTGACACTTATTTATTTGTAAATGCCGTGTTGTTTATCGTTTGTTAATTTTTATTAAGATTGAGAGTTATAACTTAACAAAAACGGATCATGAGTAGTAGGTCCCGAAAAATAGTGAATGAAAAGTATGACGATATTAAGGTTAACAAATACTTCTGAAGTTTGTGATGATGTTCAAAATGAAGCGGATAGGCTTAAGCAGATTCACCTCTGACAACCAGGTGCAAATTTTAGCTAAGAAGAATTATCAACATGTCTCATATTATTATCTCATGTCATTAATTTAGAAGATACTGATACCTTATTAAAAAATCTACCATCTAACTCTTCTATCCCGAATATTCACCAGCTTTTAACAATGAAAATTTTACTGCCGATCTTTGTAATAAAATTGGGACTAAGTATATCACCAATAAACTCTTTGCCATCAGTAATTGAAGACTAAAGATGGGTAACGAGCCGGATTGTTTGGATTATTAGCGATTATAATCCATTAATAGCCATTATTAGCCATCTATTGGCTAACAACCCCGCTAATTACAGTTTAGTATAATTGTTTTTTTTTTTTTAATTTAACCCGTTTTTTATACTTAATATTAGTGAAAAAATTAAATGAACTAAAATAGATAGAATTAAAAATACCACGTACGGCGAAAGGGGTAATGCAGGCATTGATAAGAGTGGCAACAGCGCATAAACTACCTACATAGAATGTGCCTTTCTTTCTATCGTTACATGCCAGAAAGAAATGGCATGAACTCTGCAAATAAAGTATTCTGTGTACCTATCGGAAATTGCACTAAAGCATCAGTTTGTCGCTTGCCGTGGTTCAGTAGGGAACTAAGGTCGTAATGTTTCTGTGTAGTGTGTTTTAAAAGTGATATAATGGTAAGGCCAAAGAATAATGTAGTGGAACAATTTATGAGGGTTTGTATGATAAATCGGTGAAATGTAGACACTGTGAGTTGATTTAAAAAACAAGCCAATTTAAAAAGAATGGCAATTAAAAAAAATCATTTAAGTAAACGTTTTAGGTGTCCATTTGAGTTACAAAGTAACATACCCAGAAGTTCCTCATGTTGCCAGACAACAAACCGAGAAAATGAACAAAATTTAAGCCTCTGAAGTACCCAGAGCACAAACCACTCAATCTGATGTTTCTTGTGAAATGACTGCTGAACAAAAATCACGATTAAACAGTAAATATGCCAAGGCAGTGTTTGTGTCTCGTTGTTCGTTGTCCTTACATCACCATCCTCTTTGGCAAAGTATTTTTGATGATTTAAATCCATTTTATAAAATACCAACTCGAAAAACACTTTCAACGTCGCTTCTTGAAAGCTGTTACTCGGACATGAAGCAGTCTATAACAGAGAAGGTAACTCTCAGCCCATACTTGCACTTACAATACATGGATGGATAGATGGATGGAGCAATATTAGCCACGAAGGATTCATAAATTTTGTTTTATCAATACCAGAACCTGTTTTTGTAGAATCTCTGCCTACCAAAATCTCACGTCACACAGGAGAATACATTTCTTCCCAAATCATTCGAATTATTATGATCCAATATGATGAAAAAAGTTCATTGAACTAATCGGAGACAATGCTTAGAATATGCAATAGGCTTTTCAGATCGTTAAATTGCAATATCCACATGTTACCAAGCTTGGATGTGCCGCTCATATTCTAAATTTGCTGACATGATTTAATTAAAATTGATATTATTGATAGAATCATAAAAAGGGCAACTAAACAGTGAATTCAATAAAAAAAACCATTAAGTTTTAATTTCATTGCTTCAGAAAATAGTCAAATCCAAAGAAACAGGAGAAACTCTTAAGCTACCAGTGAAAACCAGGTGGAGTAGTCATTTCAACTCATCAAAAAGCTTACTCAACACACAATCGGCATCGAGAACACTAGCCATAGACGAAAGAGCAGCTCATCTACCTTCAGATATTAAAAGTGATTTGCTCCAAGAATCGTTTTGGGACATTTTCAATCAAATTGCTTGCATCTTAGAACCGTTCGCTGATGCTATTACCAAAATTGTGTTGTATTTTAAATAAATCAAGTAGAATTTCAAAATCAAATATAGCCTTTTTTTTCAGGTGATTCAGGCTTCTTCCTACGTCCAACCCTCATAACACCTATCATTAATACCGAGCCTGACTCCCCACTGCGATACTACACGGATCTACATTGTAAAACAAGAAATACTGTGGAGAGATGTATAGGTACACTAAAATCTCGCTGGCGATGTTTACTTGCAGATTGCAAGTTACATTACCATCCTACAACAGCTGGATTTATAACAAATGATTGTGTGGTTCTCCATAATATTTGTAATGCGGCAAGGTTGCCTGTCTCGCCGCTATCGCCACAGGAGGAGCACAGCGAAATGGTCAATGGTAAAAAAAGTTTAATTACAAGATAATTATCACGCCTGCTACTTCGTCCACGCAAACGTGTTTATACTAAGGGAGCATTTAATCGGGATTAAAAGTATTCTATCACCTAATACAGCTCATACCCTGTGTATACTAAGTTTCATCAAAATCCGTTCGGTAATTTCAGCGTGATTGACGGACCAAATATCAAAACATCCAAATATCCAAACAAAGACATTGTAATATTAGTGTGATCGCAGTTAGAAGCAAAATTAAGCTTTTGACTTAGTTAACATTTATCAACTGAATATTACATTAAGTATTTCAATTTGATGTTTCAGATAACAGATTCGGCCACTAAAGCTCCAGCAGGGAGAAACAGAACATTAGCTGCTGGAGAATCTATAAGGAATAATCTTGTACTTCTGTCTTGACTTTGGTCAGCGCGTTGATAAAACGCGTTTTCTTAGGTATTAATTTTCATTAAAAAAAAGAGATAGATTCTTTGGTTTCTTATTTAGAAAATAAATACATACATACCAATACAAACACAATAACTAAAAAGTGTTAAGTTAACTACACTTAAAACTGGCAAATATAGCAAAGATATGTTTTACCTGATATTTATATCTCAGGCTTTACGGAGTGTACCACTAATGAACCCAACTTTATTCTTACTAGGTATGGTTGGGTACAACGACCTGAAAGTGAGGAGGGACGTGGCACTGGTGACATATGTGCTCAAAAAATGAGAGGAAGTACACAATGCGGATATACTGTCGAGGGTGGGGATGTGCGTGCCCGACCGCTACGTACGGCGCCGGCGCAGGCCCAGCCTGCTGGCCGAAGCGCCGCTGATCTTTTTTGTTGCAATCTGAGTGAATTCACAAGGGCGGCACTGATGACATTGTCATATAAAATGTAGTGACGGAATTATTATTATTATTTTACTTGTTTTTTAATCTCAATTTTACTTGTTTATTACTTGTTATTTTTTCTACTGTCACTTCGCTATCGCAATACGTTACCACCAGTAAGGATAGTTTTTAAGTTTTTAATAAATAAATGAATTGAAATGTTATTTCTAGGACTGCCTAGAAATAACATTATTTACATATCTATCGGCTATACCTGCTAGCCGTCCTAAATTTTGAGCTACATCGCCAAGTAGAGAGAGATTATGAGTCACTAGTTCCATCGCACGTGCATTTGCAGCAACTGCGGCAGCGCGCTATGTCTCCACTTTGGAGATAATTCTCCGAGACTCATCTCTCATCACTGGCCCCATCAGTGGGCGAGCTGAAACAAATTCATATATTTGTGTTTTCAATTAGATTATAATTTTTTTAATAAAATTTAGTTTCTTAAAAATATATTTTTAAATTCTATTCAGAGTTACTTTTCATTTTAATTAAGTTATCCATTGACAATGCCCAACATTATTTTACAGTGATTTGGATTAATTGTTATAAAATAAGAGTGGTGTTTACACTTACTGCATAGCTGTCTTTGCCTGCTCTGGCGAGGTAAAATTGGCTCATTAGTCTCGAGCCTTGATATTGTAGCCCGTGGTGGTGTTGTAGCCTGTGATGGTGCTCTTGCCTGTGATGTACCTCTATTTCTAACAAGTCTACTTGTGAATTTCTTTCCTCTGAATACCTGAAAACGAGATATTTAATTTAGATAGATATATTTTAACATAATATATAAAACAAACATGAACTGCTAAATATAATAGTAAATAAAAATATACATTAACTTACTCTACATCATCTGCTAACTCTAACATAAGTATCTGCGACTCAGAGGCAGTGGCAAAAGTGGAAGGCTGTTGTAAATAAAAATAATTATTTGTTTATTATATATCTAAGAGAGTGCTTGCTCGGGGTGGCCCACCACCTGTGGCAGTAGTGTCTGTGTTTATGTCAGCAACCATTTTTTATCAGTTTACTCTTGTAGTTACTGACACTGCAAATAATAAGAGTAAAGTTAGTAAAGTAATTCCAATTAAAAAAAAACATCCAACCATCCAACAACAAACAACCTAAATAAACTAATACTTACAACTGACCACTCCTTTGGTGACTAAGTTGTTCCAGAACCCTCTGAATGTAATAAAGTGGTTATTGATCACTGTTATTGTATGCCTAAGATCTAGCTAGATTGAGATAACTCTCCAGATAATCTATAAGGATAGACTACGGCGCCTCGGAAACTCTGGCTGAACGTTTTTCCATGACTGCAATTAATTATTATTTATGTAGGAACAGTTAAGATAAACCATTTTATACACGTAAATAAGGAAAATTCTCTCACTGACTGAAAATGAAGAACCCGGAGGGAGACTATGCGAACTCGATGAGGTGTTGTGTCGAAATAAAACTCGTATGTTCACCCATGGCACTAAGTGGATAGGTACTTCTTCCCGTGAAATTCACAAAAAAACAATGCTTGGAATGTAGTGAAGTGTTCGAGACCACTTATATAACTTTATCGTATCAAACTCAAGTGCAACTAGTGCAGTGCAACAAGCAAAGTTTTGTTTACTTTTAAGTTTTATTTTCTTAATTTGGCGGCGTGACTGACACCTAAATTATTACCAGCCGCAAAAAATGTTAGGGTAAGCAATACAATGATAGGCCCTTTAAGGTGAACATTGATTTTCAACATTTTTTCTTCCATAATAAGGTGCTAAATCGTAAAACTTTTGATGTCAAGTTATAACTTAATAACTTGAGAATGAATAAATCACAGCCATAAATTAATATTGCAACCCATTCAAAACTTTAATGCAATTAACGAAAAAAGGGGACAAAAGTATAGTCATTGGCCATTGGTGTATATAAATTGGCATAGCAAAAGTATAATGATTGGCATGTCTGTCAATCAATATACTTTATGCTTATTAGCACTGCCAATTTTTATACCAAGTTAGGGTCAATCACTATACACGTTTACATTATTTTTGACGAAAGTGATGTTCCGAGTATTTTTTGCAGATGTCGAGCAGTAGGTACCTAGTCGACGAAATAGGTAGGTAACAATAAAAACCAAAAGAGAAGTAGGTGGGTATATGCAAGATTTATTAATGAAATTATATTTATGACAAATAATTTGAAGGTCACTTTTAAACAATAGGCTATGTGACAAAAAAAAGTAATTAGCTAGTCCGTCTTTCAGATTAGCAAAAAATATTCGACACTTATTTTTTTCGTTTCACGAAACAATCAAAATTTACTGAAATATAACGCGTTACAGTTCGAGAGTGGGAGCTTGTGACGTCAGTAGCAAGTAAAAGTTGTACTTGCCAGTGTCGTCACAAGCCCGACTCAAACTTGAACGCGTTATATTTCAGTAAATTTTGATTGTTTCGTTAAACGAAAAAATAGGTGTCGAATATTGGTCTGGGTGTTTTCTATGTATAATATGTATTTATTTACAAAAAAAAAAGTATTTAAGTATGTTTATCCGTTGTCTAGTACCCATAACACAAGCCTCGTAGCTTACTTTGGGACTAGAGAATTGGTGTGATTGTTGTGAAATATTTATTATTATTATTATTATATTTATATTTTTCGCTAATCTGAAAGACGGACGTATTACTTTTTTTGAGTCAAATAGCCTATTAAAAGTGATTAACTATCACCTCCTAAAATAAATCAAGTTATGAAAACCAAATTGCTTCACTTAATTAAACAAAAATAACTCTAAAAAATGAAGGCAATTTTTTCATTAAACAAAGCTCTCACTCAAAACAATAAACAAAAATTCAAATCTCTCTTAAATGTAGCATGTAGAGGTAGGTAAACTTTGTAAAATTAAAACTTGGAATCTACTAAATTTCTTAGCAAAGAACATTAACGCTTACAAGTAACAATAAGAATATGTATCAACAGTACAATGATCTATCTATACTCTGATTTTTAATTACCTTTCTGGACTAAACTGACAGATACAAATGTCAATATTGACATTTTGCATCAGTCAAAAGAGGGCAAAATGTATGGAAACTTGACATTGACATCTGTCAATTTAGTCCAAGTAATTAATAATCAGAGTATGGGTGACATAGTATACTCGTAGCATTGATCATATGTAGAAAGTAAGGTCCTTGAACTATCTAGATACATACTTAAGTGTTAGGTATATTAGGATCATCATCTAAAAATCATTCAGAAAGTTAACTTAGTTCCTCTTCATTACGAAATGTTTCTCTTCTCTGTAGTAAGGAGTTGGATTTTGGTAAAACAAATGACACTTTTGCATTTACTATGCAACTGTTTTCTTTAAAAATATTTCTTGGATTTTCAGCAAATTGTGGCGCACCAATAGACAAAATATTTACTTTACCTTTAGTCTTACTTATAACTTTTCAGTCTATCTAATTTTTCAGTCTTAAGATTAACATTGGTGTTATCACATTTTTTAATATTGTTTTCAGTCTTATTTTTGTATGTGTCCATTTTAATTTTTTTGTTGGGTGTAGTATCCTTCTTGATATAATCTTCTTTTCTCTTCCGTTCGTTAATATTTGTTTGCTTGTGTATTTGTTCATTATTTTTACTTTAAATATATTTAATGTTTTTGTTTTCTTTAATGTTTTCGATATTTTCTAGTTCAATTTCCACATTTTTGATTTTATTTTTTTGGGGACGCTTTTCACTTTTCTCGTATTTTTTCTGTTCTTTCTCTTTTTTACGTGCTTCTTTCTCTTTCTCTTTTGTTTCCTTTTCCTGTTTCTTTTTTTCTTCTATTTCTAGCCATTTGCTGCTAGTTAAAACGTAAATAGGATTTTGAGAAATAACTTTTCCTTTACGTTTTGGGGTCAAAGGCCAATTCAGGGTGTGTTTTAGTTTTGGTGGTGTAATTTTGTTATCACATTTACTACTAACACAATCATTGTTTTCATATTCCTCGTTGTTGTTAGTATCGCTGATTTGGTTTTGATTGTTACTATTTGTTTCAGTAAAACAATCTATTTTGTTATCTAATGCTAATGAATTTGGATCTTTTTGGGTATCTATGTTGTCTGTAATAATTACGCTAGATTCGACAATATTATGTATTTCCGCAACAGTAGTTATCTGAATAGGTCTTTTGACAACATCGTCACAAGTATGTTCCTGATCACATTAAATTTTATTTTTTAAATTATTTTGGTCTAATAATTCGAAACTCGTTACTATTTCAGTTTCAAGTGGTTCTGCACTGAATTCGTCCATGTGATAAGAGTTTGTAATAAAAATCGGGATGTCATTTATTGGCATCAGTTCATTATCAATGATTAAATAATCGTTTTCAATAATAGTGTCTACCGGTTCTCTATCTTTTCCTTTCAAATGGTCGTGTAAGTCTTTCATGCTTTGAAAAAACGATTCAACATATTGGGAGTCTCAGACATAAGATGTGATACAATGGTTGGACCTAAGATTTGTTTCAAAATCTGTTAGTGTTATTGTCCTTTGTGGTCTGTTTTCCGACAGAGGAGTCAATTGGGTCACATTGTTGTTGTTTGTCTATGTATTTTTTCAATACTGTATTCAAAATTGGTGCAAACTCAAGTTTTGTCAAATTTTTTGTCGTGTTTTCTCTCTTCTGTATTTTGTTTTACGAGGAATGGATGTAAAACATTAGTGATATACTGTAGAAATAGATCTTTGTTCATCCATCCATTTGATGACAAGCCTACTCCCCATTCATCTGGCACAGAAGCCATAATATCTGCCCGGCTCCGCTTGAGTGGGTAAATAATCATCGGTGGTGTAATAACACCACTGGCCGAAAATGTGATCATCACCGTCAAGCCACATTTTGCCGGAGCATTATCTACTTCATAAACGTCACGAGTACCTTGTAGGGCTAAAACTTTAGAGGTTTTTGGGCATAATAAAAAATTGGTTTCATCCCCGTTGAAGATTCGCTTAGGATCTTGTATAATCTGTAGAAAGTTTTCTTCTTCCAAGCATGTTTCAATTTGTCGAAACCATTTTTTTTTATTTTCTTCAGAAACATTAGCGCTTGCTGAAGTAACCGCTTCTGATGTTCTTTCTACTATTCCAGGATGACGCTTTAGGAATAACTTGTACCATCCCTCTCCTGGTTTGTTGTCAATAAAACTATTCGGTCTGGGTGATTTTTTCAGAAAACCAGCAACGCTTTGTATCAGATCTTCTTTACGCCGTGGTGTGGCCTTTTTTTACTGCTCTGTATTATCCATTCAACTAATGTTTTTTTCCTCTGCATTTGTAAGGACTGTTGGCGGACCCGGTCTTGTAAAATTTCCTTGTAATCGGAACTGCAACGTTCAAATGCCAAAATTTAGTTACAGCTATTTTAGAATATATTGATTATTTTTTTTAAAAAAAAAGGGGTTATCAATGGATTCTAATGAAAAAATAAAATAGTAAGTTTAACTTTGATCTTAAACTACTATTATTGGCACGGAGGCTAATCAACTAATCTTTTTTATAATCCATAGGTACTAACCTTAGCCTATCCATTTTTATGTTATCTTAATTCTTTTTTCACATATTACGGTATATACAGCTAATTAGAAATATAACTAACATACAGAAATACAAATATCACTATTTGACTAACAAGAAAACAGGTAAATAACAGAGTAAAAGCAGTTACTTCTTATGATTTTGCTAACAAAATCACCGGTCGCGTAGGTCGTTGCAAAATGTTTTTTTTTCAAGTGTTGCCAGCTGTTATGTTTGAAAATTACCAATGACACTTTGTAGTGTTGTTAGCAAAGAAAAATCCTAATATTTTTTTTACTTTCCACTCAAAGGCATCTCCTAACAAATAGATTTTAAAGTCAAGAGGCCAATGATTGGGAGGGGGCCAAGATTAATATGGCTTACCCTATGATGTTTTTTTTTTAATTTTGAGCTATGGTCACTAAAATGTACACTTTATAATGATTTAATGTATTTTTAAGTTAATGTTCGTTAAATTAAATGTTATGATTGATTGCTTCATGATTGACTTTATAAAACGTCAAGAAACGAAAATATTTTTTACCGGTAAAAGTACGGTTTTTATGATTTTGATTTGGCAACTTAAGCCCCAAATGTGAAAAAACTGCAAATGAATTGAATTGCAGTTATTCTGCTAAATTCTGTACCTAACCATTTTACGGAATTGCTTAGGATCTGCAAGGAATTCTGCAAATTAATTTTAGCAATGTTGCATGAAGCAGCCTTTTTAGACCCGCTGGTTACAAGTAGAAGAAATTGACACACTTAGCTGGAGGTGGAAGGGAATCTGCAGCTCTACTCAGCTACACAATATCGTAGTGGCTATTTTATCAGCTCCTTGCACGTCAACAGCCACTGAAAGAACTTTTAGTGCTCAAGCTGATTGATACACACTCAAATAAAATGAACAAACTGACTACTGAACGGGCGGGGAAAATAACCTACAGTCCTTAATATTGATTGATTTTAGTAATCTTCGTCCAGCTCGCAATAAGCTTATCTTAATAGATAAAAATAAACATAAAGATTTGATGGATATGTGCAACAAATTGGTGATACCTAAGGAATATCACTTGTTTTTTTCTAATTTGGTTAAAGTTGATAGCAATAAAGTTGATAGCGATTCAGAATAAGTAAAATGATGTTTTTTATTTAGGTATCTTTTATAAAATTATTAGGTAGTTAGTTAGAACTTAAGTAAATTTTTGAAACTGATTCTTACCAATTTACTGAGTATTAATTGTCTACTAACTGTAATTTTCTGTGTGATAAAGATCTGTTAAAGATCTGTGAGACTGTTCCTATATTGTGATTTTAAGCAATTAATAAAGATATTAATAACTTAATTACCTTGTATTACTTTAAAAGAATAGTACTTAATAGTTGCCCAGTTGCCTAATATTGGCAAATACCTGTACAGTCCACAGATGCTTATACGGTTCTTGCCGCATAATCCTGATATGCTGTAGGGCATTTATTAAGGCGCACATGAAATGAAAGTCATTAATAAAGAAACTTTTTTTTTTCAATTAGAGGAACTTCACTAAAATATTGGGCCTAGAGAATAACAAAATTCCTAACTAATCTATTTCACATGTATTTTTTAGGCCTCATCCAAACAACGAATTAAATTGTGGTATAACTTGGAGGCCTAGGCGAGAGAAGCAAAAACTAAAGAAAATGACAGATTTTAACGGGAGGAGGAAGTTTGGTGCCTGATATGGATCCTGTAGATGCCAAAGTAATGGACTTTGACAAAAATATTTTGACAAATATTGACGTTGATATCGACAGTGATATTTTATATTCATGTCAAATTTACTTTTAATAAAGAAAACAATAAGTATTTCAAAAAATAAAGTATTAAATAGCTTGACCTTATTCTAAGCTTAATAATAATGAGAAAGACTTCCTCTTTCTTCGCTATTTCCTATCTTGTCTACTCCATAGCTCTATCCCTTTCTCACATCCCCCACCACCCGTAATTATACCTATTATTATATTACCTATTATTATATAATTATATTACCCGTAAATATATTGCGGTTGTATCAGGCAGGTTCGCGTTTTAAATTTTGAAGCGAGCATTTAGCGTCATTGGCGTTTCGATTTTCGCAGTGAGCTGTCGTAGTCATACCACGTGATATCGTTCGTTAGTTGACCGCCATATTATTCCTACCTACCTGCGACGAAAGTGAATAAAATCGTACAGTATAATTTTTACAAAGTTAACGTTTAAGAGTTCGAACATTTAAATGAAGAGAAGTTAAACTCCGTAGCAGTGTTTGACTACTACCATCGAATACAGAAGGTACTAATTTTCTTTTTATTACTTGTTTTAGTTTCATATCTAGATGTAAATGATGAAATAAAGTGTTAATATACGTTGCGTTAAAAGCGCAGCGTAGGACATCCGCCGACAAGATGGACAGACGACCTTGTAAAGATCGCAGGATCACACTGGATTCGGAGCGCTTGTGATCGGTCGATGTGGAAAACTGTGGGGAAGGCCTATGTTCAGCATTGGACGTCCTCTGGCTGATAATGATGATGATACGTTACGTCATTTAGCTCATACAGAGAAAGCCTACGGCTCCAAGTCTTTTTGCCTCATGAAACAAAGGGGGTGTTCACAAAATGCTGTTAAAGAATTTTTGAATTGATTAAAATCCCCTGATAATTTAAATTCCGACTTAATTAAAGAAAAAGTTATAGATTTATTTAATTTTAAATTCCGACTTGATTCAAGAAAAAGTTATAGAATTATTTCAAAAAGGTCCTATTCACTAAAATATTATCTGACCTCTTGCAATTCATTTGTGGTCATAGGGCGGAGGTTATACAAATGCGCAGGGACGTGGTAACTAACCATATTAAAGTCCCGTTAGTGAAAGCGGCAGTGCGAAAAATTCTCCCTTCGCATGAGCATCTATTTAAAGCTGAGCTGCTACTGCCCCTTTGGAAAAAGCTGGCGGTGTCAAGAAAACATTTATGGCACTCCATAGGTCCAATGCGTCTGCCTCACAGGCTATAACTTCAACAAATATGATCTTTTTTCCCATCCCTCGCAGGGTTTGATTGAACGTTATATACCCTTGCAGGGTAATGCTATGAGTGGAACTGGTTTTGCACAATTCCAGCCACAATTTAATTATGGACCCTCGCTGGGTGAACATAATATGCGTCCTCCGCAAGGACATACTGGCTCTAACACCAATCGTAGAGGTGCAAGTCATTTTAGAGGCTCCTTCCGTTCTCGCCCAGGGCGACAAAACAGATCTCACGAAAACGCTTTTATTTTTATTAGACGACCTACTACGACAAACCAACAATAATTTGCGTAGAGGGGGATTTAAAAAGCCAAGATAAAAAAGACCCTGAGGAATCAAATGGAAAAATAGTTAAGCTTTGAAATAGTATTGCAGTAATCTCATGGCAATATAAACATATTTTATCATAAGAGAAAGCAGTCTTCCTACAACTTTACAGTTTATGACATGAGCAAAAGGAAGGCCGCGTGCTATATTTGGGACGAATCTATAGCAAAACGCCAATGAAGTTGGCAGTTGCCTTCTAGATTTTATCCAGAATTATGTTCAGCAAGGGCCTAAACAGTTCCGATTTTGGTCAGACAATTGTGCTGGCCAAAACCTTAACCGATTTGTTTTTTCCCTGTTCGTATACGCCGCCGCCATATTAAAATAACACAGTTCTTACAGAATGAAAGAGACAGTTTCCCTTCAGTCATCGAGAGAGCATCTCAAACAAAAACTATTTATACGCCTCATGAATGGCGTTTATTAGTTAGATGGCAAGAAACTAAAAATAAAGAGAACTTCTTGCCTTCTCAGAGCGCAACAGTATCAAAAGAGGCTAGACCTAAGCAGCCTTACATTGTTAAATATTTGAGTAATGTCTTCTTCGAGGACAACACTCAAAAAAATTACTTGTATACGACCTCTATTCGTCCAGGTCGATCAACAAACGACGCGTTAGGACTACACTGCAGCACTTAAATCAGTCGCAGTAGAACTGATTTAAAAGTGCTGCAGTATAATCCTAACGGAATAATAAAGTACAAATGAAGCTATGATGCTGAGTATCAAGAGTTGCCTTGTAGTAGAACTCGAAGAAGAATGTTAATGTTCCCTGAAAACCTACCTAACAGACCAAATCTTTACCAGAGTGCAATAAAAATAGCTGAAAGCAAATGGCGCCATTTACAAGAATTAAAAGTCGTTATTCCTTTCAACCGTAACAATTGTTACGACTCTCTCTCTCTTTCTCTCTCTCTCTCGTTTTGTAACGAGAATGAACTATATTATTATCTTCGGTATGCAATGTACTTTGTTGCCCGTCACCATTTGAGTCCATAATAAAAAAAGAGATGACTCTTTATGCATCTGGGGAGTCAATGGGAAAATATATTTCATTTACATTTTAGAGCCTTAAAATACTGCCGACAAGTGTAGAAGCCGAAAAGGCATTTTCTGCAGCCTGTCGATTTTTACAATAAAATCCTTGCAACAATTCACATCTCACTTTGCCATACACTCTCCCTTCGCTTGAGGTTCAAAATGTTGCTTCTGATAAAGTTGAGGGCTATGTGGATTTTGGAAAGGAAGAAGGCAGAACTGGGGAAGTGGCAGATCACGCGCTAGTTTTTATGCTGCAAGGCATACACAAAAAATTTAAACAGCCGATTGCGCATTACTTTGTCAAGGGCACAGTTTCAACACAAAAATTAGCCGTCATCATAAAAAATGTTATAAAAACTGTAAGAGATGCTGGAGATATACCGTAGAAGCGACGGTATGCGACCAGGGTCCAACGAATGTTGGAGCTCTTAACTTGTTGAAGCGCTTTTGTGGTAACCCTGAAGAGGCCAATTATTTTATAATAAATAACGAAAAAGTTTTTATTATTTTCGATGTGCCACATCTTTTTAAATCCATAAGGAATAATTTCCTCAATGGTGGTACACTAGTTATGGGAAATAAAAAGGCAAAGTGGTCTTATTTACTTCAATTGGAAGAAAAAAAACAGAAGCACGCTTCATTTCACGAAAATAAGTAAATTACATGTAAAGCCGAAATTCCGTGCCAAAATGAAAGTTAAATTAGCTGTCCAAATACTGAGCAACACAGTTGCTGCAGTTCTAAAATTACTTTCCCAGATATCCAACAGCCGAGAAACGCTACAAACTGCAGAAATAATTGAAGACTTAGATCGCCTTTTTGACTGTACAAACGGGCCATCGTCTCAGCATGATATAAAAAAAATATCAGGGAAAATGTGCGCAAGAACAGCTTTCACCATAGACTTTGGATCGAGTACAAAAAAAAACTGAAAAGCCTTCATTTTTTAAAATCTGACAGTCATTTGAGATTAAAAAACGTAAGATGTGTCAATGGATATATCACAACCATAACCTGTCTTCAAAGTATTTGGAGGTATGTAGAGAGCAAAAACTTCAAATATTTAAATCTGAGACAACTGAATCAGGATTCCCTGGAAAATTTGTTCGGAATTATCAGGCAACACAGCCCAACAAATAGAAACCCGACCTGTCACCATTTCCAATCAGCTTTAAAGTCGTCAGTTCTAACTCGCCTGAGTGTACCCCGAAGCAGAGGAACAAACTGTGAAAGCGATGACAGTGAAATATTGTTCGATTTTCACGACATAGTATTTGAGAAAAAAACACTGAGGATATAAATCTTGTAGCGAAAATCTGCTACTTCCAGATATCCATGGGAATGAACCTTTGGTTTCTTCAAATGAAGATCTGCTTGCTGCACGTACCCCTAGGAATGATAATTTGTCAACCTCAAATGAAAATTTGCCAGTGTTGCATTTAGACGATATAGACGACTATGATGAGACAGAATTGGAAGAACTGTATAAAATGTTTGACAAGCAGCCAACTGTATATGTCAGTGGTTACTTAGCTAAAGTTATTTTGAAAGAGCAAAAGTGTCAAGAGTGCTGTCAAACATTAAAAGTTTCCAGTCCAGAAAAAAATTCCATTAATGATTACATAGCCTTACGAGAATGGTGGAGCGACAAATCTTCCCTCACATACCCGACGCGACACTTCAACTTTGTAAAACAGTTGATTTCGCTACAAAGGTATTTGAGTGCGAAGTACGACCACAATTGTTTCGCCAAAATATTTGTGACTATTGTGTTACAATAATGATGACTTACTGTGATATGTCATGGATGTGTAAAGACCACAGAAGTATGATGTCTGAGATCTTGTTGCGTCGCCTAAGTCATTTATTAGTAAGAAACGATTGCCGCAATATAAATCGTTCTTTTGCAATAACCGAGGAAACTTCTGCGGATTTATCGAAGAAAGCGCAACAACAAGCCATTGCGAAATAAGTAACGTCGTCAGTAGAACATGTAAGTGTTTTTATACTAATATATTTTATTTATTTTGTTACGAGCTAGAAGTATGGGTTTTGACTAAATACACTATACAACTTTTAATTTACATTGGGGAATACAGTTCTCTCTCCGGGTCCTTTCTCGAGCTGCACTCTCTCGCCTGATCCTCTTCCTCCGACTTATCTTTCGTGCTGTGCTCACACGTAGGGTCTTCTGCTTTCCAGTATCACTCACGCGGCGGGTCCTCTACCTAATAAATAATACGCAAAACACTTCAAAAGTTATGTTGTTTTTATTTTCTAGACTTTACATAATCAACAACTGCCATTCACCAAACCCAAGTACCGCCATGTTCATAGACAATCCTAAAAACCATAGATAACCCTTTTACTTTTTATTCCTACGCTTGGATACACAACACTCGTCCCTCTTTAAATCAAAAGCCTTACACTATGACATAACAATATAACATTATACTTATAAATCTAATCTATCAGGAGCTTTTCTTAATCTTAAGGACCTTCTTAAGTTCAAATTTACAGGTGGTTCTACTTGAGCAGGTCCTGCCAGGGGTTCAGGAATCACTATTTCAGAAAACGAATGATTTCTTTCTCCTTCAGTCATTTCCTGATCTAATGCATCATCCTGTCCCTGTTCTATACCCGCATCACAATTTTCATTAGGGGCAACATCCTTAAACATAACTGGAGAACTGAATCTTACAGGCTCATTTCCCAAGCTCACCTTGTCAGGTTGTACTTGACATTTGTTTGCACAAGGTCTTAAATCAGAAATATGATAATACTTTTGAACCCCATTAACATAAATTAAATATCTCATAGGACTTAAACACTCAATAACCTCTGCTTTAGTCCATCCTTTTCCTTCCTTCAAGTTTTTACACCAAACTTTGTCCCCTTTCTGAAACAACATAGGTACGGTTTTGTTTTTTGCTATAATTTTCTTTGAAAAGACATTTGAAGGCTTAATTAATTCAAAACGGGTTCTAGGCTTATATTTAAATAACATTTCATTTGGAGGCATGCCAGTTGAATTTGGACTATTTCTGTATACAAATAAAAAGCTTTGCAACAAAATTTCTTTACATAATTGCGATGATTGTTCTTGTAGTCTGCTTAAGGATTGTTTAATTGTTTGCACAGTCCTTTCTGCCATACCATTTGATTCAGGGTGGTATGGAGGGCTCTTTAATGGTATACAGCCATTTGCTTTTAAAAAGTTATTAAATTCTTGGGAGGAAAAGGGTGGACCATTGTCACTCACTAATTCCACAGGTATTCCAGTTACAGCAAAAGTTTTACATAATTTCTCTATAACTTGTGAGGCCGAAGTGCCGTGCATAATGTGAACGTCTAGCCACTTAGATTTAGAATCAACTACTAACAAATATGTAATGGAATCGCGCATAAAAAAATCGACATGAACTCTCTCGAAATTGCGCTCACATTTATTCCAAGTACCTGGCTGACAAACTTTTGAAAAATTTCTCGTTGACTGACATAAATCACACTTAGCTACAAATAGTTCTATTTCCTCATTGATATTTGGCCACCAACAATATTCTCTGACCAACATTTTTGTCTGCACCATTCCCTGATGTGATTCATGAAATAAACTTAAAACTTTATCTTTTAATTTATCTGGTATGATAACTCTATTACCCCAAAGTACACATTTCTTTTCAGCCCCTAACTCGGCTCTTTTAGTAAAATATGGTTTTAACTTTTCATTGGTTACATAATTTGGCCAACCAGACATAACATATTCATAAACCTTACCCAAAACTGGGTCTTTCTGTGTATACTTTGCCACTTCCTGAAAATCAAATGGCATCTCATCTTTGAAATTAAAATAATTAATACAGTCACTTTCATCAACATTTTCAGGCAATGGCAACCGTGACAGAGCATCAGCATTTCCCAACAAAATTCCCTTTCTATATGTAATCTCATAATTATATCCTGATAGTATAAGAGCCCACCTTTGTAACCTTGCATTTGCGGTTACAGGTATTTTTTTTTTGGATCAAAAATAAATTTAAGAGGCTGATGATCTGTCACCAGTATAAACTTTCTACCATATAAATATTTGTGAAACTTTCGAACTGCGAAAATGATAGCTAATGCCTCTTTTTCTACTTGAGAATAATTCTTTTGGGCGTTATTTAATGTTGCTGATGCAAAACAAATAGGGTCTCTATCTATTGCATGACTCAACACAGCTCCGAGCCCATATTGGCTTGCATCAACTGTTACAAACAATTCCTTTTTGCTATCATAATGTACCAATAACCCATTTTCACTTATTAATTCTTTGCTTTTTTTAAAAGCCTGCTCACATTCATCAGTCCAACAAAATTGCATATCTTTTTTTAATAAGGAGTGCAACGGGGCCAAATGATCTGACAATTTAGGTAAAAACTTTCCATAGTAATTTAAGAGACCTAAGTATGCTTGTAATTGTGTAACTGATGAAGGTGATGGTACTTTTGTAATTGCTTCTACCTTTTCAGGCAAAGGTTTAATGCCAGCTTTACAAATTAAATGTCCTAAGAACTTAATTTCATGACAAAAAAATTGACATTTATCTAGGTTCACTCTGACATTAAACTGATTTAGTTTTTTCAACACCTCTTCTAAATGTTTATAACAATCCTGTAAACTGCTACCATGAATAATTAAGTCATCAATAAATGCCCTTACATTACAGACACCTTGTAGTATTTGGTCCATTACACTTTGGAAAACAGATGGTCCGCTAGAAACACCAAATTGTAAACGAGTAGGCCTAAACAATCCTAAGTGGGTATTTATTGTCATATACTCCTGTGAATTTTCATCTAGTAGCAGTTGTTGGTACGCACCACTGAGATCAAGGACACAGAAAACTTTAGCTCCGGATAATTCAGCAAATATATCTTCAGGAAGGGGCAATGGGTAATGCTCAGTGTCTAACATTTTGTTTAGGGTGACCTTGTAATCAACACACAATCTTATTTTTTTATCTTTTTTTTGTACAATTACTATAGGACTAGCCCAATTACTATGTGTAACTTTCTGTAAAATACCAGATTTTTCTAAATTTAACAATTCTTCTTCTACCTCTTTCTTTTTTGAATATGGAATTGAATATGCTTTATGGAAAACTGGATGAGCCCCATCTTTAAGCTTTAGTTTTGCTTGCATATCTCGTATATGAGATGACCTGTCATTGCAAAATACCTGTTTATATTTACTTTTAATTGAGCTGATAAATTGTTGCGTTTCCTGGCTATCCTCTTCACCCTGCAATTTAGACACCTTATTTATTTTAAACATATTTTGCCATTTAGGGAATAATAATGTGAGCCAATTTCGACCAATTAACGGGCTGAAATAATTATCACTTTGAATCACCACTAAATATAGATCTTTCTTAACATTTTTTGCATAAATTTTTATTGCTCCTAAAACTGATAACAGCTCTCCTGACACAGACTTTAGCTTTACATTACACTTTCTTAATTGAAAGTTGTGAAAATACAAATCATAGTCATTTTTATGAATTACAGTCTTACGAGCACCCGTATCAACCTGCATATTTAATACATTTTTGCCTAGTCATAAGGGAATAGATGCCATATCCTGACCTGACACCGTATTAATGCTTCCCAAAATAATTTCCTCTTCCTGCATAGTATTTTCCTCCTTCTCTTCCTTCTCCTTCTTTAAGTTATGGATGTTTCTTTGGTAGCCTCCTCCTCGCCTGAAACGGCATTTGTTTGCCAAATGGCCCGTTTTATTGCAAACAAAACACGTCCATGATTTCTTGAAACATTTTTCAGTAGCATGGGCTCCCCCACAGCAGTGGCACTCCTCCTTAATTTGCCTATACTCTGTTCCTCCTGTCTTGCTGTTAGTTTTCCCTCCTTTTTGATCCATTTTGTTCTTATAACTTATTCCTTGGATACTTTGAGGTTGCATGTTTCTTGTCTCTCTTTCCGCACCCTCAAATGCAGATGCTAACTTAACAGCTCTCTCAAAAGAAAGATCATCCTCTGCTAATAATTTCCTTGTTGTTTGTTCACTTTTTAAGCCACACACAAATGTGTCCCTCAATGCCTCGTTTAAAAACGTTTTAAATTCACATGGACCGGCTTTTTTCTTTATTTCTATTACGTAATCTTTTACTGTTTGACTTTCATTTTGTTTACATTGGTAGAATTCGTATCTCGCCGCAATGGCGGACTTTTTTTCAATAAAATGTTCTGACAGCAATTTTACTAATTCTGCGTATCCTTTTGAACTCGGGACCGCCGGCGATACTAAATTTCGTAGGTTTCTGGGCCTATCAGTGTAATAAGTAAGCCCACCTTTTTCTTTTCTTCTTCTATTTCATTCACAATGAAAAACTGCTCCATACGCTCGACGTATGCTTTGAAATCTTGTCCATTTTTGTAATTTTCAATTGTTCCAATCATCCTCGTCGCCATTTAATAAATAATACGCAAAACACTTCAAAAGTTATGTTGTTTTTATTTTCTAGACTTTACATAATCAACAACTGCCATTCACCAAACCCAAGTACCGCCATGTTCATAGACAATCCTAAAAACCATAGATAACCCTTTTACTTTTTATTCCTACGCTTGGATACACAACACTACCCTCTTCCGCTTTCTTCTTGTGCCTTATGTCCTCAAGTTTCCTCTTCTTTCTTGTTCCAATCATTCAATCCTTTTTTATACACCCCGAGAGTTTCTAACTATGTTTATGTGTTTTAACTTAAATTATTTATTTTATAGATACTTGATTTGTCATATACCTTATCTTGAATGTATATTTCCTGTGTTTTACAGAACTTTCAGCGCCAACTCAAATGTATCTACGACTCGGGCAACTGCATCAGCTAAATTAAAAGGTAGAACAACTTGCAATTCATGTGCGTGTTTTCACTTTCCTTTTTATTTTAAATTATTGTATTTGATAATTATATACCTAAGACATAACCCTAATATTTTAACGGGTCAAAACACGATATCTTTTTTGTAGGCAGATTAACGCTAATCTACTATATCCCGACGTTTCGACTTGGTTGCACAAGCCGTGGTCGCGGGCTGACTGAAGTACCAGCAAGATGTCACCGATGCGACGGGCGGAATGATGTGCTCCTACCCACTTATTGTCTTAGAATTGTTAATTATTTGAAAACATACGGCACACAACACTAACAGTATCCGCAGACCGACCCGAAGTTAAACCGCGCGATTTTAATCTATCTATTACGGGATTCCATGTTGGAGATAGCTCAAATCCATCTTTACGATTGAAATTATCCGGATGTTTTTAATTTCTATCGCCTCTCGCACCATTCTAGGATAGTAATGTGTTCCGTCGCAAGAACTTTCGGATCATGAAGCTCAATCCAATGATGGGTACCAGCTGTTAGTAGGTGTTCTGCAACCGCCGATTTTTGAGTTTGCCGGATTTTTATAGCTGCAATGTGTTCTTTGACCCTCTCCTGGACACTTGTGCAACCAAGTCGAAACGTTGGGATATAGTAGGTAAGCGTTAATCTGCTTACAAAAAAAGATAACGGGTAAATATTTTAACGGGCCAAAACACGAGAAGACATAACATAACCCATTCCACATTTGTTGCAGAACCTCCAGAATCAACACACCCGGAGTCCAGATCCTTCAACGGCGGCGGAAAATGCGGCAGTAGTTAATTTAACATTTAATATTATTTCTTATGTTAGCATATTAAAAAAAACATAAATAAAAACATCATAATTCCTTGTGTATTGTCATTTTATTTGTTTGTCTACAATAAAGAATAAGAATAAAAACTATTTTAAAAGAGTTAACTAATGTTATCGATCTCATTTTATCGATACTACTAGCCATCCCTATTTTTTGGTTTCTTCACGTTGGCGACATTGGTTTGTTGAAGTTTTAGTTGGGTTCGTTAGGTTGGCACTGAGCCAGTCCATGTGTTTCATAGATTGGTATTATTTATTTTATTTATTTATTAGGTAGTCCCGTCTCTTAAAACGTACTGAGCAAGTAATCACTTAATACTTGCTCAGTGCACGCGCCGACGCTCGCACCGACAGCACTGTGACAAAATACCGCGCACGCACCGTTAAAATGCCGTCTTGTGTTTTAAAAACGTGTAAAAATCAATCGAAATTAAAGAAAAAAGATTGTGGAGTAACTTATCACCGGTAAGTACACAAAATAACATTTTAAACCACTTATATAATTAGTACTGAATGTTTTCTTTTAGGTTTCCACGTCCTGGTCATAAGAAAAGGGAAGCATGGATAAGATTGGTTCAAAAAAATCTTCGCGAAGATACTTGGCTACCTAACGACTATACACTTATATGTTCAGATCATTTTAAAAGTGAAGATAAGTACGTTACAAAGACAGGTCGTGTATACTTAAAAAAAATGGGCTGTACCATACGACCAGACCGATCTAGAATTGATAGAACCAATATCTGAACCAGTAAGTGATTCAGAATCAATCTTCGATACACCTCGAAAGATAGTACTACAGAAAAAATTAATAAAAGAAATTACTGCTAAAAAAGTACTTGCAGACAAATTCAAAAAGATAAAGCGTCAAAATAGGTATTTGAAAAAAAATGTGAATCTTACAAATTATTGGTCAAAGATTTGAAAAGTAAGTTTGGATTTGATACAGCAACGGAAAATGACCTAATGCATAAAGCTGAAATTGTGGAATTACATAAATCATTTATTAGACAATCAAAACAGAACAGACATTGTTTAATGTATACCGCACCTTTGAGAAAGTTTGCACTGACAGTGCATTACTATTCTCCTGCAGCCTATAAATATATAAGAGAAACTTATAAAAAAGCCCTTCCACATCCCAGAACAATCTGCAGGTGGTACTCAACGGTGAATGCAGAACCGGGTTTTACAAAAGAAGCTTTTAAAATGTTAAAAATAAAAAGTCAGTCTAACGAAACGCCTGTGATTTGTTCTTTAGTGTTCGATGAGATGGCGATACGAAGTCAAAAATTATTTAATAAAAATCGCAAACTTGGCTCGGTCAACTTTGGTGCAGGTCCTGTTTCAGGTGAGGAGGAGGACACGACAGCAACACAAGCTTTAGTATTTATGTTAATAGCATTAAATGAAAATTGGAAGTTGCCAGTCGGATACTTTTTAATATCGAGTATTGATGCAGAAAAAAAAGCTAACTTAATTAAAATTTGTTTAGAAATGTGTTATGAAGCTGTCGTGACTGTAGCAAGTATTACGTTTGACGGTTGTCGAACAAACTTAAAGGCAGTAGAAATATTAGGATGTCAATTGACCGATGTAAATAATATAAAAACTCACTTTCCTCATCCGTCCACGTCAGAAAAAGTATGCATTTTCTTGGATCCTTGTCATACCATAAAATTAATCAGAAACGCATTCGAACGAAAACGTTTGATATTTGATGTTAATAATGGACAAGTAAAATGGCAACTACTAGTCAATTTGAATAAGCTTCAGTGTGTAAAATGAAGGTCTTCGATTTGTAAATAAATTGACAAAGCGACACATTTTTTTTCGCAACCAAATAATGAAAGTTAAACTCGCTACGCAATTACTTAGTAGGAGTGTTGCAAAGGCATTAATCCTCTGTGATGAAGTTTTAAAATCGAGTAAGTTCATTGATTCGTCACCTACTGTTAACTTCATAACTTTAATGAATAACTTTTTCGATGTTATGAATTCCAGAAAGTTCAATTTCTGTGGATTTAAACGCCCGATTGATAGTAAAACCAAGTTGGAAATTTTTAGATTCTTAGATGAAATCAAAGCATATATACTCGAGCTAAAATTTCAAATGAAATCGAAAAGAATTACCAAGAGACCAAACAGGCATCCTAAGATTTTACTAACTATAATAAAAAAGAAAATCATTGAATCTTCAAATAAAACGGGATTTGTTGGAGCTATCATCTGCATCGAATCAATGAAGACGCTATATAACTTACGGATAAACCAGGACCACCTGGAACTTTTCTTTGGCATGATCCGGCAGCACGGTGGCTATAACAACAATCCTAATGTCCTCCAATTTAGAGCTGCTTACAAAAAAACATTGAGCCACCTTGAATTGCGGTCATCCTTCAGTGGGAATTGCATTCCTTTGGATAATTTTGACATTTTAAGTTCATCGTCTGTGAATGTCATCAATAGTACATCTACTTTAAGCTTGCATAATGAAGAGGCCTATGAAGTATTAGAGTCAACGCGTGCACTTGAATCAGATATAGAAATTGAAAATAATTGTGAAGTCTTTGCTAATATGCTAAATACAGAAAATACCACACAAGCTTCACAACTCATAGTTGGTTATATTTCAGGATATGTATCACGTTCTCTGATAAAATCTTTAAAATGTGAAGAGTGTATTGACAGATTAACCACAACAAATAAACTTCCGCATCATAAATTAATAACGCTGAGAGACATGGGTGGTTTGTGTTATTCTTCCGATGATGTTTACAAAATATGCCTTTCTACCGAGATTATTATACGGCATTTAATAAAGATGAGTGGCGGTAAATTTCTTTCAACGAAATACAACTACACTTATATCACAGTGAATACTTAAAATTATTTACTGAGAAAGAAGTGTTTTCAAGTTTAATTCCTCATGCATTTGATCAACCTTGCACATTTAACCATAGAGTGCACCTTATCCGAGCAATAATAAATAAATACATCACTATTCGTTTGAACCATGACGCCAAAATTAGCAATGATGACTTTTCTGAGCGTCAAAAACTTACAAAGCTAATTTTGATTAAAGGAAAATAAAGATTTTTATTTTACTTTGTTGTTTTATTTATTTTTAAATACCCCTCTTAACACAGTCATATGCAGAAAAAATTGTTTCTGGTTTTATCCTTTTTCAACCTATGTTAAGTTTTTACTAACATTACATTAACTTGCGTTATTAAAAAAACGTATTTGCTCTAAGGATACATTTGTTTTACTTAACCTAAGAATCCTTATTAGGTAAATTGTATAATTAATGCTAAAAAAATTTATTTCATGTTATTTATTAAAAAATCTAGTAATAATTCAGGAATAATAACTTACTCACTATATCACCGATTTTAATACAACTAGAGATTTATAAATTCTAACGAAGCTTAAACTCCCTAATGCCAGTCACGCATCAAGTTAATCACTGCGGTATCTCATGCCTACGTAATAATGGTGATTTTGCAAATAAAACGAGTATCTTGATGTGGAGCCGTGTGTACAACATACCCAGACTTCACTGCGATCGTTGTCGTAACCGCGTGATTTTGTTGTTAATTTCCGCCGGTCGTGTATGGTAATATTCTAATGTGTTGGTTTGGACTTTGAACCTCGAGAAGCTTTAAGATAACGTTCAGCAAACATTAGCTTGTCTGGAGACAAACGAAAACGACATAAATGCATGTTCAGAGCTTTCTATAAACTTCTTAGGGTGGCTTGAGCAACATTTGGTCTAAACAAAATATAGTTAAATGCGTTTATCTTGCTAAATATGTTTAGCCTGAATACAATTAAAAAGGTCTTGCTCACGTCCGTTAGGATGGTAATTTAACTAATTGTAATTAGGAAGTCGGTAAATCAGTTTCTTACATTGACAATCTTCCCTTTTTCCATTATCTTTGGTCTGCACCACCACAAGCTGCAGCTAGTACCTCTGCATTGAATCAAAACATGCATAGTCAAGCAAGAGCAGGTAAACCAACTTCTAACAGTGGAGGTAATTGTTGCTTTTTAATCATGGATTTACTATATCTTATCTAAACTTTAGCCAGTCTGGTGATTACCACTCAGGAACTTAAACCCTTCTGGACTTTATGTGTCAACCTATTACATCCTTTTGTATGTGGACATGCCTCTTATCAGGGTTCCCTACGTAAAATCGAAACATAAATCATCGATTTTCATTTAAACGAAAACCATTGATCGATTGCTCCATTGATCGATGCTTTATTAGTACCAAGCATTAAATTCTCGATGTAACAATTCACCGAAAACCAACTTACCGATGATTATTTCAACTACACTATACTTAATCGACTAATTGTTTTATCGAATGTAACATTTCACCGATAAATCTAGTAAACCTTTTCAGTAATATTATCAAAATTCAATATTGGAATAATTGCAATTATATTTTGATCAGGCGTTCGCTAATTACGCTAATTATTGACAAAAAGTACTTTTAATTTTTTTTTAAGTTCGCTTGTCGTTAAAATCTGGAGTAATGTTGTTAGTCGTGCCGTGTGAATTTGAGTGCTTATTCCTTAAATAACAATAATTGGATTAAAAAATAAATAAATAAATATTTATTAATAAATAAATATTTCACAACAATCACAACAATTCTCTAGTCCCAAATTAAGCTACGAGGCGTGTGTTATTATAGCGAACTGTAGAAAGAACATTGACGTTAGCAAAGTGCCAAAATCTTACCAATGGCTGAAAAATAAACGAATTCCACGGCGTAATACAAATGACGATCCTCTCGGCACATTTTTTGCTAAACCCAGTAGTTGAAGCTAAGTTCCTTGAAGGATCACGAAATCTGTTCTGTAAAAAAGATTTTAATAAGTCCTACAAAGAACTGAATTTCTTGATGCAGAAATATAATGTCAAAACTATTCTCTCACTTTCAAATACTTTCCCCCGAGGGGTGAAATCTTCGAAGAAAAATGAAATTGTTTCAAAATAAGTCCCCCTAATGCCATTGAACAGAAGGGAGTTTTGGCTGAATCTTCTCACAAGTGATAACTCCATTGAGATTGACATATTATTAAAGTGTTAGGATTTGTGTATTTTTTTTCTGGATTTGGGTTCTTATGAATGTAGGTATTGAATAAAATTATAAAAATAAATAAATATTTTTTTTTATTGAAAAAATCACATGGGAGACCATATGTTTTTTTTCAATATAGAGACTATATAATATAGACTATATGACCATTGCCCTATAAGTAAAAAATATGAGGTATCTATATGACTATGGCCCGTTTAGAGTAGAAAAGTTATGTTTAAACTGGTAACACTTTTTTGACGTAAAGATGGTCACATCACACATGTTAGAAAACTGCGGGACAAAAACAGCCACATTTGATGTTTCATCGTTTTTTTTAGCGGGAAACTGAAAAGGGCGGTCATAATTTTCTTTGTAAATAGTAACAACATGGAGACGGAGCCGGCGCCTGATCCTGACCCTCCTCCAGCCATCACAACACTCTCTAATCACGTTGTTAGAAGCGAACAGCTTTATTAACTCGCAGCAAGCTAAGTATGATACATTTAAACTCGTCTCTAATATAAAACCTAAGGCCAAAAAGCTCCACAATATTTCCGCGAACAAACTCAAAAGCCGAACGATCCCCAAAATGCACATCACAGAAAGCCTATTAAAGCATGTCCAGTCCCTGTCCCATCCCTCTAACCCTAGTACCACTACCCAAGTCCATACAAACGCAAATCAACCTGCACCATCTGTTTTTCGAGCTTGATAATATTGTGAATCAGATGTTGGCGCTTTTATAGTGCATGTTGGCTTGAAAGAAAGTTCTCCATCTTCTGGCTCCACTCTTCACCCCATCTAATTCGGGAAATTCCTGTTCAAAAACAATTTGAACAATATTATTGAAGATGGTATCAAGCGCATAGGGCGAAACAGATTATCAGTTACTTTCAAAACTCCAAGTGCTGCTAACTTATTTTTGGTAAATGAAGTACTCCTGCAACAATAAGGTGCGTTGGGGTAAGATCGTGAATGGGGGAAGACTATATTTGTTTAATATAATCCGAATTAGTAGTTATTTTTCTAATCTGGCAACAAAGCGTGAGACGCCATTTTGCATTGCCCCGCGTCCCAGTCAGTGTTGGTCGTTTTGATGCATCAGGTGTGTGTTATGCAGATTATACTGGAAGCGTCGTGTTTTGGGATAATTCACAAGATCCGGATTTACCCCAAACAAAATTTTTCTGGCTCTTTTGGTAATTTAATCCGAACTTTACCATGAAACATAGGTTATGTTTCATGGTGTTGCATCTAACGTTATGTAGCTGTAGCTGAGCTGTTTTATTAAAAAAAAATCTCATGGATTTGGTGTATTGTATTTTTATTATTTTATTGCGTGAATCTATTTGTTTTATTAACTTTATGTTTTGTTAAAATATCATTGCAAATACATTTTTAAGATGCCTTTTACGGGCCGAACATGAAATATAATGTGTATTTATATGGATAATTAGATTTATAAATATGTAAATGTACTTATTAAAGCATTTTCTTTGTAGGATCATAATGCCGCGTCAGTACGAAAGAAAATCACTGCGGGCGACATCGTATTCACAGGACGATTTAAGATCGGCAGTAGAACGAGTAAAAACCGGAGAACTCTCTAATTATGCGGCTTCATAACTATACGGTATCCCTACTTCTACACTTAATGACCATGTTAGAGGAAAAACAGGCTCACGAAGTCAAACTCATGGCCGGCCCCCTGTAATCCCTATAGAGATGGAGAATAAGCTGGCATCTTGTCTCAGAACGTTGGAAAAATGGGTCTGGGGCTTATCTAGGACAGAAATTTTGGACATTGTCTCAGAATTCATTAGGGCAAACAAAATTATAACACGTTTTAAAGACAACCGACCTGGGCCCGACTGGTTCATGTCATTTCGTTTACGACACAACCTATCAATTAAAAAACCGCAATCTGCGGAGTGTCTTAGAAAAACAATGACAGATCCGTTCGTGATCACCGAATATTTTACTTTACTGAAAGAGACCTTACTGGAATTGGGTATACACAAACCTGAGCAAATCTGGAAACTGGATGACACTTCGGTATGTCTAGATACCTCAAAAACAAAAGTTTTTTGCGGCAAAGGCCTTCCATGCACAAGGACAACACAAGGCTCTGGGAAAAAGAATGTTACAGTATTAACAACCGTCAATGCGGCTGGCACAATATTGTCTCCTTTGATAGTTTTCAAAGGTTTTCGAATGAGGTAACCGTGGGTATAGTTGACATTGTTGTATTAGTTGACACTTTCAACTTTAGACCAATTTTAAGAAACTTCTTTATTAATACTAGGCTTTCTGAACGCACCCGATTGATGCGCGTGTATCCGAACATCTTTTTTTTTGTATATTGGCAACACTGACCACGCCATTTTGTTATGATGTGTATTATTTGGAAACCGGTCGCGTTTTTGCTAGTGTTTATATATTTTTTTACTCAAATTGAAGAGGTGAGTTAATTTTCATTCAGTTACATTTTGGGTATATTTGAAAAGATATGAATTTTTGATTAAGTGGATGTTGTCCTTGGTTTGATGCTGATTGCTCAGGTTCTCTTACTGAATTCCTGAACATGATGGCTGTCATTTTATTGGATGTGTCAATTTCTAGTACGAAATTTCTCAGATATTATCAGTAGTTGACATCTATGTCAACTACTGATTTTCTAAGCATGTGTTCAATTTATACCATAGTAGTAATCGGTGTAGGGTGACAATAATTTTGATAGCTTTTGGGTTTGTTTGTTGACACTTAGTCCAATACTTGACATGGATGTCAACTTCACATGCACATCATGTCAACTACTGCAGCATTCTTTGATTTTTTAGATTAAAAATGCCGCCCATCAAGGGCAGAATGTTGGCGTATCCTGAGGAGAACATGCTCAATGCTGTTGAAGATGTAAGAAGAGGAATGCCGGTCGCAACAGCAGCGAAGAAACACAATGTACCCAGGGTTACATTGATGTATAAATGTTCGGGCAAAACACCCCTCAAAAGGAAAATGGGTCCAGATACTGTGATGTCTTTTGAAGAAGAAAATATTTTAGAAGAGTGGATCATTTTCTGTGCTCGCTCGAATTTCCCAGTCAATAAAAATCAACTATTGGACAGTGTCCAAATGCTTGTTAGACAGATGAACAGAGAAACACCATTCAAAGACGACCGTCCAGGCAGGGCTTGGTATGAGGCATTTCTTAAACGACACCCGCTTATCAGTGAACGAATAGCTCAAAACCTTACAGCCTCGCGAGCATCTGTTACTGCTGAAAATATACACAAATGGTTCGACGAAGTTACCGACTATTTAACAAAACATAAGTGCATCGACATTTTAGAGAATGGATCTCGGGTGTTTAATTTAGATGAGAGTGGTTTTTTCCTTAACCCTAAGGGAAGCAAAGTCTTGGCCAGAAAAGGAGACAAAAGTGTATATCAGCAGGTCAATAGTGACGAAAAAGAGTGCCTCACAGTTTTGGCCAATGCAAATGCAGAAGGTATGTTTGCTCCAACCATGATTGTTTTTAAATACAAAAAAATTCCTTCTGATGTCGCTTCAAGTGTGCCAAAAGACTGGGCGATTGGTAAATCCGACAGTGGGTGGATGAATGGCGAACTCTTTTATAAGTATATAACAAATATATTTTATCCTTGGCTCCTCACAAACAACGTTCAGTTACCTGTAATCTTGTTTATTGATGGGCACACCAGTCATTTGACAATGCACACAAGTAAATTTTGCCAAGAGAATCAAATTATACTTGTATCACTGTACCCGAATGCGACCCATTTGCTTCAACCCATGGACATAGGATTTTTCAAACCGATGAAAACTCAGTGGAAGGAAGAGGTCTACAAATGGAGAATAGCAAATCTGTCATCACCAAAATTAAAAAAATGTAACTTTGCACCCTTGCTTAGTAATACTATTAATGCTCTTGACAAACAAATAATGAAAAACGCATTTAGAAAAGGTGGTTTGGTACCTTGGGACAAAAATGCAGTTGACTACTCGAAAACTCTTAACACTATTCCAGCCAACAATAGTTGCATAAAACCCACGTCTGCGTCTGCCGACGACGACGTGTTGAGTGACAAAGCGGGTCTAATTTTTTTAGAGAAAGAAATTGGCTTGGATAAACTTTGCATATTTAAACAATCTTTTAATAAATTTTCTGACTGGGAGTGTGATATTTCTGACGAATCCTTATTTCGGTTATGGAAAAGCTTACATGAAAGAGTTCAACGCCAAACAGTTAACAAGGAACAAGTTGCAGTGGCATTGCATGAGGATAATGTCAACGAGCAAACTGCAGTGATATTGCACGATGATCATGCCAAGGAGCAAGTAACAGTGCCGTTGCGTGATGATAATGCGAAGGAGAAAATTGCAGTGACGTTGCATGATAATAATGCCACAGAGCAAGCCACAGTGACATTGCATGATGAAGCATGCAACGTCACTGTCCCAGCACATTCAACTCCAGCTAAAATAATGTCCGGTGGCCAAATCATACCATCTCCATTTAAAAAAGTACTATTTTGGCCAGAGCCAAAACCAAGTACCTCTAAACGACGAGTAAAAGAAAAAGTGCCCGCTGTCGTCAGTTCGCAACAGTATTTACAGTATTTGCAAAAAAAACAGAAAGAAAAAGAAGACAAAGAACAGAAGAAAATTGATAATATACAAAAAAGGAAAGAAAAAAGAGAACAGATGGAGAAAAACAAGGCAGCAAAGACTAGGAAACCACAATTAACTAAAAAAAGGAAAAAGATGTGTAAAAGTAGTAGTAGTGATAATGACAGTGTTTGGGAAGAATCTGGGTCATCTACCTTAGATATCAGTTTGGAGGCACCTGACAATGAATTCATTGATTTCGGGGGAAATGGAGATCCATTGTCAGATCCTTTAGATCAAGATTCACAAAGGGAAGGGACCTCAGATACTGATAAAGAAAATAAAAATGAAAATGAATCTAATGATGCAGAAAATAAGATGACCTTGGAAATAAATGACTTTGCGGTTATTAGATTAACCGCAAAAAAGAAAAGTAAATACTTTGTAGGGAAAATCATTGATAAAATTGGCGATGGAAGCATAGGGTATGAGGTTGCATTCTTGAAACATGATGAACATGGTAAATTCAAGTGGCCTACTGTAGAGGATATTGCATATGTAAATGTCAACGATATCATTGTTAAGCTGCCTCCTTGTGAAGTCGATAGGCGAGAACGGCTATTTTTTAATTACGATTTTACAAAATACAAAAATCTTGGCTAGTTTTTAGTATGTGAAATTGTATTCTTTTTTAACTAAATAAATACTAAGAAATTACAATAAAATAATGTGTTTCTGTTAATGTCAACTATTGGGTCAAATAAGTATGCCAACTACTCAAGCAAGCCATTTTTCACCATGTCAACTTTTGATGCATTGGGTACTTTGATTTAGTATTTTTTTATTTATTTTAGTAATTACACAAATGAGTTAATAATTTATAACGAAAAAATATATATAATGAGCTTTCATTTAATATATATATTATTAACATTGATGAAAATATGGTTACCCTACACTGTTCTAAAGTTACCTACTTCGACCTATGTGTCAACTACTCCCCCACTTACTTGGATGAGTACGAATTAAGAAGACGAATATGATTTTGAGATTTCTTATGCAGCCAGTAAACGTGGCTGGATGGAGACTGACATATTTTTTAATTACATGAAAAAAATTGTCATTCCTGGTTTGGGTGAAAACCGACCAGTTTTAATGATATACGATAGTCACAGCACCCACGTTGATACTAAGGTCGTAGCATTAGCGAGTGAAAACAATATCACGATTCTCAAATTACCCGCCCATACCTCTCATTTGCTCCAACCGCTGGAGTTGGCGGTATCTAAGTCATTTAAAACAAGCTGGGACAAAAAGCTAGTGCAATGGCAACGACAGAAGACGGCGTTAAGTTACGCAATCAAATATTTTCCGAACTGTTTGCTGAAACGTGGGGTCAAGTAAGCCCATTTGTGATCCAAAGTGGCTTTAGGAAAGGAGGTATTTACCCGTTAAATCCAGATGTTATACCAGAAGAAAAGGAGATGGAAAGATAAGGTGTCTCAAAATAAATCAAAGTAGTTGAAAACACTAAAACAAATATAGCCTGGAAGTTATAAATAAAAACACGTCTTGCAACGCTACTTCTACCACTCAGATTGGTATGAACAATCCGCAGATTCAGGCGCAATACGTGACCTCATTTGAAGAACTACTTCTCTAAAAAGAATCCTAACATTATAAAAATACTGGAACTGGCCCAAATAAAACAGTCAAATTAACACGTGCTGCAAAAGGAAGCAAATTCATTAGACGCACATATTTAGAAAAAAATGAAAGAAAAAGAGCAGAATACACAAAACTAATTTAGACTCAATAGAAACAACTACTTCTCAACCCAATGATAATGAAAAACCCGGCCCATCTGGCATATTAAACAGACATCCGACAGATGAGATAGTGGATGCATTGCAGACAGATGAGAAAGTGGATGAGTTTCAGATGGAGGAAAAAGTGAAAGAGTTTCTGACGGATGGGGAAGTGGATAACAATATAGCTGTTAAAAGAGAAAAAGTCACTATTTTGTCTTCTGTTCGTTACAAACCTGAAAATAAAGCTTTTATCGGGACTTTGCAATTAAAAGAAATTGGTTTAAATTTTGACGTAACAAATAAACGACGCAAGAATACAAATGATGAAACCAAAAAAGAAAATATTCTAGCAAAAATACCTAGACGACAAAATTTGAACGATGAACACCCTAAAGAGAAAATTAAATACGAAGAAAAGAAAAATGAAGAATTATCAGATACAAAGATCAGAGAGGGTAACATCTATCATAAAGAAAATGGAAAAAAATAATTGGGTGATACTAAGGTATACAGGGTGTAAAAAAAACCTTAACGAAGCCGTCAACCACGCGTTCAGTACATCAAACCAAATCGTATTTAAAAGAAATTTTGGCTGGGAAACAAATTTTATTTTTTGGCATCAAAAAAAATAATTTAATTCTAACCCGCAATGTACAGCGCGCAGGCACAGGCGTGCTGCTTTACGCCGCCGCGACGCGGTTCGCTTCGAGTGTGCGCTGTTCATTGCGGAGTGTGCCATTTAAAGGCTTTTTATGAAAGAACTAGTGAAATTTTTTATCATGTTTCTTTGGAAAAATTTCAGTTATAACGGACAGAAGACGTTTCTATAAAAATCATTATTTTTTTTTTCAAACTTTAACCATCAATATCTCAGTAACCGTTAACTTCCCAGGTATGGTGTAAAGGAAAAAAATTATCGTAGCAATTGGTAGAATATGTGGTATTCGGCTTCGTAAAGGTTTTTTTTTACACCCTGTATAATACTGGGGATACAGTTTTGGTTCGATACTACAAAAAATTTTGGAAATATTACGTCGGTGTTATTGAGCACATACATAATGAGACGGATGAAAAGAATTATTTAATAAGCTATTACAGAACCGTTGGTAAAAAAGACAATTTAAAATTTGTTGTACCTAAACGTAAGGATCAAGACTGTGTGCCTGAAGATTGAATTGTTAAGCAAATAGAATTACTTCAAATAAAAGAGAATCCTGTTGAATTTACTCTAATTAATGATGAAGAAGATGAGATTTACTCTTAATTTTTCAAAACGAAGTTATAATAGGCTTCAAAACAAAGCTTAGTTAGTAATTTTTTGATACTCATTTACTTTTGGGGGTAGGCGCTAAACTGAAAAGACATTCGTTTTTTGTGTGGAACCTATTTAATTATTTATAATATTCACAACTATTTTAATGTGTTAAAAGGGCGTTAATTACCTGCCAGTTAATTCCTCTCTCATATAACTGTATTGTGATCACTGAAAAGCACTATTTTAACAACATCCCACAATGGAGTCACTGCAGCAAACCATGAATGAGATGCAAACATCATTCACAACACAACTAGCAGAGTTCCAAAGAAGTCTTGAGAAGGCTACACCATCCAGTATTGTAGCAACACTAGCAGCAGAGTTTTCTTCGTTCAAGAAATTTGTTCTCCTTTCTGGACAACCTGCGTAGGCAAGCTGACTTGCTACACCAGCAATGCGACCGGCTCGAAATGCAAGGACGTCGCAAGATGCTTCTAGTGCATGGTGTTCCAGAGTCACAGGGCGAGGACACTGCTTCAAGAATTGTTAATATCGCAGAGGACCATCTGCAGGGCATTTTCTCTAGAGATGCTATAAGTCGAAGCCATCGCATGGGACGAGTCTCGAAAAGCAAGGTTATCCCAATCCTAGTAAAGTTTTCCAGTGTTGCAGACCGGGACAAGTTTTGGTTTGCAAAGACTAGGCTGAGCATGTACGTAATGTAATGTATGTAAACATGCACTACAAAATGAGCATTTTGTAGTGCATGTTTCGGCAATTTTTCTTCCTCAAAGTATTGTACTAGTCTGTTTCGTCATAAGCTCTTTCAAGTTGTTTTTACCCTCCGTTTAGCCTCAATTCGTGTCATAGTTTCACTCCTCAAAATTAAGTTAAATTTTTCAAATTGTTAGATAACTACCTACCCGTTTTTGTTGCATAAAAATTTATCTTTCGATAACGTTACGTCGCGTAGTAGCAGGTGTCGGATGTCACTCGTGATCCGTCAGTTTGACATCTGTCAGATGATGCTACGTTCCGAAATGTTCGCTAACACTTTTCAATACCGGTATAATAACGGTAAAACTTATGTCAGTTATTTTATTTGTTATTTGTGTGTGTTGTGTTAAAGCGATCCTTTTCAGACTACTGGCAGGTAGATCCGAATAATTTGGAACACCCAAACTTTTTAATATATAATATTTTACTAATATAACTATAACATATATTTATTTTTATTATTTATAAACCAATATGAACACATCTGGTAATGATAGCGATGCATCTGAGCAATTTCTCTCTTTCTCATCTTCCTCTAACTCCCCCACCCTTTCTGACGAGCTGGATGCTGCCTTTTCTGATTTAACAAATAATTTTAATGTTATCCATATAAATGCGCAGAGCATTCCAGCTCACTATCCAGACATGCTCTCAGCATTTACCCACAAAAATGTAGGCAAAACTTGGTTAAGCCGTGATATACAGCAATTCGGTGATAGTTTGTTTGTGTCATAAAACCAAATAATTACGTACTGTTACAGTTTATCAATAACATTCATAGATGGCGCTTTTCTTAAACTTTACATTCTGATGTAGACTGTATCCGAATTCCGAACGCTTTCTCAGAAATTAAAAAAGTGACTGTCAATGTCAGTCTTTGCCGCTAACCTCGTTTTGTGTAATTTTTTGCAAGAGGCATACAAAATAGTATTTTTTTGTCTACACGAATGAGAAAATGAGTAAAACGAAGGAAAACGTTAAAAAGGTAAGAATTGAACATTATTTTTGTGGTATTTGTGACGAAGTGTGTGCAAATTTCAATATCTAAAACCTCAACTTTGGTGAGCAGAATATTAAGATTTTTTCGTGGTTTCAGTATTTTGATATCACTTTATTACCAAGTCCGTCAATTGTGTAAAGTTTTGAAAAATAAATTATAAAAACTATTCTAGTGTCCTAAATAAATAATGACTGAAACTAACATTGTCTGATTGCACTTTCTTTGATTTACAGAACAAATCCAAGAAAAAAGGTTTAAAGCGGAAAATTGATAATTCTGCCAAAAAAGATAAAGCCTATAATGCCAGCAGTATCAAAGCAGCTGTATTGGAGGTAAAAAATGGAAGCACAGTGTATAAGGCAGCAAAAAAATTTTGTATCCCAAGGAGCACATTAAAAAGTTATTGTGCTCGCTATCACCAAAATCCTACATCGGCATCTCAGCTGAAACGTGGCAAACTGTTTATATTGCCACCCCGACTTGAGTTTGATCTTTTGCATTACATTAATAAGATGCAGGAAATTGGTTTTGAGTCAAAGGGATGTTATAATATGTAAGAGTTGTTGGCTACTTTTTGTTATTTTGAAAGAATAGTTGTGTTTTTTTAAGTTTTTCACATGTTAATTTTCTCGACTGATTACTTTAAGTATTTTTATTTTTAAGACTAAAGGCTGTTACTATATCTTTATTACAGGGTAAAACTACCAATTTTTAATAAAACTATTATTAACAACACACAAAAAAGAGTTTTATTATCAATCATAATGTTCGGTACAATTAACCCGCAATAGGGATCTATTGTAGCACATGACATCATTCTGTTCAGACGTGATTTTCACCGACTTATCGGTACTGTAGTTTTTATTTGAATACATTGATTTGTAGCTTAAGAGTGTAGGTTTTAAAATTTAAATACAGAAAGAAATATAATTCAGTAGATTAGTCGCTATCAATCAATGTTTCGAATATGGTACGATTGTCCCCGGTCTACCCTAGTATACCAAAATATTACTAGATAAATATCACCATAAATATCATGATACATATCGAGTGTGTAGCATTCGCCATAACGGCACACCGGACATTTTTCCCTACTCGTACGACATTTTTCTCTACTCGTACGACATTTTTTTCTTCTACGCGAACACGCGAATTCTCTTTACAATAAGTAAAATACCAGTTAAAGACTATTTACGTAAAAACGTTCTGCAGTTCTTATCTCAGTTTTTCAGCAACATACAACCACAATGGATATTGACAACCTAAAAGCGCAACGAGGCATTATCAAAGGAAAGCTGACGAGGCTTGCTAATTTTATTAACAATCTTGATGTGGAACAAAGCTACAACGTACACGATATCACGGTAAGAAAAGCCGAGATTGGCCAAATCATGGAAAAATATGAAGAGGTGCAGCTCAAAATTGAAATGGTGGACAACGCCCCGGAAAGACACGAGGCTCACGAACAGGAGCGTGAAACATTTGAAGGAAAGTATGTACTACAATTGCAAAGCAAAGATCGAAGAGCTTATCAGCGATTCGGTGCAGAGGACGGCTCCAGCCAACTTATCGGTTGACTACCACACGACCACGCTTTGCGACAGCACGCGGAAACCATGCGTTCGACTTCCAAAATTGGAACTGCCGCGATTTGATGGCGATATCAAGCAATGGCCTGCCTTTAAAAACATATTTTTCGCTTCTGTCGACTCCGCAGATTTACCGCTCGTCAACAAAATGCAGTATTTGAAATCGGCTCTCACTGGGGAAGCTGCCGGACTTGTTTCATCACTTCTCGTAACGGACGATAACTATCGTAAGGCTCTAGATATCCTGTCCAAAAGGTATGAAAATAAAACTATAGTTGTCAACTACCATTTAAAAGCTATAACTTATTTTAATGTCATTTCCAAATCTAACCTCAAAGATTTTCTTGTTACTTTGCAACAAAGCTTAGACTCCTTGAAAGCTATTAATTTGCCTGTGAATAGCTGGGACGTTCTTTTAGTGTTTCTAATTTGTCAAAAGCTTGATTATTCACTGCGTGCAGCTTGGGAATTAAATAGGAAGGAAAACTCTATTGCCAGCTTGACTGAACTGCTTGAGTTTTTGAATTTACGAAGAAATGCGTTTGAAATGTTGAATGATAAACCATTGTGTGACAAGCAATATGTGAAAGCTACACATTTCAGTTCTACACAGCCCAGTTTATCATGCACATTATGTCAAAACAAGCACGCATTGCACAAATGTCCCAATTATCTCGAATTGTCAATACCTGACCGCATACAGCTTATTAAAACTAAATCTTTGTGTTTTAACTGCTTACAGCCTTATCAAACCAAACATAAATGTTCCAAATACAATTGTCTAGCATGCCGTGGGAGACATCACACAAGTATACATATGGACAAACAAGTAAATAATCATCAGCAGGTTAGTTTTACATTATCTAAATCAAGTGATAATTCTCAAGTGCTACAAACCCCTACTATGAGTAACCCTCTTATGTCAAATTCTACATTGGCTCAACTTGACTGCTCACAGTCTTCTAATATTAACCCCAACAATAATGTCCCTTCAACAGTACTAGTGTCTAACAATAATGCAAATCAAATATTGCTTTCCACAGCCATTGTGAAAATTCAAGATTCATCGGGAAAGTGGGTAAATGCACGTGCTCTTCTGGATGCTGGAAGTGAAGTTAATATTGTTACCCACAGACTCGCTACCTCGCTTAAGCTTAAGTTAACAGAGAATGCAATGCTAATACAAGGTGTAGAAAACAGCGCGAAACCAATAAAAGTGAGTACTTACTAAAACCTCTATTTCATCTCGCTACACTGATTACTCTGCTACACTCTCATTTATTGTGATGGAGAATATTACAGTGCCCTTACCACATACTTACATACCAACATAAACATGGCCTATACCAGCTAAACAAGCTAATTCACTTGCTGATCCCACATTTTACATTCCCAGCTCTATTGATTTGCTCATTGGTGCAGAGCTATTCTTTGCTATTTTGCAAACAGATCGCATGGAGCTAGGACCCCATTTACCACATCTTATCAATACAACATTAGGTTGGGTTATTTCAGGCCCAGTCCACGTAGACAAACTCTCTAGTGACACTGTGCAGTCAGTTAGCATGTTTGTTACATCACCCTCATCAGATCAATTACTTCAACCCTTCTGGGAACAAGATGAACCAACCCTTAAATCTAAAATACACTCCCCTGAGGATGAATATTGTGAGAATCTGTTTGAGTCCACCACCACGGATAACAAATCAGGCAATTACATTGTCAACTTAGGTACCCATTCAGTCTGACCAAATTAAAGAATTAGGTAAGGTCAACCGGGGCTATGTCGTCTGGGGGGCTAACTCGTCTATCGAAGTTTTTCGATATTATATTAGTTCTAAGCCTACTCCCGCCATCTACCTGGCGTTGTAGCAACTGAAACTAAAATTTTACGCCTACAGATAGCGCCACAGCAAATTATGTTTTGAGTAATTCCGCCATCTTGATTCTGTCACTTTATTCAGAAGTTGACGTGGTGCCACATATATTTTTTCATCCGTCGAAATCTCAAGTTTTAATAAGATTTTTGATGTTTTTAAAACGTGAGTACCCATTTTATTCAATACATTATATGTTACTTTTATTATTTAACGAAAACAACATATGATTCAAAGTCCACGTGTGATAAAATATTTTGAGGTTAGGTTTTTGGCCTGGGGCTATTGCGTCCACTTTAGTGGGGCTATGTCGTCTATGGTCCCAAAGTCAGAGGTGCTAAACTTTTAAATTAGGGTTAGTTTTTTATACAATGATACTAGTTTATTTCTTTTATAATTTGTACGCAGTTCTAAAGAATTATTAAATAAATGAACCACCATATCTATGATTTTTTAGACTTTTAGCTTTAACACGAATTATTTTATTACAGATTTTTCATTATGGTACGGAACTATAAAAGAAAAACAGCTGACTCTTACGATTACGAAACATTAATGAAAGCTGTAAATGAGGTCAAAGCTGGTAAACTTAACGCATATGAAGCGGCAAGAAAATACGGAATTCCCCGCACTACTATTGCTGATAGAGCAAAAAATAAAAGAGGAGTTGTGAAAAATAATCGAGGCCCACCAACTACATTAAATAGAGAATTTGAGCTTAGACTCGCCAATGGCTTGCGGGTAATGGAAAAATATGGTTTTGGTCTTACATCTAAAGAAACATTAGATTTGGTTAGTACACACGTAAGGCAAAATAATTACAAAACTCCATTTAAAAACGAAAGGCCAGGATACGACTGGTTTGCTGCCTTTAAGAAAAGACATAATCTTTCACTAAAAAAACCACAAGCTGTAGAAATGTCAAGAAAAACAGCAGCAGATCCTTTTATTGTTGATAATTATTTTGACATTCTCGAAGAAGTTTTAAACGAACTTGATCTTAATGGAAGACCGGACAAAATATGGAATCTTGATGAATCCAGTTTCGGAAAAGATCCAGAAAAAGCAAAAGTGGTCGGTGCACGTGGCTATGCTAGCACCCGAACAATTGCCTCGTCTGGCAAAGATAATGTTACAATTTTATTTACAGCCAATGCAATGGGTGAAAAGTTGCCTCCACTAATAATAAACCGTGGAAAAAAAACATGGGACCAATGGATGTCTGAAAATGCATATGAAAATACATCATACGCGGCAACTACGAATGGATGGATTGACTCTAAGGTTTTCGAAAAATACATGTTTAATACAGTACTACCACATTTAAGTCAAGACCCCCCCGCATTATTAATATTTGACGGGCATTCAACCCATATACAGCTAAAAATTCTAGAAAGGGCCAAGAATCTGGGTGTTACTATAATTAAATTGCCATCTCATGCGAGCCACTTACTGCAGCCACTGGATATAGCAGTTTTTAAATCGATGAAGAATTCGTGGGATACGAAACTTGTCCAATGGCAAAGATTAAATGTTGGTACCAAATTACCAAAAGACGAATTTAGCAGACTAATAGGCGAAGTTTGGCGAGAATTGGACCCAAAAATTATAAAAAATGGGTTCAGAAAAGGTGGCGTTTTCCCATATAATAGGAACGTCATTGATGAAGACAAATTTGATGCAGAATCCCTAAAAAGATTTTATGAATATAAGTCAGCAAAAAAAGAAGTGCCATCTCTAAAACACTTAAGTCTACAAGCAGTACTCCAAAAGCCAAATGTTCCAAAATCGATTTCATCATCAGTATCGCATTCGTCACCCTTGCAATCGTCAAATTCTAAAAAAATCACCATACTTGAAGATCGCTATTTGTCCGATTCCGAAAAAGTTTCCTTTGAAACTTTACTCTTACAGACAATAAAAAGAAGTGATTCGTCTATCAAATTAAAAAAGAAAAAGATCGCTAGAGGCTGTGAAGTAATAACTAGAGAAGAGTTCCTAGAAAAAAAAAGGAAAGAAGAAGAAGTGAAACAAGATAAAGAAAAAAATACCAAAACAAAGAAACCTAAGAAACCTGAAACTAAAGTCAAAAATAAGAAATCCTATGGCAATAAAATAAAAAGCACTCAACAAAGTAATGGCGAAGTAACTGATGACGATTCAACAAAGGTAAATAAAATTAAGAAAATATCTTCCAAGTATGAAGACGATAGCGAAGAGTCAGAAGATGGATCAGTAAAGAAAAACAAGACTAAGATTGTGACTAACAAGCATCAAGATGATAGCGAAGAAATAGAAAAAGAATCGCCAAAGAAAAAAAAGACTAGGAAAAGAATATCCAAAAAGAATTCAAGAAAAAAGAAGGGTAGTTTTGAGAGTGACGAAGAAGAATCTGAAGTTGACTCTTATTTAAGCTTTGCTGAGTCGGATGCTAGCTATTTAGCTGAATCTGGTGAAGATTACGAAGATTGTGAAATAATAAATTATAATGATGGAGAAAAACTGACATCACCAGAAATAAAAAAACGTTACGATAATCAAACGGACAATAATTTCTCGGAAAATAATTTTGAACATGATGGATATGAACCCGATGTGTGTAGAAAAAATCCGGCAATTAACGACTGGGTGTTAGTGAAATTTGTAATGAAAAAATCTGTGAAACATTTTGTAGGAAATATCATTTCTGTAAATGAGGATAATATTCCGACTGTGAAATATTTAAGAAGAATTAAAAATAGCAGGTCAGTTTCTTTTCATTACCCAGACGTAGAAGATGTATCTGAGTTAAAACATTACGAGGACATCGTGCTTTTTTTGCAAAAACCTGAATTAACGAGGAGAGGTCGTGTTACGTTTGTGGAAAACTTAAATAGATTTAACGTTCAGTAATATATACAAAAAACAAAGAAGAGAAGAGCAACATTAAGAAAAAAATAAGCAAATTAGAAATAAGTACTCTTTACTGCTCGTTGTTTAGCACTGCTACTTATTGAATTTTTATTAAATGTGTATTATTCTTATGGCCTGAGACAATGGTTACTGTACCCGTAATTATATTTTCTTTGCTTTGGAGGACGTTATGTTTGTTTTTATTTTATTTTATTCACTATTTGTTTTTTAGTAAGAAATGCGATAAGTGTTTCAATTACTTATATTCTTTGTTTAAAAACTGGTACTAATTATGATACGGAGATTAGTTAGTAAAATAGTACTGTGATCTTTTAATTGTGCCTTTAAAATAAATTACGTTACTTTCATGCTTGCTTTTATTTTTAAAATACGATTTAAACCGTCTCTTGTGATAATTTTTCTAAAATACATAAGTGAGCATCAAAAGCGAACCAAATGTTGAGCACTCCTGAAATCTATGACGGGGCTATTGCGTCCAAATAAATTTAAGAAAATCAGACGACATAGCCCCGTAAGTTTTTTTTAATTGCTCTGACAAAATTAACCACAGAATCAAGTATGCGGTACAGTAAGGTTTTTTTTGCCACTGTCAGTTAAATTATATGTGCCGAAGACGCTTTAACCCCAACTGGGGTTAAAGCGTCTAAAATCGTCTAAAATCTAAAAACTTATCTCGTCTAAAATCTCCATCTTTTTAAAAACATTGTTTTAACTTTGAAAGCATCAAGTAACATTCTAATTTTATACTTGAATACAAATAAATAACAAATATTGTATCTTTACATGTGAGTTACAAATTAATACGTCAATTAATATCATCTGAACGTTGATTTAAAAATGTCGTTAAAAGTATTGTGACGCAATAGCCCCGGTTGACCTTACTTAATTCATTTAATATGGCTTATAAATGCCTACTTCAACTTGAGTCTAAAATGCAAAATAATCTTTCACTACATTCTCAGTACAAAGACTTCATACAAGAGTTTATAGATCTTGGTCACGCTCATTACATAGATCAGTTTTCACCTTAAGACCAAGCTGCATATTACATGCCGCATTTTGCTGTTTTACGACCCGATAGTGTATCAGCTAAGCTTCGCACTGTTTTCAATGCAAGTGCTAAAACCTCCTCTGGTATATCATTGAATGACTTACTATTTGAAGGTCCCAATATTTATAATGATCTATTTGACATTCTTAGATTCAGACTGTATAAATATGCCTTTTCATGTGACATAGTTAAAATGTTTCGAGGAATCTTTATCAATCCTCAACAAACTTCATTACAAAGAGTTTTATGGAGAGTCACATTGACTCGTGCATTCACTCATGTAGGAGTTGATTTTAGTGGTGCTATAGCTGTTAGGAATTCTATGACTAGAAATTGTACAATAAAGGTTACATATGAGTCATATAAAAGCAAAGCCAGCAACATCCACTTTTTCTACTCTAGCAACTTTAAATGTAGTCTTGTAGTGCTACGCCATCTTTTTCTAGGCAAATATGCAATTCGTACCAAAAACAGTAATATCCAATACAAAACAGATGTTTTAAACTAGGATTGGTAGCAAAAACAGCAATATCCTTAATGTTTGATGCAAAGACAGCATCATCCCTTTCGCCCAATCAGGTGAGAGTATTAGGTCCTTACCTATGAAATTGGCGTTTTGTATGGGAGGAACAAAAAGTCGAAATTTTTTTATATAGCATATTTATTTAATCAAAGTATGAGCCATTGTAATCTATGCACTTTTGCCATCTCATAGGTAGTTCATTGATCCCTTTACTAAAAAAACCATTCGAACGGGAATCAATAAAATCTTTGAAGGCGACTTGGACTGCCCCATCTGAGTTGAACTTTTTCCCTTGCAAGAAGTTATCCAAATTTCGAAAAAAATGGTAATCTGTTGGAGCAAGGTCCGGGGAGTACGGTGGATGCCTTAGAGATTCCAATTGAAGTTCTTCTAATTTGCTAGCCGTCTGTTGTGCAGTGTGTGGTCTAGCGTTGTCGTGAAGCAGCAGTGGCGTAGAGCGATTGACCAGCCTTGGTTGTTTAGCAACTAGCTTTTCCATCATGGTTTGCAATTGCTGACAATAGATATCTGCCGTAATCGTCTGGCCAGATTTGAGAAAACTGTAATGAACGACACCGGCGCTAGTCCACCAAACGCTTACAAGTAACTTTTTATTGGTCAATTTTCGCTTGGAGCAGGCTTTGGCTGGCTTGCCAGGGTCCAGCCATTGCGATGAGCACTTCCGATTATCGTAGAGAATCCACTTTTCATCACAGGTAATGATTCGATTTAAAATCCCTTCGTTATTGTGCCGGTCAAGTAATGTAACGCAGCAGTTGACGCGCGTTTGCCGGTTTGCTTCACTCAATTCGTGAGGAACCCACCTTTCAAGTTTTTTAATCTTCCCAATTTGCTTCAAGTGGATTAAAACAGTTTTATCACTAACACCAAAGCCTGCAGCTAACTCGGACGTGGTTTGCGATGGATCCGCTTCCACAATAGCCTTCAATTCTTCATTATCAACTTGGGTCTCCGGCCGTCCACGGGGCTTGTTTTGCAGGTCGAAATTTCCAGAACGAAAACGTTGGAACCAAAAACGCACTGTGTTTTCTTTTGCGACACAACCGCCATACACATCATTAACCCTTCGAGCCGTTTCCGCAGCACTGGTGCCACGGTGGAACTCGTACTCGTAAATAACGCGATATTTCAAATTTTCCATTTTGTAAATTGAGCGATGCAAACAGAAAAAAGATAAGTAAAAAAACAAATGAATGACGGTTTACGAAACACAACTACATGTGGAAATAGCTGTATAAATTTGAATTTCGAATTCCTAACCAAATAGGAAAAATTTGTGATCAAAGTGGCCAGTACGACAAAACGCCAATTTCATATGTAAGGACCTAATATTTAGACGCCATTACTCCACCATTACTATGGCGACTTTGTTGTTTGTAGTTTATTGCGTATGCAGTTATTTAGTGAATTAAATGGGAAAATAGTCAAATTTTTGATAAAAGTAATAAAAAACATAAAGATGGAATGTTATCCAAGCCCCTGTAATAACAAACATAGTAGAAAGAAAAAGGCGGAACCAGAAAAATGGAAGAGAAATATAGCTAAAAAGGAGAGGTAAGCTATAGAATAATCTAACGTATTTGATCATTGCATTTTATAGTCTTGATTTTTTTCTACTTTACGTAAATATATTGTAGATATTACAGTATTAAAGTTGAAAATAGTAATACACAAATTATTTTATGATAAAATGTAGGTATTATTAAGCACGATTTCATTAGTAAGATACTTGGAATATTTTTAGAATTTTATAACCGACTTGAAAAAAAGGAGGTTATCAATTCGACCCGTATGTATATTGTAATATTTCCAGAACTGTCCAGTTTTCGTATATGTTAGTCTATATCAGCTTCTAAACAAGTGCACCAAATTTCAGAAGTGTATGTATGTATATATGTATCTTTGTCAGTTTGTCCTCGAATGTCTCCGAAACTACTGGTCAGATTTTGACTATTCTTTTTTTACATGGTTACATTTGCGCCAACTTAGGGAACAGTGTAAGTTTTATCAAAATCGGTTCAGTGGTTCAAAAGATATGGACAAAATGAAGTCGGTTTAATATAAAATCTTTTAGATTTCACTCGTTAAATAAACTACAGTAACGTTAGGTGTACAAGATAAGTTCTGGAGTTTGATAAAAATATGTCAACATTCAACTTTTGTTCTAGGTATTCTGCTAAAGATCTTCCAAAAAGGTTGCTGTGCCGTCATAAAAAAACTTTTAAATGTATGTCTGTTAAAATGCACGACCTCAAAAAATTCTTTGACAACTTCTATGCTAAGCCTAATAAATTGACACAAGATGCATTTTTACTAAAACACTGTAAGCCGAAGAAAGTAAAGCGCAGGCGTACTACCAACAAAAAATATTCAGAACAAAAATTTCAAACGAAATATTACATTTACTGTAGGCTGAAAAAAAAAATGTGCAAGTTTGCCAGAGATACTTTTTAACAGTACTACAAATAACAAAGTATAGAGTGCAGAGTGTTATGAAGGAATATTTTGAAACAGGAAAACTTTTAACAGAAAAAAGAGGAGGTGACCATGTTTCTAGGAAATATACTCATAAGAGAGAAGCTGTCATGAGATTTATTAACTCGATTCCTTGTAAAGAACCCCACCACTGTCGCGGAAACACGAAAAGGTTTTATTTAGCTTCTGAGTTGTCAATTAACAAACTGTGGAAGTATTATGATTCACAAGCTCCCCCGGACCTCAAAGTAAAAAAATCTTATTTTCGCCATATATTAAATACAAAGTATAATCTTGGCTTTGGTACCCCAAGAACAGATGTTTGTGCAACATGTTTAAGATTTACAGAAGAATTAAAACGAGTGAATGAAAATGAAGAAAGAAATAATTTAATTATTCGTCAAAGACTACACAAACTGAGAAGCAAAGCTTTTTATGACAAATTAAAAGAAGAACACCCAAATCTTAAAACCTTTTCATTTGACTGTGAAAAAAACTTGAATTTGCTAAAAGTCCCTGATCAAGTGGCTTACTACCTAAGAAATGTTTACTTGTATAATTTCACAATCGTGGAAGGATGCTCTAAAAGCAAACTTACACCAGAAAATGTCTTTGCCTATTGTTGGACCGAAAACATTTTCCCCAAGGCGGCCAATGAAATCGCTTCAGCACTTTACCACCGTTTGAAAAATAGTGACTTGTCTACATGTGAAACATTAAGACTTATGGCAGACGGTTGCGCGGGACAAAACAAAAACACAATAATGCTGGCTATGCTATCAAAATGGATGACTGAAGCTCCACAGAACATCAAACAGATTGAACTAATCTTTCCAGTGGTCGGACACTCCTACATACCTCCTGACAGAGTGTTTGCCAGAATTGAGAAGGAAGTACGACACCATGAAATTATAAATAATCCCCAAAAGTACTTGGATATTATTTCGGAATTTAGTACCGTTACTAGTGTGGGAACTGATTGTGAAGTGTACGATTGGAAAACTGCTTCACAAAAGATTTTCAAAGCCGTTGGAAGCTGGCACTTTAAATTCAAACAGTGTAAAAGGTACATTTTAAAACGTTCGAAGAGGCAAGGAAACATTTTAATCCAAGGCCATCTCCATTATAAAACAGATGATGGTGTCTCTAACAAAATCTAAAAATGTTAACAAAAAAGGCAAAATAAGTGCCATGATAAATGCCGAAAAAATAAATGCTTCAAACAATTTATCTGCAAAAAAAAGAAAGATATTCTTACCTTGTTAAAAAGTCATTGGGGTGGCGAATGGCAGCAAAATGAAGAGTTAAAATTTTTCAAAGAGTTACTGCAAAATTATGAGGGAGATCACCAAGATGAGGAAGATAACCAAAATGAAGACAATGAAGAATTATGTGAGCCACAAGAGGAACCAGACGACATGCATGTGTAATTTTATATCTATACGGTTACTTTCTGTAATTTTATTTTGAATAAGTAATAAAAGAAAAATTGTAAGAAAAAGGTGCTTTCATTTAACTCTCACATCTATTTTTATTAATTTGCATAAATAATTTAGTTCACAATTTTATAGTCCTAAGTATCAAGAATATTATTCTTTATTTACTTCAAAACTCGCCATTGCAAATGCAGCAATATCCAATTATTATTCATACAAAAGCAGCAACATCCACATATTGGATGCAAAAGCAGCATCATAGGAAATTATTTTCCTAATTCAAGTAAAATTAAAAGTTTTCCTAAAAATTTTTCTTTAATTTTTAACATAATATATCTTTTTCTACAATAATATATAATTAATTAACGATAATCACAAGTTACTGCTTGAAATGTAAATAAAAAATATCTTCTGTCAACTTTTCAGTTGAACTGGAAGTTGATGCCTTTGCTTCTATATGACTCATATGTCTATTTGTGTGTTTGTCTACACGTGCAATACATCTCGAGTTAGTTATGGATATGTCATCTCAGTCATTAATTTGTGCCTTGAAACGATTCATCTCTAGGAGAGGAATACCTACTTGTTTGTATACAGACAATGCTACTAATTTTAAAGGTCAAAATCTGATTTACATGACCTGTATAAGATGTTTAAAGATGAAACTTGTTACAGTGAAATAATAAACTATGTATCTTCTAATTATATTGAATATAAGTTTACTGTTCCATTAGCTAGCCACATGGGTGGAATCTATGAAGCAGGGATAAAAAGTGTAAAATCTTTGTTAAAGAGGCACTTGTTTAGTACTAAGCTAACATATGAATATTTGTACACTGTATTAACACAAATTGAAGGTATACTTAACTCTAGACCTCTCTATCCATTGACCGATTTACCCTATGATTTAAATTGCTTAACTCCAGCTCATTTCATTGTAGGTACAGCTTTAACTGACTTACCTGAACCTTATGTTTTAGATTTGAATGAGTCTAGACTTAATGTGTATCAAAAAATTATGCAAATTAAACAAAAGTTTTGGAAACAGTTTTATTCAAGCTATTTGTCAGAATTACAGACTAGAAATAAGTGGTTACAAGTACAGAAAAATGTAAACATAGGAGATCTTGTAATAATTAAGGATGAAAATACTCCTCCCACCTGTTGGCCCCTAGGCAGAATATCTTCTACTAATGTTAACAAGACTGACAATTTAGTTAGGTCAGCTGTTGTACGCACTTCCAAAGGAGAGTATACTAGACCTATTCATAAACTAATTTTGCTACCAATAAAAAGTAATTAACTATAACACTTTACCTATACGTATAAATAAAAGTAAATTGCACTCAGCTACTACTTAAATTTGTAAACCTTATACTTACATTATGTTTCATGTGTATTAACTATATTATCTGCTATGTTGGTGACTTGTGTCTAACATAATCCTAAAATATTGTAAAATCTCAAAACTTACCTAACCTTTCAATTACTTACTTAAATAGCTACAACTTAAATATAACACTATTTTTTGAACTTTCATGTATCTTAGCTACTAGTTACTACTATTTACTTACCTCTGTGTAACTGACATTGAATTTTTAACTATGTAAACCCTTACATACTAAGATGCTGCTTTATAGAATTGCTTACCTATTTAATTTGAATTTGTATACTTACTACCATAGCCAGGCCTCCGTCACTCGCTCAAGGTCGCGCTATAAGTGCCTACCGCAAAGTAGGTCGGTACCGACCCAAGCGGCAGTTGGTTGGCACACGAGTTGGCGAGATTGTGCACACGCGTCACGTTTCCCGCGCTCGCTACCAAGATGCCCGGTTATTGCGATGTGGACGGGTGTCGGAGTTCAAGACTGAATAACAAGGAATTGTCTTTTTTTCAATTGCCTAAAGAGGAACACAGGCAAAGTACTTTCTCGCTATTTGAATTGTAAAAAGTCAAAACTATAAAGGGTTCTTTCTTGGTAACAAATGAACAGAGCCAGCATTGTATACTGAATTGTAATTGTAACGTTTATTAAATAGGGCCCTGGCTATTTAAGGTGTATAGGTTTCCTCACGATGTTTTCCATCACCGTAAGAACTAACAACATCGGTTACAAATTGTAAATGCACCTATACCTAAGTACTTAAGTTTTTAGAAAAAAACACACTAAAACACAAGGTCCCGGGTGCGACCATGTGGGTCTGGCAGGATTCGAACCAGAGACGTTTCGATCACAATTTACCTACTAGTTTAATTATTGTATTTGCGAGGACGGCATGAAAAAACCGGCCAAGTGCGAGTCGGAATTAGACGTGTGCGCCGCGCCGACTCGCCGCCGCCGCCGATCTGCGTATCGGCGTAAAATCGGCGCGAATTCTAAATATTTTAAATCTTATTGTTTTAGAGAACCCTTAATATCACTTACTCTCTTTTATACTGAATTTTTACTTTCAAACATAGAAGTACGTAACCTACACCTAGTTACAGAAATACCATATTCTATATCATAATTTACAACAACAAAAAACATTTATATGAAGTTACACATTCCTATTTAGAATACCAAGCTAGACTTTACCTACCTAAGAGTTACATATTACATAATTTATTGATTTCGCTACTACTTATTATGTGTATTGAAATTATTCTATATTTTATTACAACGGATCATTATTTGTCAATAATTAAATAATAGTATTATTTGTTATACCTTATATAATAATGTATATAAGTACCTATGATCTGGAATAGTGTGAGCGGGAAATTCCCTTTCAAAGCTAAAAAGGTTGTACCGACGTGCATACTCACTTGGTATACTGTTAATAATTGTTCCGGTTTGGGTTTCCAGTCATTTTCATTCTCACAATATATGCATTTTGCGTGTATTATTATTCTTTTCCGTGGAATCTGTTTTCGTTCACTTTTTACTGAAAAATAAGGAATTTCTAATTACGTGTTCATAAACGTCAAAGTTTGTATCACCTATAAATGTGATATTCCGCTGTAAAATAGGGAAAAAGGGTTATAACTAACATTTAAATGGTTTTCCTCTCCTTCTCAGCATAATTATTTCTTATTGTGAACACGATATATTAGTATTTTTCCGAATTTTGTACTTTTTGACACTATGATTGACATTTTGAGTGACGGGAGTCTTATTATTTTTTTCTGAAAATTGACAACTTTTAGCAAAGTTTCAATACAATTTCCATTTCAAATTCTGCAAAGCACGAGTTTTTTCGCGTTCTATCCACGCTCTAAATTTGAACGGCCGGCCCTATATAAGCCCAGACCATCCATATCTGACTCATTCTATTCCTGGCTCCGATTCGATTCTGAGGGTCTTCCTGAAGTTCTTCTTAAAGAGTCGTATAGTAAAGAGTTTACTGTTATAGAATCGAAGCCAGGAATAGAATGAGTCAGATATGGATGGTCTGGGCTTATATAGGGCCGGCCGTTCAAATTTAGAGCGTGGATAGAACGCGAAAAAACTCGTGCTTTGCAGAATTTGAAATGGAAATTGTATTGAAACTTTGCTAAAAGTTGTCAATTTTCAGAAAAAAATAATAAGACTCCCGTCACTCAAAATGTCAATCATAGTGTCAAATAGTACAAAATTCGGAAAAATACTAATTAATCGTGTTCACAATAAGAAATAATTATGCTGAGAAGGAGAGGAAAACCATTTAAATGTTAGTTATAACCCTTTTTCCCTATTTTACAGCGGAATATCACATTTATAGGTGATACAAACTTTGACGTTTATGAACACGTAATTAGAAATTCCTTATTTTTCAGTAAAAAGTGAACGAAAACAGATTCCACGGAAAAGAATAATAATACACGCAAAATGCATATATTGTGAGAATGAAAATGACTGGAAACCCAAACCGGAACAATTATTAACAGTATACCAAGTGAGTATGCACGTCGGTACAAGGTAGCGCGATGCCTGTGATCCTGCCGCCCCGCACCGCTGTTACGTTTGTGATTTTTTTAATTAAAATTTAGTCAACAAACTAAGCAGTTTTATTTTAATTTTCCGCGCCGAAATTACGCCGAAAACACGCCTCGCCGCCGCCGATTTTTGACCGGCGCCCGCCGCCGAAGATTTTAGCATCGGCGCACACGTCTAGTCGGAATCGCGCACCGAGTATACAAGTATTTGATGTTAATTTCAATTTGATACCTTTACGCGTTCCTGAGATAAATGGTCTTGGTAGATGGACGGACAGACGGACGGATAAGTGTTACTCGCACTTGGCCGGTTTTTTTTTCTTTTTGGGGTACGGAAGACGGAACCCTTTTAGCATCTTATTGCTTTTTTCAGACGAAAGAAATGGCTTGAAGTCATCGGTAGACCGGATTTACTTACTGCAAAGCATACTACTCATTTTGTTTGCTCGCTTCATTTTGATGAAACCCAGATAAAATGCAAACCACAGTTGTTGACTGATGCTGTACCCATGAAACTACTTCCGAACCAACCTAATACCTCCAAAACCAATACTAAAGGAGACCGCCGTGATGTTTCTACTCAAACAAAGGAATCGTATGTTAATATCCTATCAGCAGTAACGATCAAAGGTCCAGACAAAAAGTCTTCATGTGCACAAACTGCTTCAGAAAACAAGAACGAACCCACACAAACTTCACTCGCCCTATCTACTGATACACCAAGAAAACGAAAACTTCGCGATTCACTTAAAAGTGAAAATCAGAAAAGACGAAAGCTTGAAAGGGAATTAAATAAAATAAAGAAAGAGGTTCAGTCAAAAGACTCGGAATGTTATCAACATTTCAGTTTCAAATGTGAGGATGAAGTCAGTAAAAGGTTTGTGAAACTACTTGAATGGCAAAGTAATTGGAACAACAAGCCAAAAAGAAACCGTTACGATCCTGAATTCAAGCTTTTTGCATGAAATTTGCAGCCCATTTTTCTAGCCCCCAAACATACCGCGGTTTGCAAACATTTTTACGTCTCCCAAGCGAATCAACACTTCAAAGATTTAATATGGTAATTCCTCCTAAATTTGATGACCGCATTTTAAAGTTTTTGTCGTCTAAACTGAAATCTCTACCGGAAAATGCAAAGTACTGTACATTATGCATTGACGAAATGGCTCTCAAACGTCACTTACATTACGACACAAAAAGAGATGAAATGATCGGCCTGCACAACATAAACGGCAAAGTCACCAGAGAAACGGTTTCACAGGCATGTGTAATCATGCTTCGAGGTATTGTCGAAAATTGGAAACAGCCAATTGCACATGCGCTTTTAGCTTCATCCAAACATTACAAAGAAATGGAAAAATGGTTAGACAAAATAATTGTGAAGTTACAGGGCATTGGAATAGAGATACAGGCAATAGTTTCAGATCAAGGCTCGAATTTCGATAAATACGCAAAGGAAGTGAAACAGGTCACACCAGAACTTCTTCTTCTTTACAGTGAATGGTAAAAAAAATTACTACGTTTTTGACGTTCCCCACCTGATCAAATGTATTAGAAACAATCTACTCACCAATAATTTTGTGATCGACGGCAAACAAATATCATGGAAATATATAGAAGATATGTTTGATAAACAAAAAGAGAAAGATTTGAAAATGATTCCAAAAGTGACGGAAAAACATATCCATCCCAATAATTTTCAAAAAATGCGAGTTAAATACGCAGCTCAAATTTTTAGCCGATCTGTTTTCACTGCTATTAACGTTCTCGTTAAGTTTAATGTTTTACCCGAAGAAGCAAAACACACTGCAGATTTTATAGAAAAAATTAATAATATTTTTGATGTGCTAAACTCCAGTCAAGTTGCATCCACCAACAAGTATAAAAAAGCGTTCTCTTCGAAACCATATCAAGTTGACACCTTAGAAGAAGCAGCGAAGATGTTTGAAAACATAAAAGCTATAGATAAAACTAAAGGAGTCAATACTACAAAAAGAATCAAGACATTCAAAAATATACTGATCACCATAAGATCAATACTCATGTTGAGCCAAGATTTAGAATCAAAGGGAATCAAGTTCTTATTCACGCGAAGACTCAATCAAGACCCTCTTGAGAACTTTTTCGGAGCTGTCAGGCAACAGGGTGGAAACTGTAAAAACCCTACACCAATACAATTCATGAGAGCATTTTCTAAACTTTTTCTCAGCAATATGATGCCAACTTCCCGCTTTAGTAACTGCCAAGAGGACGTTTGCGAACTACTTCAGAAAGCAGAGACATTTTTTGAGACACCGAAACCATCGGATTGTCACTCCAGAAAACCTTCTGCAGTAGCGCTAAACGGTGATGTTGATTACCGTTTTGACTTGCCGGATAAAAACGCGTTAACATACGTAGCAGGATATTTACTACACAAATGCGGTAAAAAACATTACTGCGACTACTTCAATGCTCAATTAAAAGATTCACCTAATATGGATGATACCAAACTGTATATCCATTTTAAGGCGTATAACAAAAATTATTCTTTTTACGGAGGGTTGAAAGTCCCATCGGAGTCATTTAATCAATACGTCGAAGAATTGGAAAAAACATTTTTACTTAATTTTGACAAAGTTTTGATGAACCGGCCGGGAAGTACTTTGCTGAATGAGTTACAAAAAATTAATTTCATTCCGCCTTGCCCTTGCTTTCCAAAAGATTATTTATTAAAATTATTCATAAGAAACAGAATTTTTACAACAGTTAAATTAAATAACCGTAAGTTCAGCGATGGTAAAAAAAACATTGAACATTTCATAAAATTAAAGCACATATAATTTTTATCTGTATTGGTCTTGTGGCCGCAGATTCACCCGAATGAACCCTCTACCCGTGAACCCGTAAATCTCAGCCATATAGTCAGCAGCCCCCGAGCCACGCAGTAACAAAGAAACTCACAAACCTACCAGGCTACTTTTTATCCATAATCCAATATCAATAAGATTTAATTTTTTTATTGTATAATGTAACAAATATAATTAACAATAAAAAATTAAGTGTTTCAGCAACTCTGTGTTTAATTTACGCGCTCGGTACAACCCTAAAGTTTTCGCTTGATGACGCAATCACGCGACGTGCGCGAGAAACTCGCTTCTCGGTGCGCGTTCTCTAATCTGTGCCATAGCTTTCACTTTAAAATAAGGTGCGAGAATGTTTAGTATTACCTAACTTAATGTATATACTTCTCGCTCTAGCTCTCTTCCGTCTCGGTTTCGAACCAAGCGTCATATCGCTCTCACATTAATTTCGGTTATAATAGTTTCAAGCCATCTCTCATAGTGTCACTCATAGTGTATCAAAACAGTGTTATTGTGTTTGTGAACCAAATAAACTTTAAAGTGAAGTCGGTGTTTCAATAATTCCTCAACATGTTGCGAAAGTTTTTAAACCATTCTTGACCCGGTTTGTCATCTGTGAAAGGGGTGACAAGTTTGTTCCCTCTGAGAAAAGTTTGAACAAGTTCAAATATTTCACTTCGACTAAGCCCAAACCCATTCTTCTCCATAATATGCAAACAGTTAACTAGCCTTTGTTCGTGTTCTGCACTTAATGCTTTTGGTCTCCCCATATCATCAGATTTTTGCCCTCTTATACCATTGACGTGGCTCATTATTGTAGAACGTGGTATTTTGAATTTTTTAGCAGCCTGGTACCCCGACAATCTGCCTTTTTTTACTTTATGCACGCACAGCCATATCTAAGTTTGATTTCCTCCACTCAGGGCCTTTTCTTTTGCGAATATAGTTACGAACCATGTTTTTGACTGGAAAAAAATACCATTAAATACCAGTATTTAAAACATATATATGCAAAAAATTACAATTATCCAAGGTGCAATACAATACGGGTCCCTTTACCGGGTAAAGTACTTTTGTGATGGTGTTGCTGCTGCTCAAATCGAACAACTTTCTTCAAGGAACATAGACCAAAAAAGGATTTTTTTCGACCGATGTTTCTCTGGGGAAAATAGTTCAATTTGAGCAGTAATTTCACTTGTTTACGATAATCTATAGTTATTTCACTTGTTATAAATTCACTTTTTATGTAAGGATCCTAGTTTCTCTTTAGGGTAGAGAAGCCTAAAAACCGGGTTACTAATTGTTATTTCTCACTAGCTTTTTCCCGCGACTTCGTCTGCGTTTTTAAGTTTTCTTGTGGGAATGAGATATTTTGCCGCGGTAAAAAGTATCCTATATCCGCCTCCGGGGCAAATATATCTTTATACCGAATTTCATCGAAATCGGTTCAGCTGTGAATTTTCCCGTGGAACTGAGATATTTTCTCGCGGTAAAAAGTAGTCTATGTCCGTCTCCACGGTCTAATATATTTCTATGCCAAATTTCATCGAAATCGGTTTAGCCATTTTTCAGTTCGTGGGAATGAGATATTTTTCCGTGGTAATTTATGCTTTTAGATATAACTAGACTAGAGAGACAATCACTGGCAGTCTCAAAGCATACATCGTGAAAAAAAACTGATGGATGAACATACTGAAACTGATGATGATAAACATTCTAAACAATTAAGTCAGGTACTTTTTTGCATATATTTGTCTTATCTGCTTTGCCACAAATACATTACTTGATGATGATGATGTTGACCAAAATCTCATTTGGATATGTTTAAAACAATATTTTATAATCTAGATAATTTCAAGGTATATTTATCAACTTCGAACCCTGTTGTTAGGTGCATCATTGATATATATATTCATTATTTATTTGCAGGAAGATGGTGAGATGCCTCTGCAAGCAGATATTGGTATACAAGTCGTAGAAGACTTGGTACGTCCACCAACCCCTCCACCGCTACCCCCATTTGTCATTGAGTTTAACTCATTGAGTACAGAGACAATCTTAGGTAATATTAGCAATTGAAAGCTATATGTATAAACATACTTTAACAGATTTTAATAGACGACGTACTACATGTCCTATAACTTCAAAATCCCACTATATAACACTGTTTTTGTTATTTATTCTTATAGATAACCTAAAAACAAAGCTAGAAATCAACGTTTCATTGTGACGCACGGACTTTTACTTTTGGGGCAAATAATTCTTTTTTTTTCAGCTTCAAACTGCTCTGTTGATGAATAATTGTACACAGACCGACAATGTAACGAAAGAAATCATTGCTCAAACCTCAACAAGTCTCTAGCAACACTCTTAGGAAAAGAAAATTGAAAGATGATCTTCTCCAATGCAGAAAGAAAATAAAATTATACGAATTTGAAATTAAGACAGAAAAGTTGAAGCAAATACTTTCCATCGAATTAGCGATAAATTTTTGACCGACAAACTAGCTCTCCTAATAAAATCCCAAAGTAAACTAAATGAACATGGAAAAGGAAATCAATACGATGATGACTACATCATTTACTGCCTAAATTTATACTTGCGTTATTTTTACCCTGTCCTTCAACATTGTGCAACCATTCTTTTCCAATAACAACAGAAATCAATGAAAGAGCTATGTGTGTTCTTAAATTGAAAGTTGCACAAATGAGAGAAGTAGAAAAAACATGTTCAGTTATGGTTGATGCTACTTACGTCATAAAAAGCAAATTTATTCTTGAAATTGATTGTTAAGTTCAAGTCCCATATAATAAAGTTTCCTGAATTTTGCATTTATATTTACCGGCCCAATTCTAACATCTGGCGACCGTCTGCAAGAATACTGCAACTTTGGAAAAATTGGACAAGGGCGTGGCGTGGTAAAATAGAGGCACGCGCTGTATTTCAACAACGCTTGGATTGCAGGGAAGTGCTCGTTCCTTTTCCTATCTAATCTTCAATCTTACTAACCTCTATATCGATACTTTAAATCTCAAATGGCGTAACCGCTATTTTGGTCAAAATGACTTTTGAATGCAGTTTTATTCAGTTTTTTTTTCTCTATCGACCTGTATATTTAAATTCATGAGATTCGAAAAAATATGGTCATTACGACTCAATTTTTTTTAAAGATTTGAACACTTTTCATAAGATAAACACGTCGTAAGAGGCTATGAATATGCTAGTATGAACGACTTGGTGGTTACGCCTCTAGAAATGATTGTGATGTGATTAAAAAATAACATAACAAAATAAATAAGGGACATAATCTGTCGGTTTCGGCGTTTACACATCAAATAACGTTTTTATTATTGAAAGGTAACTGGTCACTCATTCCATGACAAACGCTACTCAACATTTTTATTTTCATATTTAAGTAGAAAATAATTATCTACTTCATTTATTAATAAACATTACAGACTTTCATAATTTGATACAATTAATGTAAAAAATAAAGTATTTTTTACTTATTTTTCAAGTGTAACATAATCGACCATCATTCTCATGCCTACTATTTTTTTCCACACTGGCAACCTTGACAAAAAAAAAGAAATTACAGTGCCTGTCACTTTTCAAAATAACGTAATTTTGAGGTTATAAAACCAATCTTCATTTCTACCAAGAAATTTGTTGCGATTTTTATTGTTTAGTGTGTTTACTAGAGCAGTTATTGCGTGTCATTTCTTTGTAACGCCCGAAACGAAAAACAGGTAAATGTTTTGTTTATATGAATACCATTCAATTTACATGTAAGCTATGGTTATGGCAAAAGTGAAAAATGGTTTGCCGCCGATTTATCGAATATGTTTTGTTCAAAATAGGTATTTTGTGAGTTTTTTAGCTTGATGTTCTTTTGTAATGCCCGTAACGTTACGGGCATTACATTTTGGTGTTCAGGGAATTGTAACTGTTTTACTATGCATTTTTATATAATTGTATTTTTGCCATGATTGTTTCTTTTTTATTTACTATGCTTGCTTGGTTTTGGTGTGGTGGTCATGGAGCATGATGCGTTTTTCAGGTAATTTACGAGAATTACGATGCCCACTTCTGGTAAGGAAAGAATAGTTAAATTCAGAGAAAAATTAAAAGAAGACAAAGAAAAATATGAAGAATATTTGAAGAAAGAAAGAGAGAGACATAAAATAAAGCGGGAAAAGCAAAAGGCTAAACTAAATGATGATAAAAAGCTTCGTGACTACCTTCGATTGAAGAATCGTGATAGGGTCCGGGCACATAGATTAAAGAAAAAAAACAACTCTAAAAATTTGGTTCCTTCTCCATTAGGCACGTACAAATGCCTGCAAACTTTTGGTAAAGCTGTCAGAAAAGTAAAAAACGTCCTGCCAAACTCACCTAATAAAATGGAAGCTGTTATTAAAAAAGTTGTGTCCGATGTATTGGGTCCTGATATTGGCAAACAGCTATGTAAAATAAACTATTATAAAGACAAAGGCAATAAAGTTACTGAAGAAACTAAACAGGTTGTAAAAGATTTCTATTTCAGAGATGATGTCAGCAGGCAAGCGCCAGGCATCCAGGACTGTATAAGTGTAAAAGATCCTGTAACTGGGAAACGATCAAAAAAACAGAAACGCCATATGGTAACAACTATTGCAGAAGCATTTGAGTATTTTAAAACTGTTCATGCTGATATTAATATTAAAAAATCTACATTTTTTGACTTGCGACCAAAAGAGGTACTTCCTGTAGCTTTCACGCCTCACAATGTTTGTGTTTGTGCACAGCATTTGAATTTCATTTACTTGATGGACGCTATTAGAAAGTGTATCCCAAGTTTCCCTAATTCTCATAATGAATTGTTGATGCAACTGTCTTGTGACATCACAAATGAAAATTGTATGACAAGTTCTTGTAAGAATTGTCCAAAAGATTTTTGGGCAAAGTTTGACAGGTCTGAACCAGAAACAGTGAAAGTTATTACATGGAAACAATGGGTAAATCTGAGCAACCATCCAAAGGTTGCAAGCACTACAGGCACATGCGCAGAAGCAATAGAAGAATTAAAGAATAGGACAAATAAGTTCAAGCTTCACTGTTATGTCAAACGTATTCAATCACGCCACTTTGAGCAGGCAAAGGAAAATATTGCAGTAGATGAAGCTGTTGTGCAACTTGATTTTGCAGAGAACTATTCCCTGATAAGTCAAGACGAAATTCAGAGCGCGCACTGGAACCACGAGCAAGTCACAATATTAACATGTTGTATTTGGCTTTTTGGCAATGAGGTCCATGAATCTCTTGTCATAATAAGTGATGATAGATCGCACAGCAAACAAACAGTTTGGTGTTTTCTGCAAAAGATAATTCTATACATTCAGAAACTGAAAGACGGATCTATAACAGCTATTAAAATATTTAGCGATAACTGTGCAGCCCAGTTTAAAAACAGGTTTACTCTGTCAGCTCTCTGCAGACTTAAACAAATCGCCTACCTCAAGGACCTAGAATGGGATTTCTTCGCCTCATCTCATGGCAAAGGGGCAGTGGATGGCATCGGGGGGACGGTAAAAAGGCTTGTCTGGACAGCGGTAAAATCGCGCCAGGTGATAGTAAATTCAGCGAAAGAATTTTGCGATTATGTTAAAAGTAAGTCAAAAGGTATCCATGCTGAATATGTTAGTAAAGAGGAAATAGAAGATGGATCTTCATTTCTAAATGTTTTATGGAACAATGTGCAAGGCATACCGCAAATTCAAACCAAACATCACTTTAAAGTACAAAGCAATAGTCTCCATGTAGCACGCACAGCAGCATCACCCTCTGTAGAAATTGTGACATTCTCACTCGGTGATTGTGCCTTATCTGCACATTCTGACGCCCAGGAAAAAGATCTTCAGTTTCCTGCATTGGCAGAAGAGCACTCAGAAACAGGCATTAATGAACCGATAAGCTCGGATGACTCAGATGCTTGGTCAGAAGATGATAACCTGCCGCTACAGGTTCTTAAATCGGATGATGAATCATTAGATCCTGAGTATTTAAAACCTCAATCCTCAGGTCTGATTCAAGCCCTTAACACAGCCAAGAGAAAACTTAACTACAATGAAGTATATACAGATTCTGAAGATGATGAACACAATAATACAGCACTAAATGTAAAGGATATTAAACCAAACGTGTTTGTGTTAGTAAAAATAATGCTTTCTAACAAATCTCACAAATCAAACACAATTTATAAATATGTTGGCATCTGTCAAAGCTCTGTTCAAGATGATGGTGATGTGAGAATTATGTTTTTAAAAATTACAGGAGATAACGCCAGAATGTTTATCCCCAATGAAAATGATATCTCAGACGTGCCTTTTGAAGATATTATTTGCAAGTTACCTTGCCCATCTTTAAAATGTAAAGGCAATCGCACATATTATGAATTTGAGCAAGAAGTCGACGTTTTTGAAAAATAACATGTAATTTGTGCAAAATTTTGTACATTTTGGATGTTAAGCTTTGAATAAAACAATTAATAGTAATGCAAGCTTCTTTCAATTCGCACGTGTAACGCCCGTAACAAATTTTTGTAACGCCCGTAACGTCATCTTGATTAAAAAATATATATTTATATAGTGAGAGGATCTAAGTAAATGTAAAATACAAATAGTAAATTTATTACACTTTTAGCAAAGCATTATAAAACATATAGTTATTTACCAAAATTCGCAGTGTTCTTATATTTCGTCTTGGTAGTCAAAAGAGATAGGCAAAATTATGTAACGCCCGTAACGGGTACTTTTTCATTAATTTCTCAATACATTTAACAATATTCCCAAATATTCTATGTTAACATGAAAGTGTCACAAAAAAGTATGATGTTTATTAGTTACTTTAGCTCTTTTAAAACAGGAATATTTATGAAAATTTGAGCTAAAAGCATACAAATGGTAACGCCCGTAACATGGAATGAGTGTGGTAAGACATGCTATTATTCATAATCCTGTGTATACTTTAACGTTTTATGAAAGTAATACTCAAGATGTGGAGCCTATCGCAATTGCCGACATACTTTTCATCAGCACGAATGACACCACGACCTTATAATGGCATCGTGTTAGATCACTCAGATTATAAAAATTTTGGTTAAGTCGCCAACCAAACATTTAAAACCCCAACATTAAAGGAATAAAGTTTAAAGAAATTAGAATCGTAACATTCAAGAAAAAACCCACACACTATTTTAATAAAATACTCGATGAAATAAGATGCCTCAGATGAGCAAGTTGCTCTCGGTCAACAAAATATATTTAAAAGAAGGGTAAAGGGAAGGGAAGCGGTAGAAAGAAAATGACTAGTTTGACAAACGATAGTAAGATGGATAAGCAAAGAGAGACAATACTAAGTTACACAATAAAACCTTAGTTCACAAGATGCCTACCTTTAAAAAAAATTAAGAACCAAAACTTCCTAAAACTTTGCACAGACGTCATTATCCCAAAAACATATCACGAAGAGTAACGTCGTTTACCGACAGCAAAAGATGTGCCAGATGTATTATCAGACACTGATGTAGAAGACGAAGATACAGACTCAGAAAAGAATGATAGTTAAAAATTAAGCCTTATTATTCTCCGATCCTAAGCTTTTTAAAGATTTTATTGCGTTTACTAAAATATCTTACTCGTTTAATGTACCTTATTCAACAAAATAAATAAATAGTACCTGTTTTTATACAATTTTTATTATTTATGGGAGATACGACCTTAACCACTTAATATTTCGTGTTTTTTATGGGATGTAAACACCTTTTTGTTATATATTCACAAGGCGTAACCGACTTCTATTTTGTTAAATATAAGACTTAGGTGCGAGGAGTTTTAACTGTAGCCTTTATCTATAAATTCTTAGAAATATGGTATATAAAACATTTTTATTGAATGAAAATTAATAAAGTTATATATTTTTTTAAATATTTCTTTTGGTTTTTTGCTCTCCTGAATTTATTATTTCAGGTCACGTTTCCTCCTAACCTCGATCGCATTTTGGCTTTGCTTGCTTCAAGTGTGTTTATTTCTCAAATTCCAGGGATACAAGAAAGAAATAATCCTTCAGAGTTGGACAAATATCAAGGAATATTTGCCAAAGTCAAGGACGAGACTGAGATCCAGTTCCTATTGAAAGTTGCTGCTGGCTGAAATTTGTTCAACATCTTGGAGTTTGGAGAGCGAGTAGAGCGCAATATCACGTCATCCTATCATTATTCAGATAAGCCCAGTATTTATTTTGCATTTGGTGCGTTTGGGTATTGAAGCTTGATAATGTCGGAGGAAAAGTTATTAAAATTGATTAGTTAACGGGGGTCGGTTAAAGGCAGATTAACAAGGTTTAAACAATACATAGAAGTTTTTGAGAAAATTGAGCCAAAAAAATAAGTAGTATTCAAATTAAAGAACTAGAAAAACGTTTAGAAAAATGAGAGGAAATAAATACAGAGTTTAATCTTGTTCAGTTAAGCAATGAGGAATGTTGTCATAGTGATTCTGAATAAGATAAACAAATTAAAGAAAGAGAAACTATCGAGTCTGATATTATTTACATTTCATAATTTTTGCAAGACTTTTTCAAGACAAGAAGGTGATAGCACTAAACAAGAACAATCTTCATCAAGTGTTGTCTCTAATGGAGGTTTTCAGTCAATAATTAGCAAGTGTGTTGTGTGGCATGAAGCAATGATGGGCCGAGATGATATAATATATGCATTGATGGCTTTTCTTGTTTCGGAAAGAGATGTGGATTAATTAACTTTAACACTGTGGTGTGATAATTGCACTGGACAAAATAAAAATTGGTTTTTGTGCATTAATATTAATACTATTACTCTGAGATCTCCCACTAAAGGCCACAACCATATTTCTGCTGACGATGTACACGGAATCATAGAAAAAGAGATGAGGCGTCGAGATGGAGTTTACGATTACGAGGACTACAAGTCTATTATAATATTTATTATAAATAAATAAATATTTCACAACAATCACAACAATTCTCTAGTCCCAAATTAAGCTACGAGGCGTGTGTTATTATAGCGAACTGTAGAAAGAACATTGACGTTAGCAAAGTGCCAAAATCTTACCAATGGCTGAAAAATAAACGAATTCCACGGCGTAATACAAATGACGATCCTCTCGGCACATTTTTTGCTAAACCCAGTAGTTGAAGCTAAGTTCCTTGAAGGATCACGAAATCTGTTCTATAAAAAAGATTTTAATAAGTCCTACAAAGAACTGAATTTCTTGACGCAGAAATATAATGTCAAAACTATTCTCTCACTTTCAAATACTTTCCCCCGAGTGGTGAAATTTTCGAAGAAAAATGGAATTGTTTCAAAATAAGTCCCCCTAATGCCATTGAACAGAAGGGAGTTTTGGCTGAATCTTCTCACAAGTGATAACTCCATTGAGATTGACATATTATTAAAGTGTTAGGATTTGTGTATTTTTTTTCTGGATTTGGGTTCTTATGAATGTATTAAATAAAATTATAAAAATAAATAAATATTTTTTTCATTGAAAAAATCACATGGGAGACCATATGATTTTTTCAATATAGAGACTATAATATAGATTATATGACCATTGCCCTATAAGTAAAAAATATGAGGTATCTATATGACTATGACCCGTTTAGAGTAGAAAAGTTATTTTTAAACTGGTAACACTTTTTTGACGTGAAGATGGTCACATCACACATGTCAGAAAACTGCGGGACAAAAACAGCCACATTTGATGTTTCATCGTTTTTTTTAGCCGGAAACTGAAAAGGGCGGTCATAATTTTCTTTGTAAATAGTAACAACATGGAAACGGAGCCGGCGCCTGATCCTGACCCTCCTCCAGCCATCACAACCCTCTAATTACGTTGTTAGAAGCGAACAGCTTTATTAACTCGCAGCAAGCTAAGTATGATACATTTAAACTCGTCTCTGATATAAAACCTAAGGCCAAAAAGCTCCACAATATTTCCGCGAACAAACTCAAAAGCCGAACGATCCCCAAAATGCACATCACAGAAAGTCTATTAAAGCATGTCCAGTCCCTGTCCCATCCCTCTAACCCAAGTACCACTACCCAAGTCCATAAAAACGCAAATCAACCTGCACCATCTGTTTTTCGAGCTCGATAATATTGTGAATCAGATGTTGGCGCTTTTATGGTGCATGTTGGCTTGAAAGAAAGTTCTCCATCTTCTGGCTCCACTCTTCACCCCATCTAATTCGGGAAATTACTGTTCAAAAACAATTTGAACAATATTATTGAAGATGGTATCAAGCGCATAGGGCGAAACAGATTATCAGTTACTTTCAAAACTCCAAGTGCTGCTAACTTAGTTTTGGTAAATGAAGTACTCCTGCAACAATAAGGTGCGTTGGGGTAAGATCGTGAATGGGGGAAGACTATATTTGTTTAACCCTTAATTCGACGCCGTGCAGTATACATCCCATTGAATAAAAAAAAATCTACGTCGAAAATTAGACCGTATAACCAGAACTCTAGGTGTATAATGGCACCTTGAACTATCTACCTACGCTGTCAAAAATTGGCATCGCATACACACCGACGTGGCGCGATCAGTCGCCGGCAAGATGGCGGGAAGGAAGGAATCGCTGTGCGGGCTCTCGGTGAGTTGTATTTTATGTATTGTTTTCCTGCTTATTTCCTTGTAAAATCATTGACAATTAAAGATAACATAACCGGAAAGCGATTTGTGATGTTTTGATTGTCTTACTGAGTTGTGTTTAGTTTTTACAACGCGCACAAGTTGCATGTCCAGTATACTTCCCGTTATCGAATTACTGGTAAAGTAACTGCTTAATACTACGTCCAGTATTCTTCCCTTTGTCAAAGTAGTAGAAAACTAAATACAAAATCGTATGTTTAGTATACCTCCCGTTTTTGTACATATTATCAGCTTCTCGCATATGAAAGTTACTTTGTTTCTCGTAATTCTACTTTAGGGATCCACAGATAAAATGTTTTTGCCTTACATTTTTGTTTTTGTTTTTCATTGGTGCCGCCTGAAAATGCTCCTTCTGACGTAGATAGTGGTTCTGAACCAGAGTGTGAAGAGAAAATTGCTGTTCACAGAACTGAAGAGTTGTCATCCTCGCCCTGCCCTTCCATCGATTCATGCTTAGAGCGCATGAACATATTAGAGAGCTCCGAAAATGATACACAAAACAATAGTTTGATCGACAGTGACGAGACCAATGTTGATGCTGATACTTTTATGGAAACAGTAAACGAAAACCTTTTACCAGAAGACCATACTACCGTCAATGACAGTGAGAACAACCCTGTGTTAGAAGTTGAAGATAACTTGAACCGTGAGCGACCGCCGTTGACTCCTATTATTAACAACGTGCTACCACCAACTGGTGAAGTAAACTATAATGCTTTACCAAGCTTGGCTTCATTATTGTCAATTCCGTCATCAGATGCTTCACCTATTGCTAGTCCATCAACATCAAGAATAACCAGGCGTAAAAGGAAAATACCAGCACGAGTTGTGCCAAATGTTCGGGCAAAAAAGAGCAAGAAAACACTCAAGGTAAGCTACAAATGGAAGAAAGGACAATTCAGACATAAGGCTGATATTCTATCAAACGATTTCGTGTTTGATTTACCGGATACAGACTCTCCGTTGGTGTACGGGTTACCGCACAATAGGCATAAATTAGCATAAGTCAATGACTCCTTAATGTAGGTCAAACTGCCTCTACAATTAATAACATTATTATAAGTATTTTATTTATGCACACGAGCGAATTCCGTACTTTTGCCAATGCATCATATTGTAAATTTAATAAGTTTGGTACGATGAAAATAAAAGTCAGTGTTAGAACGGCATACAACGGGTTTGTTTCTTACTACAACTTCCCTCTCAAGTCGTTAGCACTCAACACATCCCCTAGCTGTAGACACACCCTACAGTTGGATTTTTTTTATCAGTTTTTCTCTCCAGACATACTCGTTGATATCGTCAACAACACGAACTTGTACTCAACCCACAGGACTGGTAAATGTATTCAATTCACCATCGAGGAGTTGAAAGATTTCCTCATGATTCTTCTTATAATGGGTATAGTAAACATGCCTTCCTATTTAGACTATTGGTCTACAGAATTTAGGTATGCTCAAGTGGCTGATGTCATGCCATTGAAACGATTCGAGCTGATTCGACGCAACATTCATTTTGTGGATAACGCCGATTCGGATGAGGACAGATATTTCAAGATACGACCATTCATTGAGAAAATAAGGAGGAACTGCCTTGCAACGGAAGAAGAAATGAAGTTTAGCATCGATGAGATGACTATACCGTATAAGGGCACTAAAGCAGGAAATCGGAGACAATATAACCCCATGAAACCTAATAAATGGGGTTTCAAGAATGTAGTACGCGCTGGTGCGTCTGGAATCGTCTATGATTTTCTATTGTACGACGGCGATGACACTTTCCGGTATATCAATTTTAGCGAGGAGGAAGAGCAGATGACACTAGGTGCTAAATTGGTACTAGCCCTATGCAAGACAATTCAGACTCCAGGATGTGCTGTTTATTTCGATAACTATTTCACAACGCTCGACTTGATCTGGTATCTACGTGTACATTTGGGGATTTTTAGTCTCGGAACTATACGGCAAAATAGATTGAAAGGTTGCTTCAAGGGGTTGTTAAGTGACAAAGAACTGAAGAAACAAGGCAGAGGTTCATTCAGCCAAGTCGTAGACAACGATAAAAAGATCGCTATTATCAAATGGTACGACAATAAAGTTGTGACTTTGGCCTGTTCTTATGCAGATGCTTACCCAGTTCAAGAAATCAAGAGATGGAGCAAAGAACAGAAAAAAAAAGTTGGTGTCAAGTGTCCACAGTTAGTAAGACATTACAATCAACATATGGGAGGCGTTGACCTGTGCGATATGCTGATTGCTCTCTACAGAACTTCATTTAAGAGCCGTCGTTGGTATATGAACATCTTTGGTCAAATGTTAGACATATCGGTTAACAATGCTTGGCTACTCTACAAAAGAAAATGCAAATTGAAGAGCCTGAAAAATATAAGCCTGAAAAAGTTGAGACACAGGTTGGCAGTCGAATTGAGGCAAAAGGGAAGATCAACTGAGACAGAACCACCAAGCCCTGTACCGAAAAAAGCACTGATCCAAAACCCAAGTGCACCGAGGCCCCCAGTGTCTGTGCGTTATGATGGGTACCACTGGCCTGAATATACGTCATACGGACGTTGCAAGTTCTGTAAGAACAATAAAACGAATATGCATTGTTCGAAATGTAACCAAAGGTTGTGTCTAGTGACAAAGAGAAATTGCTTTTACAATTTCCATAATAAGTAAGATTACTGCTTGCTAATTATTATTTAAAATAAAAAAGCAAATTCAATTTCAACAAAATGTTGATATATTTTTTTAAATATATGAGGCTGATTATTTTAGAATAGGATATAAATGTTGATTATTATGAAGATAATATGGATAGCTAAGTATTATTTTCAAAACATGAGTGAGTTTATGGTACTTTCAGTTTTTAGAGATTTTAGATTATAGAATGTAAAGCATAAACCAATGTAACGATGAGACATTTTGAGAAATACAATGAATGTTTTCCAACAAAATCTTTTGTTTCTTTTATTCTTTCTCTTTGACAATGGGAAGTGTACTGCACATGGTCGGAGTGAATTAATTTCTTATGAACTTGATGATGTCCAGTATAATGGCCGTAGATTTTTCAGGAACCTGAAAGCGGAAGATTTTTTCAGGTATTTTTTCTTGGGTCCTATTTAAGATAGAAAGCAAAATCTATAATTATTTTACTAATTTAACTTGTTAAAAAATCCGTCGAATTAAGGGTTAATATAATCCGAATTAGTAGTTATTTTTCTAATCTGGCAACAAAGCGTGAGACGCCATTTTGTATTGCCCCGCGTCCCAGTCAGTGTTGGTCGTTTCGATGCATCAGGTGTGTGTTATGCAGATTATACTGGAAGCGTCGTGTTTTGGGATAATTCACAAGATCCGGATTTACCCCAAACAACATTTTTTTGGCTTTTTTGGTAATTTAATCCGAACTTTAACCTATGTTTCATGGTGTTGCATCTAACATTATGTAGCTGTAGCTAAGCTGTTTTATTAACAAAATTTCTCATGAATTTGGTGTATTGTATTTTTATTATTTTATTGCGTGAATCTATTTGTTTTATTAACTTTATGTTTTGTTAAAATATCATTGCAAATACATTTTTAAGATGCCTTTTACGGGCCGAACATGAAATATAATGTGTATTTATATGGAGAATTAGTTTTATAAATATGTAAATGTACTTATTAAAGCATTTTCTTTGTAGGAGCATAATGCCGCGTCAGTACGAAAGAAAATCACTGCGGGCGACATCGTATTCACAGGACGATTTAAGATCGGCAGTAGAACGAGTAAAAACCGGAGAACTCTCTAATTATGCGGCTTCATAACTATACGGTATCCCTACTTCTACACTTAATGACCATGTTAGAGGAAAAACAGGCTCACGAAGTCAAACTCATGGCCGGCCCCTGTAATCCCTATAAAGATGGAGAATAAGCTGGCATCTGGTCTCAGAACGTTGGAAAAATGGGTCTGGGGCTTATCTAGGACAGAAATTTTGGACATTGTCTCAGAATTCATTAGGGCAAACAAAATTATAACACGTTTTAAAGACAACCGACCTGGGCCCGACTGGTTCATGTCATTTCGTTTACGACACAACCTATCAATAAAAAAACCGCAATCTGCGGAGTGTCTTAGAAAAACAATGACAGATCCGTTCGTGATCACCGAATATTTTACTTTACTGAAAGAGACCTTACTGGAATTGGCTATACACAAACCTGAGCAAATCTGGAAACTGGATGACACTTCGGTATGTCTAGATCCCTCAAAAACAAAAGTTGTTTGCGGCAAAGGCCTTCCATGCACAAGGACAACACAAGGCTCTGGGAAAAAGAATGTTACAGTATTAACAACCGTCAATGCGGCTGGCACAATATTGTCTCCTTTGATAGTTTTCAAAGGTTTTCGAATGAGTATAATGTATAAGAAACATGTATAATGAGTGGATGAGTACGAATCAAGAAGACGAATATGATTTTGAGATTTCTTATGCAGCCAGTAAACGTGGCTGGATGGAGACTGACATATTTTTTAATTACATGAAAAAAATTGTCATTCCTGGTTTGGGTGAAAACCGACCAGTTTTAATGATATACGATAGTCACAGCACCCACGTTGATACTAAGGTCGTAGCATTAGCGAGTGAAAACAATATCACGATTCTCAAATTACCCGCCCATACCTCTCATTTGCTCCAACCGCTGGATTTGGCGGTATCTAAAGCGGGCTACTCACACAACTGCCGCAGGGGCAATCTAGGGTACATGGCGGTCGTAGCGATATCGGGAGTATCTCTACACACTTGCCTGCAGTACAGTGTTCGAAAGTAAGTTTGAGCGAGCGCACGTGTTGATAATGGCACCAGTATTATCAAAAAATCAAAAGATCGGTTTAGCTTCCTTGTCGGTCGCCAACCAACTGAACAAGAAATTGCCCCGATCGCGCTACACACGAGGCAACGTAGCAGGGCGGCAGGGGCGATTTAGGAAGCAAGGATGGTCTCGCGCCCCTGCCGCCCTGCTGCAGGGGCGATCTAGGAAATTGCCCCTGCTTGCCTACACACATCTCAATTAAGGTGGCAATTCAGGGTCCTCCCCACTTCTACACCCTAGATTGCCCCTGCTGCAGTTGTGTGAGTAGCCCGCTTAAGTCATTTAAAACAAGCTGGGACAAAAAGCTAGTGCAATGGCAACGACAGAATGTCGGCGTTACGCAATCAAATATTTTCCGAACTGTTTGCTGAAACGTGGGGTCAAGTAAGCCCATTTGTGATCCAAAGTGGCTTTAGGAAAGGAGGTATTTACCCGTTAAATCCAGATGTTATAACAGAAGAAAAGGAGATGTAAAGATAAGGTGTCTCAAAATAAATCAAAGTAGTTGAAAACACTAAGGGCCTCGTTCACCATCTCTGAGTAAAGTGTCTAAGTAAGCTACCTACTCGGAGTTTAAAGTCCCAATTAACAATTTTTCGAATTTCACCAGCTTTGAGTAACCCTAATCAACGATTAAAGTAGTAACTTACTTGTAGCTTCGACTGACGAGTAACACTTTAATTGACGATTATTAGTAGATATCTGTGACGATTACCTATGTCAATGTTTTAGCTTCTCTATAAATTTTGTACAAATTCAAATATCTATTACGATAAAAGAAGACAAATATGGATTTATTTGATTTATTAGAGCACCAAATCGATGAGTTAGAAGAAGAACAACATTATATACGAAGAATTCCTAGATTCCGTGTTTATAATGTCCGTGTAGACTATTTTTTGAAACTTGACGATCAAGAATTCTTCGCAAGATTTCGTTTATCTAAAAGTGCAGTGAACTATGTACATAATTTAATAAAACATAGAATAGTAACCAAAACCCTAAGGTAAGTGAAAAAATTTAGATAACCTATAAAACAATTTAAAATGTAGAAAGTTACATAATATGTATTAATCCTACTTTCGCTTGGATTTCAGGAATCAAGCAGTTTCATCAAAAATATGTCTGTTATTAACATTAAGATATCTAGCTACTGGATCCTTTCTGAGAAGTGCTGGAGATTTCTGTGGTGTTAGTCCACCTACAGCAAGTAGAATTGTAAAGAAGGTTACTGCAGCAATTGCAATGTTATGCCCAAATGTTATCAAATTCCCTGACGAAATAAGGTCCCTGAAGGAAGATTTTTATCGAATCGCAAGATTCCCTCGAGTAATAGCTGCAATTGATTGCACTCATGTTGCAATAAACTAGCCAGGTAAATCTCTTAATAATACTTTCATACATTTCCATACAACAGTATGGCTGTAATTAACAACAGTGTGTAGTTTATAAGTTATTCATGAACCCAAAGGAATGATTTATTATTGCTTTATTTTATTTTTTACAGGAGGCAACTTGGCAGAAAACTATAGAGATAGAAAATCTGTTTTTTCAATTAATGTACAAGTAGCCTGCGACAGCCACTTGAGATGTATGAATATTGTTGCTAGGTGGCCAGGTTCTGTTCATGACCAAACAATTTTTAATAACTCAGCATTAAAACAAAAGTTTGAAAGTGGGCAATTTGGAAATAGCTTTCTTCTAGGTGATAGTGGATATGAACTGAAGAATTACCTTTTAACACCTTTCCTTAATCCATCATCACCAGCAGAAAATTTATATAATGAGTCGCATATCAGAACTAGAAATACAATTGAAAGATGTTTTGGAGTTTGCAAAAATAGATTTCCTGTCCTAAGGCGTCAAATAACATTAAATTTAAATAGAGTTCAAGCAATAATAGTATCTTGTTTTGTTTTACATAATATTGCCATTGACACAAATGAACCAACTTTTGGAGAAAATGATTCACATGATAATTCACAAGAATATCATGAAGATAATATTACACAGACTTCTCAACCAACTTTGAATAACATGAGAAACAAACTAGTGCAAGAGTATTTCTTACCATTACTGAACAATTAATGGAGGCATTGTTATATACCATGAATAATAAAAATAAAAGATTTTTCTAAAGTCATTCATTTATTTCTTTCCTTAGCTTATCTAATTTTAATTTGTACTCTTCTTCTTTCCATTGGCGCTCTTTTTCATTAAACTCCCATTCCTTTTTTTTTTCGATTATTTCAGCTTCAAGAAGCTGTATCAGCTCTAATTTTGCTTCTGTTAATTTGTCAAATGACTTATTTGACACGTTTGGGGTTGCTGTAAGAACACAAATAAGATACTGAATACTTTTGTGCAAAGGTTTGACCAATACATCACACACATCAAATTAAATCTGCACTACAGGTATAAGAATTCTTGTACATAAAAGCGAAAATTATTTATTGTTTATCAATGCATTTTTCACAATTTAAATGCAATTTTTAGAGTTGAAGGTGGTTAGTTACCATGGCATGCAACTGTTTAAGTTTCTTTACATTATCAACATGCTACATTGTTTTTTACCAATTAGAGCAGGGTGCCTCTTTGTTTTCAAATTTCTGCGACTGGTTACATCCCATTTTAGATGTGATGGTGGAGTTGAACATGGAATATTCTCTGATTCTTCTGTAAAAAAAATAATAATATATATTATGCACATTATATTTGTTTTATCTTATACACAAGTAATAAGTACCTACCAATATTGATATTTTTAACAGGACATGTCGTAGTTACAGTAGTTTCATATTTTGAATTATGTGACTTTCTAGGCAGAGGTTCATCTGTAAAACAACAAAACAATTTGGTAAAAAATTCTGTAACTGATGTAGTGAATTTCAAACTAAAATGAATACCTACCATCCGTTTCTGTCACAAGCTCAAGCTGCTCAGAAGTTGTTGGTAAAACTATATATTCCTCCATTGACAGTTTAAGAGAATCATCTGTAAAAAACCAGTCATTTCATTAAAAATGAAGGATGTGATTTGAAAAATTAATTACATGTTTACAATTATTCTTACCTTCATTTTGGACTAGAGGTAAAACATCTGAGTCACAAATGCTTTCTAGTCCGTCAGTGCTCAGGCTAATCATGGATTTTATGTGTACCTCTGTACTATCTAAAGGAGTAGCTGTATTTGGTCCACCACCAGTACGGTACAACTCCGATCGAATAGCAGCAGACTTTTTACGGACAGTTCGTTTTAAGCCTTCGTATTTGATCCGCAAAGTTTTACTCGATCTTAATGTTCCTCCAGATTGTGCATTGAAGTCCTTTTCAATTTGCTCCCAAGCCATCTCTTTTTTTTTCCAGGTAGCACCGTCACTGAGCTTATTTTCTACAATATCGCGGTACTTTTGCACAAGGGACACCAACAAGTCTCTCTCATCAGAGCTAAAGTTGGCACTCCTTTCTCTTTTACCTTTATCCATGATAATCTTTTTATAAATTACAAATTAGCAAACACAAACAAACAACAAAATTTAACACCACGAAAAAATGACACTGACAAGAGTTTGACGTTATTGGCAACTCTTATTTTAACGTTGCATTACTTAACTGTCAAAATTGAGTGACCCATAGGCCGTGAATGAATGATTATAACAAGTCAATCTTTTAGGTCATCTGTGCTTTTAACCGTTGAGTACGAGTAGCTAATCGGGACTTTATTTTCCTATGTGAAATTGAGAAAATTTACTTCTTACTTTTACTTGTTGATTAGTGTTAATTAGGAAGTAGCTAATTAGAACTTTACTCAGAGATGGTGAACGAGGCCCTAAAACAAATATAGCCTGGAAGTTATAAATAAAAACACGTCTTGCAACGCTACTTCTACCACTCAGATTGGTATGAACAATCCGCAGATTCAGGCGCAATACCTGACCTCGTTTGAAGAACTACTTCTCTAAAAAGAATCCTAATTTAATAAATTATAAAAATACTGGAACTAGCCCAAATAAAACAGTCAAATTAACACGTGCTGCAAAAGGAAGCAAATTCATTAGACGCACATATTTAGAAAAAATGAAAGAAAAAGAGCAGAATACACAAAACTAATTTAGACTCAATAGAAACAACTACTTATCTGGCATATTAAACAGACAGCCGACAGATGGGATAGTGGATGCATTGCAGACAGATGAGAAAGTGGATGAGTTTCAGATGGAGGAAAAAGTGAAAGAGTTTCTGACGGATGGGGAAGTGGATGACAACATAGCTGTTAAAAGAGAAAAAGTCACTATTTTGTCTTCTGTTCGTTACAAACCTGAATATAAAGCTTTTATCGGGGCTTTGCAATTAAAAGAAATTGGTTTAAATTTTGACGTAACAAATAAACGACGCAAGAATACAAATGATGAAACCAAAAAAGAAAATATTCTAGCAAAAATACCTAGACGACAAAATTTGAACGATGAACACCCTAAAGAGAAAATTAAATACGAAGAAAAGAAAAATGAAGAATTATCAGATACAAAGATCAGAGAGGGTAACATCTATCATAAAGAAAATGAAAAAAAATCATTGGGTGATACTAAGGTATATAATACTGGGGATACAGTTTTGGTTCGATACTACACAAAATTTTGGAAATATTACGTCGGTGTTATTGAGCACATACATAATGAGACGGATGAAAAGAATTATTTAATAAGCTATTACAGAACCGTTGGTAAAAAAGACAATTTAAAATTTGTTGTACCTAAACGTAAGGATCAAGACTGTGTGCCTGAAGATTGAATTGTTAAGCAAATAGAATTACTTCAAATAAAAGAGAATCCTGTTGAATTTACTCTAATTAATGATGAAGAAGATGAGATTTACTTTTAATTTTTCAAAACGAAGTTATAATAGCCTTCAAAACAAAGCTTAGTTAGTAATTTTTTGATACTCATTTACTTTTGGGGGTAGGCGCTAAACTGAAAAGACATTCGTTTTTTGTGCGGAACAAATTTAATTATTTATAATATTCACAACTATTTTTAATGTGTTAAAAGGGCGTTAATTACCTGCCAGTTAATTCCTCTCTCATATAACTGTATTGTGATCACTGAAAAGCACTATTTTAACAACATCCCACAATGGAGTCACTGCAGCAAACTATGAATGAGATGGAAACATCATTCACAACACAACTAGCAGAGTTCCAGAGAAGTCTTGAGAAGGCTACACCATCCAGCATTGTAGCAACACTAGCAGCAGAGTTTTCTTCGTTCAAGAAATTTGTTCTCCTTTCACTGGACAACCTGCGTAGGCAAGCTGACTTGCTACACCAGCAATGCGACCGGCTCGAAATGCAAGGACGTCGCAAGATGCTTCTAGTGCATGGTGTTCCAGAGTCACAGGGCGAGGACACTGCTTCAAGAATTGTTAATATCACAGAGGACCATCTGCAGGGCATTTTCTCTAGAGATGCTATAAGTCGAAGCCATCGCATGGGACGAGTCTCGAAAAGCAAGGTTAGACCAATCCTAGTAAAGTTTTCCAGTGTTGCAGACCGGGACAAGTTTTGGTTTGCAAAGACTGGGCTGAAAGGTACGGGAATAACACTTTCCGAGTTCCTAACCAAGGCTCGTCACGACGTGTTCCTCGAGGCAAGAAAGCGCATTGGCATCTCCAAGTGTTGGACCCGAAACGGTATCATCGTAATCACCGCGGCCGACGGTTCACACCGGCGCATCACAACGATGGAGGAACTCAACCAGACCATTCTCGCCGACGCCGCTATGACAACAGCGGCGAGCAGGACCAAGGCCGCAGTCGGGTCAAGCATTGTCCAGGCAGCTAGCACCATGCTAGCTCAAAATTAAGACGCAACAAGTGAGCTCATTTTGTTTGTAGTGCATGTTTCGGCAATTTTTCTTCCTCAAAGTATTGTACTAGTCTGTTTCGTCATAAGCTCTTGCAAGTAGTTTTTACCCTCCGTTTAGCCTCAATTCGTGTCATAGTTTCACTCCTCAAAATTAAGTTAAATTTTTCAAATTGTTAGATAACTACCCGTTTTTGTTGCATAAAAATTTATCTTTCGATAACGTTACGTCGCGTAGTAGCAAGCAGCTGTCGGTCGGATGTCACTCGTGATCCGTCAGTTTGACATCTGTCAGATGATGCTACGTTCCGAAATGTTCGCTAACACTTTTCAATATCGGTATAATAACGGTTAAACTTATGTCAGTTATTTTATTTGTTATTTGTGTGTGTTGTGTTAAAGCGATCCTTTTCAGACTACTGGCAGGTAGATCCGAATAATTTGGAACACCCAAACTTTTTAATATATAATATTTTACTAATATAACTATAACATATATTTTTATTATTATTTATAAACCAATATGAACACATCTGGTAATGATAGCGATGCATCTGAGCAATTTTTCTCTTTCTCATCTTCCTCTAACTCCCCCACCCTTTCTGACGAGCTGGATGCTGCCTTTTCTGATTTAACAAATAATTTTAATGTTATCCATATAAATGCGCAGAGCATTCCAGCTCACTATCCAGACATGCTCTCAGCATTTACCCACAAAAATGTAGGCAAAACTTGGTTAAGCCGTGATATACAGCAATTCGGTGATAGTTTGTTTGTGTCATAAAACCAAATAACTACGTAATGTTACAGTTTATCAATAACATTCATAGATGGCGCTATTCTTAAACTTTACATTCTGATGTAGACTGTATCCGAACGCTTTCTCAGAAATTAAAAAAGTGACTGTCAATGTCAGTCTTTGCCGCTAACCTCGTTTTGTGTCATTTTATGTTCTCTTTGTTTTGGGTGGATAAATTTTGCTTAAGATATGAAATATTATAACTAATTTTACTCAATCTGCCTTGCCACAGCCTTCTCTATTGTTGTCTCAACAAGCCGTGCAATTGAAGTTTGGCGTGAACCGATTCACAGAACCCAAGTCAACATTGACGCCATTACGGTAATGCGCTCAAGTTAGAAAGAAGCGCTCGGTCATCGAAACTTGAAACTATCAGTGTCACACTTAAATTAGTCAGCCAGTATTAAGCGACTAAGTGTCATAGGCGATGATGTAGTAATATTTTGTACTACGCTCTTGTATTTTAAAATTAGTTACACTATACGTCATTCGTAAAAATTGTTTTCGTTTAGGCGCGTGAACATTTTTCTTGTGTATTCTGGTGTTTTAATTACAAAATCTAGTAAATTTTAACAATTCACTCTTCAATACACGACGAAAGTGTCTGTTAATAAACAAGGTATGTATTACACAGTAGTTTTAACTTATTAATACAATAATTAGTACCAATTGACTTACAAGAACACGAAGGACTAGGTGATAGCTAATATATCAAATTTATGTATTGTTTATTTCAGATGCCGCGGCGTTGTTGCGTGCCTGGTTGCAAATCTAATTATGACTCGTTTTTAAAGAGTGGAGAACAGGCTGTTTCCACATTCTCTTTTCCCCGTGAAAACAATTTACTTAGTAGATGGAAAAAAGCAATACCTCGAGCCAACTGGGAGCCCTCGAAGGGTTCATTCGTCTGCAGTAAACACTTTAGTGACAGTGAAGTTATATGAAGTGAAAAGATACGCAACAGTGATGGATCTTATTACGAAGTTAGACTGAAAAATCCTAAGCTAGTGACTGACGCAGTGCCCCATATTTTTCCCAATTTGTCCCAGTACCTTAGTGCCAATAAAGAACCAAGGATGGATCCTTCTAAAAGAAAAGAAGTACATAAACAACGGCAGGAAGAACACTTTAAAAAAACTGAAGCAAAAGACTTTATTAAAAACTTTTGTGAATTAAAATTAAAGATCAGTGAAGACAATACCTTATTATGTAATTGGAATGTGAAGGTTTTTGAAGAGCAATTGTTTTTTACACTCTTAACATAGATGTACATAACGAAGAGTTACACGATGTGGGGGTGTTGAATAGTATCTGCATAGACTCCGAGCTTACTGTAAAAGTATTTATAGGTAAGAATGAGGTTTCCCCAAATGATCTGAAATCGATTCTACCTAGTACGTTAGTTATGAATAGATGGTCTCAATTTAAAAACTTATTAGATAGGTATAAAGTAAACCCTACAGTTTGTGCTCAGGACTCATTTGAATTTCATATCAAGAAAGCTGAAGAGCATCTAGAAATTGCTCTTCAATACTCTAATGAGCAAGAGTGCACAAATAAGCAGTTGGATTTGTTAAAGGACCAACTTAAGTTGTGTACTTTAAAAAAACCGCGATACAGCATATCAACTATTATATTTGCTTTTTTAATTTTTTGCATATCACAGTCATGTTATGAATTAATAAGAGGATTCCTTTTTTTACCTCATAAGAGGTATTTACAATATATTTCATCTTCATTTAATGTAAATCCAAGTGATTTAGAAAATACAAATAGCTATCTTAAAGTGTTGTATAGCAAATTAGATCCTCGAGAAAGAGTAGTCAATTTATGTATTGATGAAATTTACGTGAACAGTAAGCTAGAGTATAAATCTAAAAAAGTTACAGGATATGCCGATAACAATTCAAATGATTTAGCTAAAACTGTTGTATGTTTTATGATTACTTCCCCATTTGGTAGGTTCAAGGAAATAGTGCGCTTGATACCAGTTTGTTCACTTACTGGACAGCAGCTTAAAGATTACACTTTAGAAGTTATTAATTTTGTTCAGATAATTGGGTTTCAAGTATTATGCATTATTACAGATAACAACAGAGTTAATCAAAATATGTTCAAACTTATTGCAAGTACTAATATTCAATTCCCAAATCCCGATTTCCCTGGTAAATCTATTTATCTTATGTACGACCCAGTTCATATCTTTAAAAATATAAGAAATAATTGGCTTAATCCTCCGGGAAAAACATTTATGTTCAATGATTTTGACTCAGATAACATTAAAATGGCTTGTTTTGATGACATTGTAAAGTTGTATAAAGAAGAAGCAGATAAGTTTATAAAGAAAGCATACAAATTAAATTCCAAAACATTATATCCTTCAAAGTTAGAGAGACAAAATGTAAGTTTAGTGGATAATCTTTTTCATAATTCGACAATAGCAGCTCTGAAATCAAACCCTGAAAGTCAAAGTACAGGTGAATTCATTGAAATTATTAGAATGTGGTGGAACATACTGAATGTAAAAAACAAACTAAAAGGTTTATTGAAGCGTGATGCCAGTTCCTCTTACATTTCTGCAGCAGATGATAAAAATATTATGTTTTTGATAAAATTTATTGACTGGTTAACAAGTGGCTAATTTTACCTGGTGGTTCATTTCTGTCTAAAGATACTTTTGATGCTCTTCGACGCACCACACTTGTTATAATAGACGTAGTTAAAATTGTATTTAAAGATTTTTCTGTTAAATATGTTTTATTGGGAAAATTCCAATCAGACTGTATTGAAAAGAGGTTCGGACAGTATCGCTTTTTATCTGGATGCAATTATAATGTATCATGTACACAAATTATAGAGGCTGAGAAAAAGATTCGTTTGAGACATGTTATAAAACTTCCGGATATAGTTAATGAATTAAAACATTCTAAAGAATTTGTAAATTCTAGCATTGAGTCAACCACGGAGTCAACTGTCCCAAGGGAATTTGAGTCAATTTTATCAACTAACTACTTGGAGTTTGAAAATTGTGAAATAGACGAACCTTCACAAATTTATATATGTGGATATGCAGTACATTCAATTGCAAAAAAAATAAACTGCGTTCACTGCATATCTACATTTAAAGAAAACAAAGGTCATTGCATAGGTGATACTTACTTTGATTACTTACAAAGAGGAGGATTGATGATACCAGGGTAAGGCCGTAGATTTTTCCACTTTGTAACATAAAGTAACATAGGCACTTTTATGTTACGGTAACATAAAAGTAACATAAAAGCAACAAAAATTAAAGTAAAGCTGCGAACATAACGGATCCGATTATAAGTGGTAGGTACTTTACAAAAAAAAAACACTTCTGCTATTGTAGTAGGTAAGTAATTTTATTAATGAGTAAAATTAAACGCTTCGACCAATGTCTTCACATATTTCTTTTATTTCGATAATACTTCAAAGCATTTTCCGAAGACTTCCTTTTCATCTCCTCATATTTTTCTGGATTATTACTTTTCAACTTTTCTCTATATTTCCTCTGTTTTTCAGCCGGTGTTATTGGCATCTATATACAATTAAAAGAAGTACTTAAGTAAAAAAAATAATAATTGGCTTACAAATGACAGAGTTCCGTGGTACCTAAGAACTTAAGTGGGTAGCAAATATTAATAAACTAGCTTTCCGCCCGCGACTTCGTACGCGTCATTAAGTTTTCCCGTAGGAAAGAGTAATTTTCCCGCGGTAAAAACTATATATATATTTATATAACTATATGTCCTTTCTCGGATCCGAAACTACCTTTATACCAAATTTCATTGAAATAAGTTCAGTGGTTTAAGCGTGAAAAGGTAACAGACAGACAGACAGACAGACCGACAGACAGACGGACACACTTTCGCATTTATAATATTAGTAGGGATACATAGCAAAAATTCACTATGCAGCTGCTATAACTTTTCTATCAGGCGCGGCGTAATGTATTTATTTATTTATTTATTTAAGCTTTATTGCACAACAATACTTTGTACAAAAGGTGGACTTAACGCCGTAGGGAATTCTCTACCAGTCATACCTTTGGGCTAAGCAGAAATGATTAGTGGGCGGTGCGACAAAATAAATAAAAGAGAAAACAAACAAAAAATAAGAATAATATGACACATAAGATTAAATATAAAATATACAATATACATAAATATATATGTATACGGTTAGCGGTTTTTTAAGGTTCTTAAAAGTTCATATAAATACAAATTCCGAAACACAAATTCTACGCAGACGAAGTCGCGGGCAAAAGCTAGTTATTTATATTTCTGGCTACCTACATTTACTGCCAACTTTTTAGTTTCTTATGTGCACAAGCCTTTACGGACCCTTATGTTACGTAACGTATAAATATATGTTACTGGTAACATAAAAGTATTATAAAAGTATCATAAAAGTAACATTAAATGATTTTTTTAAAAGTAATTAAGATTATAATTTCGAAATGAAACAGATTAGCGCTTTTAAAGATGTTTCCTCGATAAATATAAGCTTTGTTGCACAAACAAATACTACAATTAACATAAACAAGCGTCTACTTACTTTTTAAAAATCACAATAACTGTTTCACAATTTCACTGACGAAAAAAACGCGTGCACTGTTTGAAACCAATCCATAGACAAAAATATGGCGACTTTTACTTTTTTTTTATAGTCTGTTTTGGGGTTGCCCGTATAATTATACCCATTCTCCTAATAATAATCAAAGATTACATTTACTCAAGATATTGGTAACATAAAAATAGTAACATAAAAGTTTAAAATTAAAGACATGTTTTGAAATTGAGATAAAAAAATAATAAATGGCGTTTAAACAAACTAAGATACTGCGTAAAATTGCTCAAACATCGTACTTTTCTATTAAGTAAAAACTATACGGCTAACTTCAAAAAATTCTAGTCACTTTGTTGATTACTGTCTAATCAAATTTATGGACATTTTTATTTAGTATGAAAATGTAAATCCGTTAGTTCATTAAAATTAAATTAAATAATAACTATACTAGTTACAGCTAATTCGTAAAAGTTGTTTTTACCTTAAATACAATTCTACAGATTAAAAATACCGAAGCTGGTAAAAAGATTAATTTTTTTATGATATTAGTATGAATCTCACAGGCCATGCAAAAAGTGGAAAAATCTACGGCCTTACCCACCAACAGATTCAGTAAAGTTTGTATGCTATCATTTGTATGCACTTTTTAACTATATTATTAACGATGTTAACTTAAAAACCACACTTTTTAAGCTGGATGATGCCCGACAAATGTTGGCATCACTAACAATTTTAAGTCTTCAATCAGATTTATTTTGTGTGGACATAGATGGTTATTGTGAATCAGGCCACTTATTGAAACCATTGTTCATTACAATTTGTAAAATTTTGTCTAATATAATTTCAAATAATTTTACTAAAAATGTGAACAGCACACAGGCTGAAAGAAAAACTAATAAAAGAAAGCTAAATGTATTTTTAAAATCATAACTTAAATAAGTGATTTAGAAGTTATGATTAAAAAAATGCATTTTATATTAATAAAATTTATTAAATAAATTAAAATTAATAAAATAAATTTATTTTTCATTCATTCATATCGTAATCATATAATCTCCCACCCATACCCATTGAAAAGCTCGGTCGGTCCACGAACAGGTTCACGCGATCCCGAAAAGCGACGTTGCCAAACTTAACAGCACGGCTTGTAAGACAGTAGAGAAGGCTGTGGCCTTGCCAAATGCTTCACACGTGACTTTGGCGGAACAGTCTACCCAAGTTCGTGGTAAACTCAAGTTCGCTCGCCATAACAAAGAAAGAAGAAGAAGTCAATTTTTTCAAGAGGCATACAAAATAGTATTTTTTTGTCTACACGAATGAGAAAATGAGTAAAACGAAGGAAAACGTTAAAAAGGTAAGAATTGAACATTATTTTTGTGGTATTTGTGACGAAGTGTGTGCAAATTTCAATATCTAAAACCTCAACTTTGGTGAGCAGAATATTAAGATTTTTTCGTGGTTTCAGTATTTTGATATCATTTTATTACCAAGTCCGTCAATTGTGTAAAGTTTTGAAAAATAAATTATAAGAACTATTCTAGTGTCCTAAATAAATAATGACTGAAACTAACATTGTCTGATTGCACTTTCTTTGATTTACAGAACAAATCCAAGAAAAAAGGTTTAAAGCGGAAAATTGATAATTCTGCCAAAAAAGATAAAGCCTATAATGCCAGCAGTATCAAAGCAGCTGTATTGGAGGTAAAAAATGGAAGCACAGTGTATAAGGCAGCAAAAAAATTTTGTATCCCATGGAGCACATTAAAAAGTTATTTTGCTCGCTATCACCAAGATCCTACATCGGCATCTCAGCTGAAACGTGGCAAACTGTTTATATTGCCACCCCGACTTGAGTTTGATCTTTTGCATTACATTAATAAGATGCAGGAAATTGGTTTTGGTTTAACAGTAAAGCAGATCCGTATAGTTGCTTATCGTTTAGCTGAACAAGCAACAAGCTCAAATAAAACACCCATTTTCAAAAACTAAACAGTGCGCAGGGTGGTATTGGTGGGCTTCTTTCAAGAAGCGATACAATTTAAGTTTGAGAACACCAGAGAGTTTATCTATGAATCGAGCCCAATCAGCGACAAGAGAAGCTCTGAATGAGTTCTACAAGATGGTTGAAGAGTTGTATATAAAGCTGAAGGTTCAAAATCATCCGCAGAGAATCTGGAACTTAGATGAGAGTGGGTTTATGTTTGTTATGAAATCTGGGAAAGTAGTAGCGTTGACTGGGAAGACACATGTTTATAAGCAAACCTTTGGGGAAAGAGGAACAACAACTACAGTTTTACCCTGTGTCAATGTTGCTGGTGATGCAATACCGCCTATGATCATTTTCAAGGGAAAACGACAAGATGACAGATTAAGGAGTGCTGAATTCCCTTGCCTTATTAAACTTAGCGAAAAAGGCTGGATCAACAATGATTTGTTTTTGGAATTTTTCCAACATTTTATAGATAATATTCCCTTGGCTCGGCCAGTAATACTTTTTATGGACTCTCACAAGTCTCATCTAGCTCCAGAAGTGCTGGAACTTGCAAGCAAGGAGCAAATATATATTGTTACATATCCTCCACATATCACTCACCTATTGCAGCCGCTTGATGTAGGCATTTTTAGCCCACTGAAAGCAAAGTGGAGAAACCATTTAGACAAGTTTCAGTTGGAGAAACCTAGGGTGAAACCAACCAGATATGATTTCTTAAAAATGTTCTCTGCAGCATATCAAGAAACCATAGATAAGAGGTCATTGATAGCAAAAGCATTTGCTAAAGCTGGCATCTATCCAATTAATTATAATGCTATTCCTGATCATGCAGTTGCACCATCCCTAGTGACCTGCGATGCCAGTGAAAATGATGTCAACGCTTGCATTTCACAAGACAGAGCAGATAAAGAAAACCATGAATTACAACCAGAATTTGAGAAATCTCAGGATGCCAATGATCAACAGTCAGGCTGTTCAAAAGATTTTCAAGAAGTTTTGATGATTCCAAAAATAAAAGAAAAAGCTAACAAAAACGGACGGTGATAAGCAATAATGTGTCAACCCACATAGACTTCAATTTGAGATAATGGCGTCTATAGATTCTCAACAGTTTTTAATTAATTTGTTAAAAAAAATCTGATTTTACCAGACATTCTTTGTAGCCAAAAAAAGAAATAATGAATTGTGTAATAGATTAATAACAAAAAAAGGAAAAGGTGAGTAATTTTCCGTAAAACTGAGATTATTCTTTATTTAAAAATGTTAATCATGTAATAACATTGCTAAAAGAATGTTAAGGAACTGAACATTCTTTTGCTTAATGCTGATACAGAGATATGAGGTAAAAATAATGTGTTACGGCACATAAACGATTATTCATAAAAGGATGTTGTCGCCTCGACATTAAAAATAATGTTTTAAGTTAAAGTATTTTATCTTTATTAAAAAAAAGAAACAAAACTATCATGTCATAAATTTTCTAAATCAAATATAACAACAGTTATTATCAAACATAATAAAACTAATTGGTTATCATTAGTCCTATGTTTTGTGCAGGTACTTCTTTAAAATCAACATTAACTTAAATATGACTAATATTACAATAAATCTCTTTGTTAGGTAGGTCCTGTACCTTTGCATTTTGAACTCAAAAACAGAAACATAAAATCCTTTCTATAACAAAAATAGCTTATTTTAACAATGTTTTTTCTTTTCAATTGGTAAATATCTAGCTAATAATAATAGCTTTACACAGTCTCGTAGAATCACATTACCTTAATAACAATTTTTTATGCTTATTATGTATACTTTAATTGTTCGCAATGAAGAACAAAATAAATTCTTTAGTCTTCTAGTAAATTTTCTTCAATATCGAAATCAACAATATTACCTAAGCCATCAGCATCATCTACAAAATTATGCGATGCAACGTTCTTCAAGAAACCATAGAAAGTTTTAGCATCTGCTGGAATGAGCTTTAACAATTCTTTTAGATCTTGAACTTTTGCAGTTGATAGTTCACGACCATTCGGATATAATACAGGAAGATTAATTGAAAAATCCGGTTTTTGTTTTCGACCCTTGCCACCTTTTGATATGTCAATCACCTGAGCTTCCTCTTCGAGTTTGGATTTCATGAAGATTTTTGATGGTTCATCACGACGTACTTCTATTTCAAAAGTTGTAAGCCAAGAAATTTTTTGTTTATTCACATCAGTTTTCCGGTTTGTAATTGGATTTTGTAAAGGTGCTACCGATTTAAAATCTTCTTGTTGGAGCCTAGTAACTATAAATTTGTTTTTGCGACGACAGTTTTCCATCACAGAAATATAATCTTCCGGTGTATATAAACGAATTTGAGATTTTAAGGCACATTCAACATCTCCAAACTCCGAGTCATTCGGAAGGTAAGTGTGTCCCGGCTGAAGAAATCTCATTGTTATTTTTTGTAACGTTGGATGACAGTGTAAAATATTAGGTCCTTACCTATGAAATTGGCGTTTTGTATGGGAGGAACAAAAAGTCGAATTTTTTTTATATAGCATATTTATTTAATCAAAGTATGAGCCATTGTAATCTATGCACTTTTGCCATCTCATAGGTAGTTCATTGATCCCTTTACTAAAAAAACCATTCGAACGGGAATCAATAAAATCTTTGAAGGCGACTTGGACTGCCCCATCTGAGTTGAACTTTTTCCCTTGCAAGAAGTTATCCAAATTTCGAAAAAAATGGTAATCTGTTGGAGCAAGGTCCGGGGAGTACGGTGGATGCCTTAGAGATTCCAATTGAAGTTCTTCTAATTTGCTAGCCGTCTGTTGTGCAGTGTGTGGTCTAGCGTTGTCGTGAAGCAGCAGTGGCGTAGAGCGATTGACCAGCCTTGGTTGTTTAGCAACTAGCTTTTCCATCATGGTTTGCAATTGCTGACAATAGATATCTGCCGTAATCGTCTGGCCAGATTTGAGAAAACTGTAATGAACGACACCGGCGCTAGTCCACCAAACGCTTACAAGTAACTTTTTATTGGTCAATTTTCGCTTGGAGCAGGCTTTGGCTGGCTTGCCAGGGTCCAGCCATTGCGATGAGCGCTTCCGATTATCGTAGAGAATCCACTTTTCATCACAGGTAATGATTCGATTTAAAATCCCTTCGTTATTGTGCCGGTCAAGTAATGTAACGCAGCAGTTGACGCGCGTTTGCCGGTTTGCTTCACTCAATTCGTGAGGAACCCACCTTTCAAGTTTTTTAATCTTCCCAATTTGCTTCAAGTGGATTAAAACAGTTTTATCACTACCGCCAAAGCCTGCAGCTAACTCGGACGTGGTTTGCGATGGATCCGCTTCCACAATAGCCTTCAATTCTTCATTATCAACTTGGGTCTCCGGCCGTCCACGGGGCTTGTTTTGCAGGTCGAAATTTCCAGAACGAAAACGTTGGAACCAAAAACGCACTGTGTTTTCTTTTGCGACACAACCGCCATACACATCATTAACCCTTCGAGCCGTTTCCGCAGCACTGGTGCCACGGTGGAACTCGTACTCGTAAATAACGCGATATTTCAAATTTTCCATTTTGTAAATTGAGCGATGCAAACAGAAAAAAGATAAGTAAAAAAACAAATGAATGACGGTTTACGAAACACAACTACATGTGGAAATAGCTGTATAAATTTGAATTTCGAATTCCTAACCAAATAGGAAAAATTTGTGATCAAAGTGGCCAGTACGACAAAACGCCAATTTCATATGTAAGGACCTAATATCAGCTATTAGTTAAAAAAGCTATTGACTCACGTAATGTTACAATGTGCCATTGCTGCGGCACTATTAAATGCCTTTGGAGTTCCCTAAGTAGACCATAGATTGGTTCAACAAATATTACCTCGCATCCCGTTATGCGATGGCAACCGTAATCGTCTTAGCAAATATGTTTTAGAAGAACGCCTCAATCACAGAACTTACAGCCTTTATTAAATCTATGAGTACCGAATTTCCTGGCCTAATCGATTTCCCGCGAATGACCGCGGACAAACTCATAGTATATGCACTTGGCACATACCAAATTGACCATGCTCGTAGTTACTACGGCGAGCACTTAAAAAATGAATCATATAATAATAATAATAATATACAAAAAGATCACATACATATTTAATTGAAGATTACAAAGAACACAATTTAGAAGAATACCGTGAGCAAAACTTAGATTGCATTGATCCTTGGCTTTTAACCAATAGGCCGAATCCAATCATGGTATACCAACAGAATGCAATTTTTTGTTTATTTTCTGTTGGACAAAGGCTTCTCAGGACCACAGGTGATATCGGGGCACTACTGTTCATGTGTAGTTGGAAAAAGAACGCTAGGTTGCTGTTTACATGTGATGTCAATCATATGGTTTCTGGGATGGGGCAGACATCAAGAAAATCTTACTCCTCAAGCACAATTTTTGGACACGATTATCCGTCAAGATATAGAAAATGATACAGTTCATTTTCTATGATGACGAGCCTGAAGTTGAGTGAAAATATTCATTTGTGTATAACGTTTGTAATTAACGTTTTATTATAATTATTAAACTATTATGATTTGGTGGTAAAAACGTGTGGCGCAACTGATCATAACATTAGGTTGCCTGCTCCTTCATGGCTTCCTTGACTAGCTGTACCAGTCTGTTGAGGTTCTGGTGCATGACAAGGCAGCGATTTATACTCCTTTGTGTATTATATACTTGTAAATTCATTATTTGATTACCTACCTGTGTTTGTAGTATTGATTGTCAGTTTGTTAGGTACATTGGTAAAAGTGCACCACATAGTTTGGAATATTACTTGTAGATTAGCACTGCTGGTCTTCTTCTATATTCCATGCTGGTCCGGGATAAATCGCGCAGATCGTGGAAACCAATTTAGGGGTTGGATAGTTTTAAGGATCATGGCGATGCCACTAGCAATTATCGCTATTTTGGTTCCGTTTTACATCTTCAGCAATATAACACGCTAATCGTGGCCATTGGTACTTGTGAACTTAGATTATTTCTATCCCGCAAAGGTAAGACGTGAAACTATGTATGGCACTGATCCTGTGATGAGCTAATGTGGTTATTACTCATCAAGTGCCCAATCTGTCGACCTTGTTTTATAATTTTATACATATTACAAAAAAACTTCGAAAGGCCATAAATCAGCTCCGATATTACTTACAGCAAATCTTTTTGTGTAAATAGTCTTTGGGTAAGGTAACGTTAAAAACAAGAGGCAAAAAGTCATTTGCCGCTTAAAAAAAACGACGCCACTGGTCCATACAAAAGTACCCAGACCCCTTTGTTACTTTTTTAATATTATTGTTATTAAAAAATTACAAAATTTTAGTTTGTTAAATGAGACAGAGATCTTTAAATGAAACTGACTAAATAGTTAGGTCAAGTTGTTAATTTTTAATTAAAATTAGTTACTTTAATATAGAAAACTTTGTGATTATGAGATTGGTTATTATACGAACTAAGATACTGTTGTATTACTTTTTCAATAAAGAATGCTTAAACTTGCCTTATTTTTTTCAACTATTCTTAAAAAAAACTCCTATAATATTAAAAAAATATTTATACGTAGACAATATTTACTGATGTTTTAACATCCACCTTTATAAAAAAATTAAAATATCTTGGATTTGAAACAACGAGATTGATCAGATCGGTAAGCATTTATGCTACTTAGCCCATTTTCGAATTATGTGTCAGTTGGTCTTTAAACGTTTTAACCTTGATCTAATGTAGTCGTCATAGGTAGTTCAATCAAGTAGCTTTGTTCTGAAAATCTTAACCACCTCACTTGAGTCTTTTAGCCTTGCGCTAAAATTCCCAACACTGTTACTTAAACGTTACTTGCGCGGTGTTTAGGTATTATAGTAATAAAAAGTTATTATGTATTTTAGTATTATTTTATTTATTATCCTTAACTGGCTAATAGTATCCTTAAAACAAACAAAATTATACTTAAAATTTAAACGAAAAACTTTTTTCCTAACTAATTTACCTTTACTGAGAATGAGGCAATTGGTCATAGAAACTGTGGAAAACTTCTGGAACTACAGCTTTTAAGTCCTGCAAGTCATAGTATTTACGTTTGGCAATGGGCAATCTTCCTGTGTACAATTTTGGGAGCTCATTTATTCGGTTTATGCGATGAAGTGGGGTAGGCCTTAATGGCAAAGGTTGCAGCTTGTCATCAAAAGATATTTTGAATTTTATTATTCCATCTGGATTGTATTCTAACACTCTAAGATCGTTCACGACGGGATCACCCGCTTTTTTGCCTGGACGAATAGATTTATAAACTAAATGTTTGCTAAAATCGGTAAAAAACGTGAAATCTAATAGCTTGCTTTCATAAGGGAATGGATCTGACCTAGCCTTTATTGTCCAGTTCACGTACTGTTCAGGTGAGTATATTTCCTTGTTTTTAACTTTGCATTCTATGGCGCTGTGCACAGAATCACACTCCATTTGAGTATGTCCTTTTTCCAAAAACTTTTGTGTGATTATTACCTTATTTTCAATAGCAAGTCGTATTAAAGCGTTGCTTAAGATGGCATTGCGATTCTGTGCACAGCATCCATCAGAATACAAAATGACTGGCAGGCACTTCTTACTCAAAACACAAGACAAATGTTCCACTAAACAAGATGCAAATACAGATGCTTCTAGCGTGCTATTACATTCGTCAAACCAATAGCACATCACTTCTTTAGATGCCAAATTATAAATGGTAAAATTATGTATACAAAGCTTAGTTTTGTAGTAAATGGCACTCGCATTTAAAATCGGCAACATTTTAACTGATTCCACATCTTGTGTGAAAACATGACAACCTCCAGCTTTTGCAAATAATTTATCAGTGGTTTTTTCCGCTCGGGCCCTATTTTTCTTAGTTATGTGGTTTGTGTACTCTTCTTCGCTAAAATTACCTACCTTGTAGGCGCAACAAATGTCACATTGGTCTTTTTTAGGGTGTGAAATACTTAAATTAAGTTTTTCAAAAATTAAATTAAAGGTTTTGCGGCTTAAACAATTTTGAGAGTTCACTTCACATGCGTTCTTATAGACATTATATAACTCAATCATGTTACTGTAAATAGGCTCTAAATATTCTTACTTGTGCTCTCCCGACAATAATGCGAGGGCATTTTTGGTAAGCTTTTTAAAAATTGTTCGACATATTGTTTAGCTACAGTCTTCTCAGGTCCTTTCTTTTGAGCTTGTGAAGTTTTCACATTCGGAGGCATTGCACAATCAGTTTTTTCTAGCCAGTATCGGACAAACCAGTCTTTGATTCCTAGAGTAGCCAGGAACATCTTTTTACATACTTGATACCTGACATTTTCAACTGTTAAAAAGTATGCTCGGCTTTCGCTTCGATTTGAGTTAACGTTTTTTGTTATTTTTTTTTCACACTTTACAACATGACTGCAAATATAAGCTCGTCTTTGTTCCCAAGACATATTTTTCCAAAAAGTTTTAAAAAGCTGTTCCCTTGAATGCTCAAGTATGTTGTCACAAGCTCTTAGCTTCGATTTAACACAAAACGAAGAAGTACATTTCGGTTTCATAGACCTAGCTGGCTTAAAGACATCATGCTTCACTTTAAACTTCCTGCTTCCTACATCCTTATCTCTTCTGTACCCTAAATACCTTTCTCCCTTTTCTCTCTTTTCTTTAGCTAAATTTATTTGCCATAAGTTTGGATCTTTTGTAGCCTTACTCTTGCGTTTTTTATTTTGGTTTAAGTCTCCGTGGTATGGGATATCATTCAAAATCCTAATACCACTGTTAGACTGTTCGGTTTCAGTATTTGTTAAAGATGTAGCCAAAGACAGATTGGATCGGCTTGTAGCTGGGACTTCGAGCACGCTATGTACGCTGTTCCTATCTGGGTTAGATTGTATTGTAGCCAGGGCGTCTATCAAGCCAGACGAATACTCATGAAGAACAGGAGATTTGGTGGAGTCATCTAGTGCTGGGTCAAATTGAACTGCCGCAGGTATTTCTATCAAGCAAGGAGAACTTTCAGGAAGAGTAACAGATTCAGAAGCATCTGCTGGTACGTTACTAGCTGAAATTTCAGCATGGTTTGAATCTTCATGGTATGTGATATTGCTAATAATCCTGGTGCCACTGTTAGACTGTTCGGTGTCATTACTGCGAAAAGGTGTAGCCGGGACTGTAAGTAAGCTAGGTGAGCTAGTTCTTTCTGGGTTACATTGTGTTGTAGGCAGGGCGTCTATCAAGCCGGACGAATACTCATGAAGAATAGGAGATTTGGTGGAGTCATCTAGTGCTGGATCAAATTGAACTGCCGCAGGTATTTCTATCAAGCAAGGAGAACTTTCAGGAAGAGTAACAGATTCAGAAGCATCTGCTGGTACGTTACTAGCTGAAATTGCAGCATGGTTTGTATCTTCATGGTATGTGATATTGCTAATAATTCTGATGCCACTGTTAGACTGTTCGGTGTCATTTCTGCGAAAAGGTGTAGCCGGGATTGCGAGCAAGCTAGGTGAGCTAGTTCCCTCTGGGTTAGATTGTGTTATAGCCGGGGCCTCAAGCAGGCTAACCTGAACTGCTGTAGGTATTTCTATAACGCAAGGAGAAGTTTTAAGAAGGACGATGAATTCAGAAGTATCTCTTGGCACTTCGTTAGGCAGAATAGCAGTCGAAGCATTAAAAGGTGAACACTCTTGTAATACAGAAGGTACGTCTTCTATTGGTTTGGAGAGAATATCAGGAGGTTGTACTGCTGAGGAATGTCTTTTTGTTGCATCTGAAACCAAATTGAACAATGTAATTAAAAAGGCAAAAGAACTTATGAAGTAAAGTTATACCACTTAAAACAAAAAAGGACTTTTCAAAATTGGTTCAGTCGAGTTCTCTTGATTTCTAAAGGGTCACATTATCAGATCCTGATCCAATAACCATGAGACTATCTCGGAAGTACAGCCTTTCAAACAAAAAAAGAATTTTCTAAATCGGTTCATGTATCTTCAAGTCACCGAGAAACATCTCCTTTTTTTGAAGTCGGTTAAAACTTAAATTATTATAAAAGTTTTAATTAGGTACCTAAGAAATTCTTACCGGGGTTGGTATTTTCTTTGTTTTCTTGGAGCGGCTCTGCCTGGCTGGCACGAAGTTCATGTATCGTCTCTGAAAAAAAAACAAGTATTTAATCACGTACCAGGCTCCGCCCAAATAAATACAAAGTATGCTATTAATTATTTACGTAATTTTCTAACATAGAGTCAATTTATGTTTGCTTGTGATTAAGAACATCCATCCAAACTTTTACGTTTATACTAATAATTATGTACCTATGAACTTACCAAATTTGGCTTTCTTTTTTTTGTATCTTGCTTAGATTTGGTTTCCCGTTTTCGTGTTATTTTTAGTCCAGCTCTTATTAATTCGTCTGCAAACCCATCATCACTGCTCATCTCCTCATCACTCATTGTAGAATCTCTGCAATAAAACAATTGAACTACGCTTAACTCGCAAACAAAAGTACAGAAACACCGCGTAAGTAACAAGCAAACTTTGTCAACAATTATAACTTGAAATCCTACGTCGATTATTCGAATAATTATATTAATTCTATCACTCACCTTCTTATTTAATAGTTTTAACATCCAAATAACACTTAAAACCGTTTTATACTTCAAAACGAAAAAAAAACACGAGAGCTTCAAAGATATTCAAAAACAATATGGTGGAATGACGACTTGCGCGGTGTTATGCAGAAAATTTACTTGAGCGGTGTTACACTTTTTTGAATAACTGCTTGGTATTGGAAGGAATAGGTGTTTCTGATTGGTCCACAAATCCGCGCGCTTAAGTTCTAGCCAATGGTATCAAAATAACAAAACCGCCAAATTTCGACAATTCGAAATTTCGAAATTTCTTTTTTACGCTGTTCTATACCAATTTTTTCTGTACATTTCAATGGGCAATTACAATCACTTATGTTAAACTCCTTCGCACAAACTTTTTTTTCCTTTCGCACTAAAGTAATCTTGGTTAGTGTTAGCTTTCTTCTTTCTTATGCTGCTATTTTGGTCCTCGTATTTCCTTTTCCGGCCTTTTTTGGGTCTACCATTGTTTTTTGACGTCTGGTCATCAGAATCATCGTCGTTCGCTTCTGGTATGAAATCAGGGTCTTCAATGATGCTCCTATTCTCATCAACACAGCTCAAAATATCTGCTATGACTTCAACCTGTTCGTCATAATTTGATGTGTGCAGTTGTTCCTTATCCATGCAGCTAATAGAACACTCCGGTGCCTTTTCTATAGTCATAGTATCCATATCGTTGTTTTTATTCATTGATACATCGTTTGGCAGGATTTCAGCTACACTGACATTACATATATTTTCTTCATTGGAATCAGTCTCTATTTGTTCGTCTGTATTGTTTTTTCGTTCTACATTAATGCAGTTCTGTGTCTCTTCATCAAGTGCAGAAAATAAACTGTCAACCGAATTAGCTAAACAGCTGTTGGGAATCATATCGACATCACCGGACTCTTGTGTAATATTCACATCTGAATTATTGATTATTTCAATAATTGGTGAAATACTTTTAATCACATCACTGCACGTGGAGTTTGGTATATCAATATAAGGATCTAAATTTGTGTTAGTGCTATCATTTAGTTCTGCATGTACATTAAGGTCTCTATCTGGATTATCAGGTTCAATAATATTTAAATTAGAATTTGCCAGACAGACCATCAACTGGCCCCTCGATTTCGGCGGTAGCATTTTCCTACAACAATATTAATGTTAATTAATGTTGTTATTAATGTGCGAAAATGTTACTTTCGAATTGCCTGCCCTGATCAGTTGTTATTTTAATCGGACAACCGAATCTAATAATCCATCCTTCATACAGGGTGAATACGAAATCGTGTAATTCCTTTAAACGACATGTTCAGCTGCTTATATAGAACGATTCTGCAAGGGTCATTTGCCCATCAGAAATCACAAGAATAAAAATCAATTTAAGATCGCAGTAGAGAAGATGAGTGCTTACTTAATCATATGATATCATTTAATGAGAAAAAAAAAAGTAAAAAAAAAACTACCTATCAAACTAATTCAAAATTATTCTCAATTTATTACGCGCAGTGGACGGTTACCTTTTCAATGACCTTGGATTTCAATGCACTCGGGCGTTTAACAGGACGCGAGGTGCGGGCCGCGCGCGCAATGATCAAAACAGTCTTCAGATCTTTCTTTTTATGTGTAACTTATCGATACGACTAATGACTAGTTCCTCAGTTAAAAAAACCACAAAATACAAACAATACCATAAACTTGCTTGATTCCATTAATTTATCGTCAAGCTAGAGTCCCAAATTGTGTTTCGAAACAAGAAACTCATACTGAGAGGCAAGAAAGAACGTCTGTTTTAATGAAATGTGTAATTCCAGCTTGCTTAGTAAAACAATCTCTAAACATTGCTCACTTAAGCTAAACGTAAACTCCTAAATAAACCTAGCAGGAATTAAAGCTCAGCTCGTGATAAAATAAGACTGATTGATTAGCACGTAGGTACACCACAGACCAGTCCCTAGTCTAGTCACTGAGCACTACCTACTGTGTTGTTTACACCAAATAAACTAATCGAAAAAAAAACTTACATGTAGTTCCATGGAATATTCACTTACACAATCATCACCACACGTGCACGTCCTTTTGTGACATACCTTATGATAAGAAAATACACCACACAGCACTAGCTAAACAATAATGAACTAGGTATTGTTACAGTATTGTAACAACCTCTAAAACACACAAAATTTACGTCGACTGCGCAAGCGACGCGGGCTTCCGGGTGCAGTGCAATGTCAAACTACGACATCAACGACATGTTAATTAAAATTTCACTAACTGATAATCTCCATTAAACAAAACCTCAAAACGCGAGATGCAACGCGACGCGGCGACGTTCCAATCTGCACTACTGCATGCTTTCACATTTATTATTAATAACAACAACAAACCAGTAACAATTTGAGTTTATGCAAAAAATAGCAAAATTAACTCTTATTCCCTTGACATAGGATAGTTATGGACGCTTTGGCGGCGAAATGCTTTTATGACGGCACGAGTATTTGCAAGAGTATTTTTTAGGCGAAATTATGGCAAGGCAATAAAAGTGATTTCAGTTGTTTCTTATCTTACTCATTTCTTCAAACACTTGCTCACAGACAGGCTTTTAAGTATTGCAAGGCAATAAAAGACCACTTTTATTGCCTCGCAATAAAAAATACTCTTGTACAAAGCAGCCGCCTCGACACGTGCTATCATGAAGGCATTTCGCCGCCATAGCATCCATAACTATCCTATGTCAAGATATTAAGAGCTAGTTTTGCAATTTTTTGCATAAACTCAAATTAAATTTAAATTGTTACTGGTTTGTTGTTGTTAGTAATAATCAGTGTGAAAGTTCAGTACGAAGAATGCAGTAGTGCAGATTGGAACGTCGCGTTGCGTCTCGCGTTCTTAGATTTTGTTTAATGGAGATTATCAATTAGTGAAATTTTAATTAACATGTCGTAGTTTGACATTGCACTGCACCCGGAAGCCCGCGTCGCTTGCGCAGTCGACGTAAATTTTGTGTGTTTTAGAGGTTATTGCAATACTGTGACAATACCTAGTGCTTTGTGGTGTAATTTCTCTTCATAAGGTATGTCACAAAAGGACGTGCACGTGTGATGATGATTGTGTAAGTGAATATTCCATGGAACTACATGTAAGTTTTTTTTCGATTAGTTTATTTGGTGTAAACAACACAGGTAGGTAGTGCTCAATGACTAGGAACTGGTCTGTGGTGTACGAGCTCAATCATTCGATCTTATTTTATCGCGAGCTGAATCTGTTACAATAAAAGTGATTTCAGTTGTTTCTTACCCATTTATCCAAACATTTGCCGACTGGCTTTTTGCAAAAGACCTTATGGACTATGCAATAGGGTTTTTTTTGATATGTGAAGGTACTCTAATGTTAGTACAAATTTTGCACTTGTTTCGATCGGTTGCATAATTTATCGCGATGCCGCTCACGAATCGGGAGCTCGCAGAACTTGTGTTTAAGTACTCTCGCACTCAAAATATGAGCGAGACTAGGGAGTGGTTCCGGGTTCGATACCCAGAGTCGCAAGTGCCATCTGCTCGACGAATTTTGAGAATGGTTCAAAATCTTCTCGATTTCGGCCAACTAACCGTCCCTGGCCATGCACAAGCGCGTGGCCGTGCACCTGTGTACCCTAGGGCACTTTATCGAGCCATACGCCGATTTTTTATGGCAAATCCAATGGCAAGCACACGGGAGGCGGCACGGAGGTTTAGAGTCAGTCAGGGCTACGTCTGGAAGTTATTGAACTTATCGGGACAGCACCCCTACCATTTCCAGCCAGTCCAAGACCTTACCCTAGCTGATTATCCTGCCCGTGTATCGTTTTTTTTAAATACGCCAAAATTATGATAAGCCTTATTTCTAAATAAGATTCAGTAGAAAATACTAAGAGTAATAGTTTGTATTTTTTTTATTGACAATTTTGACCGTCCTAAGCCGGTAAAAAGTATGAAGGGAAAGTTGGAATTCAATGTAAACAATACTAAGAAGTCGAGAAGCCCGTGGTTGTAGATTAACAAAGAGACTATTCGTAATTGCGCTTATCGCAATCGAGTTGGTAGGTACCTATCATGAACCTAATTCACTGCTTTTTTAAATTTCATTCGAATTTTTTACACATCAATTACCAAACCAAACATTTGTACAAGTAAAAAAACCTTCTAAGTATTCTTATTTTACAGTAAAGCATTGTTTTATTACTTATTTCTTGAAATAAAACAAAAGAAATAGTAGGTTTCCAGTGAGTTCGAACCCATTGTTATTAACTGACAAAAGCCCCAATGTTATCCTCCGAGCCATAAAAACACGTGCGAAAGTGGCTAAAAATGTTCGTTATTAGCGCCTAGTTTTGTGAGTCAAATATCGGCGAGCTATCAACCGTCTGGCAAAAAGATAAGATTTAAATTTGCT